>JAZFAU010000286.1:805000-1150000 GCA_037178615.1 Dione vanillae | reverse complement strand
TATTTAATTTATAAACTTAGTCTAGAAGTTTGTAGTTTGAACTAAACTTTAAGCGGGAGATAGATTTTAAACTTTGTTGTTATAATTCACAGAAGCTAACAATTATTTAAGTGTTTTTTACTAACTTATATTAAATATATAAATTATAATAAAGCTAGTAATTTATATATTTTTTAAGTTTGTCATACATTATAGTTCTATTATAAACTTTAATTGTTTTCATTAAATTTTGAGGACGTTTGAGGTTGTGGCATTGATTGTCTGTCTTTAAACGTGATAGTTTGTGAGTTCGATTTCCACTTGGTGAAGATTGTTTATTTCATTTCTATATTCTTTGTTCTACAATTAGGTAAAACTCCCAAAATCGTAAAGACAGTAAAGTACAGTACAGTACAGTACAGTAATACTTTTTTAGTTTTTTTTAGTACTTTTATTTATCTCTTTCAGATAAGATAAGTATTTTTAAGCAGTTTTCATTAGCTGATAGAAAAGTTAAAAAGAATCGATAATAATAACAGTCTGTACGTATACACTAAACTGTATAACAAGTATATTAATATAATTATAATTAATATCATCTATAATTTTTTGTTTATAGTTTATTGTACGAAACAAATATTGAGTATTTTTTTAAACTTTGTTGTTATAATTCACAGAAGCTAACAATTATTTAAGTGTTTTTTACTAACTTATATTAAAATATATAAATTATAATAAAGCTAGTAATTTATATATTTTTTTAAGTTTGTCATACATTATAGTTCTATTATAAACTTTAATTGTTTTCATTAAATTTTGAGGACGTTTGAGGTTGTGGCATTGATTGTCTGTCTTTAAACGTGATAGTTTGTGAGTTCGATTTCCACTTGGTGAAGATAGTTTATTTCATTTCTATATTCTTTGTTCTACAATTAGGTAAAACTCCCAAAATCGTAAAGACAGTAAAGTACAGTACAGTACAGTACAGTAATACTTTTTTAGTTTTTTTTAGTACTTTTATTTATCTCTTTCAGATAAGATAAGTATTTTTAAGCAGTTTTCATTAGCTGATAGAAAAGTTAAAAAGAATCGATAATAATAACAGTCTGTACGTATACACTAAACTGTATAACAAGTATTTTAATATAATTATAATTAATATCATCTATAATTTTTTGTTTATAGTTTATTGTACGAAACAAATATTGAGTATTTTTTTGCCTTTCTGACATAAGAGGGCAGTTAGGTGGCTACGTGTGTTAATGGCAGCTAGCTCTAGCCGATATGATGAATATTATCAATTAGTTACTTGTACAGTAAACTTCAAAAAAGAAAGTTAGAGCACCGTACTTAAGCTTTGTGTATAATACATGCATATTATATAACAAGGAAATCTAGAATATAAAGAACGTTCTATATAAAAATTTGATTAAATTTTAAATGGCAACTCTAGTACGCTAGTACCTAATATTAAAAAATAAGTATTTAAATATATCCAAATTTAAATATAAGAAGAAACTCGAGAACGAAGGAGCGAACTAGATTCAGAGTGGTTCGTTCCAATGGCGACCCTAATATAGGTTTAAGGGGCCTTATAGCTCACTTTTACTTAGCCTCATCTCTAACTAAATTTAAACTGTGCCTTATTTGTTATCTATTACAAAATATTTATAATATTAATTTAAAATTCAATACAATATACGCAGAGTTCTTTTGTGACTATGATATATTTACTTGAAATGATTAAAATAATTTTCTAAAGCAATATCAACTGACTCATTGTGCCTAAAAGCTAAAAGCTAGGTTTCGTCTAACAAAAGAGCTGACGCATTGACAAAGCAATGCCGTGACAAAAATCACAAGGCTACTATTGAATTTTCTAATAAATAACTTTTTATAATATTTCTTTTGTCATTTAAATATTTTTATGATCGTGACATTCTGGGCTTTGATACAATGAGTTCGATTCCCCGTCCGTGAAATTGTTTTCTTTTTCTCTCTGGTAAGATAAAGCGTGTTGTTGTTTTGCAATTTAACACGCAATGTTTTGATTTCAGATGTAAACCGTAAAAAAGTGTTAATTCTTTTGAAACACTTTCTAAAAAAAATTATCAAAATATAAGAGCTATCTACGAGATAGAACGTAAATCGAAGAAAGTAAAAAAAAATAATAAGAAATTTTAGTCAATTATTTTTGTTTTACTTGACAAATGAACAGAGAAAACAATAAGCTCTCCAGTTTCCGGAGAAATATCAAAATATTAACAAGTAAGTTAAGTATCTGAACTCAATGCACAATGCAATATTGTGTGTGTAAATAGTTCAAAATTACATACATAGTGATATGACATTATATTCTCCGGCTATTATTTAAAAAATAGAAATTCTCTGCACAAAAATTGATGAACTTAGCCATAATAACACAAATAAAATAAAAAAAAAACATATATTAAACTCGATTACTTAAAATATTCACCTTATAATCGATTCAAAAGTTCTCGAATACCTATGCAATAGGTGTATAGCTAAGAGTATTATGACACTAGTGTTGCACCATAGCGTGTGTTGTAATATTATTCCCACGCGTTGCATTTGACGCATCATATGCATTTGCAACGTAATATTTCGTAACTGATTGAAATAAACGACAATGGCTGTTATTATAGTAGTACGTATAATAATTTTGAATTCATATGGTAATAACACGTTTTTTTACGTTTCAAAATTACTGAATATAGTTTATGGCTTGTAGATTACAGAAAAACCTATAAGGATTTCATAAATTGAAAATAAAATGGTAAATTCGATAAAAAATGTTTTTAGGGAAAAAACGTTTTCAGGGGAAATATTTCACTATATTTTGTACGGAACCCTTTCCACGCGAGATCAACTCGCACTTGACCGGTTTTTTTATGTAAGTAAGAGTTACTTAATTTAGGCCTAGGCTTAAACATTAGTTAATTTAGGCCTAAAACAAGGACTAATAAGATTTTTTATGTAAGGTTACATACCTTATTACCAGTATGTATACAAGCCTTCATAAGCATATGTATATATCTACAGTAAAGTAATGCCTACATATAACGCCTCTACATAACACTTTTAACATAATATAGTAAAATAGCTTAGTTAAATTCCACAGTACAGTACAGTGCTAGCAAGAACATCTTATAAGTACGTATACTTATTGTATTTAGCTTCTAGACTGTTTTGAAGACATTACCGCTTCGCTTGGTTTCATTGGTACTGTCTTAACAGCGGCTCTAACGACGTCGTACGACGGCAAATATATGTAATTAAATGTATGTTACATACATATTTGCATTTAAGTATACAAAGATGTATTTACATACATAACATATATAGTAGTAAAATATACATAATGTATATGATTTTATTTTTTGTTACTTTAAAAGTGTTATAGAATAAAGAAGAAAAAAGAATGTTATTAAGAAAATATTAAGTGATAAATCGGAAACATTATTATAGTATTTATTTTTCAAAAAAATATACCCCAGCTTGTCAAGCAAAGCAATAGTGGAAACAAGGTCTATTTAAAGACTGTATTAGAAAACACACTGTAAATCCAATAAATGAGTAAAATTAGTAAACGGATGACTTAAGTACATAAGTCCATCAAAAGGCAAAGCTGAAAAGTAACAATTGAGATAAGCTTAATAAAAAGCTTCCTAAGCTTTATTGTTGCGAATAATATTTACAAACTGCAATCATAGTTCAATAGACCGGAAGAAAGTTCCAAAGAAGTTTCGAACATTCACTATTCCCGACAAATAAAAGTTCTTTTTTAGGAACGTCGAAACCATATTGTCCATAAGTCTGAAAGTTACATATGGAATTCGAGCACGTAGGGTGGTGGAGGGTGAAGGAAAATGGACTCAGAGCTTTAAGAGAGTGATTATATCAATATTTTGGTGATATATAGAGATAAAAATCACTATGTTATTTACTTCATTGTATTGTAGAGACCTATGAGAAAGCTTTGCATGGCTGAAGAAGCTTTAGAAAATAAAAATATTCATCTTTTTTCTTTATTTTTTGACGTATTATTTGAAGTTTTACACATATTATTAGTATACTTGTAAATTTTAATTTAAATATGTTAAAGAATGAATATCAAGTGGATTAAATAAAAAAGCTTCAGTCAGAATGTGCTAGCTATACAGATGTGATTAAATGAAATCAATTTTAAGCATATATATTTTGTACATATAAAATATTTATAAAAATAAAAGAATTCCATTTATACACCAGCATTTGTACGAATCGCAATCAAGAGCCATCACTCATTCCATTAAAATCATCTTCCGACCTCCGTAATCCGTATTTCTGTTTAAAATTGAAAAATCAACGCAGCAACGTATTTTTTTGCATAAATGAATATTTACTCCATTTTTTATATATATTTATGTATATATTTATATACATAATGTTTGTGTGTACCTATATACATATATGGTCATATTTATTGCCACTGACGTCATATTCGTAAGAATATTGAAATGATATATTATTTTTAATAATATTAAGATATTTAATACAGAATATAAAGAATTAATCTCAATACGATCTACTTATTCTGGTATACGAGTATATGCGACGCAGTATGAAAAATCGACAGAAAACCGAACCAAAAGACATGAAAACCTTTAACCCCATTTTTCAACTTCTTTTAACTATGACTTCAAAATCTGGCTTAAACACTTCTAAACTTGTGTAAAAATTACATAGACAATGATTTTTTTAGTAAATACAGTCATATACTTTATTTATATAAATAATAGTTTTAGTTAAAAAAATTGACGTAGCACTTCCGGTGTCATAATTAATTGGGAGCTTTCCCTATTCCACCATAGGGTTGTCACTCTGGCACAAAGTCAAATAATTTCTTATCACGATTTTCATTACGTCCTCGCTTTTAATAACCAAGATCGATCATCCTTAAACAATATTTCATCTGAACATTAAATACCTCGTCTATCTACCCCTTCTTAGATGGTAGACGTTGTTTTCATTAAACTTTCTTAATTTCCCTTGCCCCTTAGCTTTTGTAACGATAAGTCTCGTTTATAAGCAAGAGGATTACTTTTATTGGAACAGTAGAAATTTGTGTTTGAACAAACTAAATGCTTAGGTGTGGAGTATTTTTTTAAGGGTTATTTACTTTTTAAGGGTAATAATTAAAAAAAATCAAAGTTATGTATATATATATATATATATATATATATATATATATATATATATATATATATATATATATATATATATATATATATATATATATATATATATATATATATATATATATATATATATATATATATATATATATATATATATATATATATATATATATATTTATTTATTTATTTATTTATTTATTTTCCACTTAGAATCAATAAGATGATCACTTGTGTACGTCAGAGCGAACGGAGGAGTGTCAAAGGAGCCCAATTTGATAGTAAATATCGAATTGAGCCCCTCTGAAACCTACACACTCCATGACTTAAAACTAAGGTTACGAGGGTTCCAAGCGCGGCCTGGTGAGAAGAGCCCACAACAAACTCAGCCAGGTTTCCCTAAACCTATTGTGATCACTTCACAAACGTCACTCGAACTTATGAGCAATTCATTAATTCCATGCCGTTTTATCATCAATGTAATCCTTTACACTATAATAGGATTTAGTAATTAATTGCCGTTTAACATAGATTTTAAATTTATTTAACGAGAGATCAAATACTTCTTTCGGCAGTTTATTGTAGAAACGGACACAATTACATGGGAAGGAGTTGCCTATTTTATGGAGCCTAGTGGTGGGCATAACAAGTTTATACTTATTCCTCGTATTAACATTGTGAACATCACAATTTAATCTAAATTTATCAATATTTTTATGAATATATATTAAATTCTCGAATATATATTGACTGTGAAGAGTCATGATTTTAAATTTTTTAAATTTATCCCTAAGGGAATCTCTGGGCCTCATGTTATAGATTGCTCGAACAGCCCGTTTCTGAAGAACAAATATAGTATCAATATCAGCAGCATTACCCCATAATAGTATACCATATGACATAATGCTGTGGAAGTAACTAAAATAAACTAGTCTAGCGGTATTGACGTCGGTTAAGTAGCGGATCTTTTTGATCGCATACGCGGCTGAGCTAAGTCTGTTCGACAAATCGTTCACATGAGGGCCCCACTGAAGTTTTGAATCTAAAGTAATGCCCAGAAAAACTGTAGTATTTACTAAATCTAGTTCCCCATCGCCAATTTTTACAATAGTTTTGGCACATTTAACATTCGGGAGTGTGAATTTAATACACTTCGTTTTCTTCTCATTTAACAGTAAATTATTGACATTAAACCATTTGACAATATTTGAGAGAGTATTGTTCACATTGTCAATTTCATCATGTCCTCTATTTATTTTAAAAATCAAAGATGTATCATCTGCAAATAATACTATCCCATGTTTGTCCTTTACAAGGTAAGGTAGGTCATTAATATAGATAAGGAACAGAAAAGGGCCTAATATCGAGCCCTGTGGCACCCCCATTTTGACAAATGACCCGGGAGAACGCTTTCCATTAATGTCTACTTTCTGGATTCTATCATTTAGGTAAGAACTGACAAAGTCCAGAGCTTTATTTCTTATTCCGTAGTGGTGTAATTTCTGAATTAATGTTTCATGCTGTACACAATCAAATGCCTTGGACAAATCACAGAACACTCCTAGAGCGTCACGTGACTCCTCCCAGGCTTCAAAAATATTAAGTATTAAGTCAACACCAGCATCGGTTGTTGAGCGACCCCGAGTGAATCCAAACTGTTTTGTATGTAGCAATTGATTCTTATAAAAATGATTAATTAATTGAGACAAAACTAGTTTTTCAAAAATCTTGCTAAATGTAGGTAGTACTGAAATAGGTCTAAAATTAGTGGGATCTGTCGTACTACCCGATTTAAATAGTGGAGTGATTTTACTATATTTCATTAAATCAGGAAATACACCACAGTCAACGCAAGTATTAAATATCAACGCCAAATCAGGTGCAACAATGTCAATTAACGATTTAATTATGCTAACAGATATGCCCCACAAGTCATTTGTCTTTTTAACTTTAATCAATTTAAAGATTTTAACAATATCTTGGGCATGTACTTTTCTAAATTTGAACTCAACATTACATTCGGTTACATTACCTTTTAGTAGTGACATGGCGGCGACCGATGAGGAATTTAGAGACTTGGTTGTGGAAACTGGATATATATATATATATATATATATATATATATATATATATATATATATATATATATATATATATATATATATATATATATATATATATATATATATATATATATATATATATATATATATATATATAAAGAACAAATTAACAGATTAAAATAAAGAACTTCATCCCGTCCGCATTTGGGTCTTGCAATTTACATTAAATACACAAATTATCAGAACGTTTGGAGTACTCGCTGCCAACAGGTGTTGCTAATTTGAAACCCAAATAAACGTGAACACTGTCCTCTTAAGGACTGGTATACATATTTCAAATTGCATATTATATACGACAGGGGAAAGGGTAAAATAAATATAAATATATATAATTTACTTATATTTTATTATATTATATGAAGTCATTGTTTTTATGAATAGTTTATGTATATATTTTTAAAAATTTCACGATTTATTTTAGCTGCATGCTTTATCCTTCTATTATTTTTTGTATTGTCAGTGGAACAGCGATAGTTCTCAGTTCGATTCTCACTAAGTGAAATATTTTTTTTTATTTCGTCGTACGGCTAATAAGACAAATCACAGCGTTGAGGGGTGCTCTAGTTTTCCTTTGCCTATCCTTGTATGTGGCTAATAATCGTAATTTATCGCTACTTATGAAAATTTAACTGACAATTTGTAAGTAATATAAACGAATATAACCTTATAGAATGTCAGGCTTTCGTAAATATTTTAAATATATAAAATATTCCTTCAACATAATTAATATAAAAAAAATGTTGTTGTTGTTTTGATTATTATAGTAACTTCCATCATATATTATTTTTTAAAAAACTAAGGTAAGCAAAAGATATATAAAAGTATTACATGTAAAACATGCCTTATGCAAGCAAGTATGGAAGCTCTAACGGCCGTTACCGGATGGCACAAGTAATTTGAAATCACCGCATCTGTTATGATCGAACGATTATCACCGTCATTTAAATTATATTGGTTAGGTATTCATTTCATATATAACTATATGCTATACTATTTTATATATATATACATACATATAGGATAAATAATATACATACATACGGGATTGGATATGGACTGGAGGACAGTCGTGGCGCAGAGGCGTAAACGTCTGCCTGTAAACGCGACAGTTTGAGGGTTCGATTCCCACTCGGAGAAAATGGATATTTCTATTTCCATTATCTTCGCTCTGGAAACTAGGCAAAAGCGTGAGTTGAGTTCCGCCACTCAACACGCAATGTCTCGAAAAAGGCGGAAAGCGGGGACGGAGAAAGCAGGGACTAAGCAACGGAGTGTACACTAGGTTCATATGGTTCCTGTAGTTCCCTTTGCCTACCCTGCAATATGCGGGATAAAGCGTGAAGCTAAAAAAAATATGAGATTAAATATATAATTTGTTTGATTATGATCAAATTAAGGATAAATAACAGATTTTATTGGACAAATATATTTACAAATTAGAACAAAAACTAGTGAGATAGACTGAAATATTATCACGAAAACAATATTGACAATACTGGCGGAAGTTCAAAATAAAGATCTACCTAAAGTATGCCAATGAAGAGGTTGAGAATAGGATATATATACGAGTATATGATTGGACGAGGCGGAAGACGTATGCAGACCATAAAGCCTATAGCGCTAATTCGTAAATTGTGAAACTTTTGCTTTTTTTCATATAATCAGTTTTTTCAGAAGAATTTGCGTAATACGTTTACGTGGTGCTACTTATTTACGTTAAAGCTTTCTCAGCTGATAAAGCGGGGTAGAAAGAGGGAACGTGGTTCTCATATTTCTCATATTCTAAGAACTTATATTATTTTTAATTTTACTTCTTATATAACAGTAACAATAATTATCTTAATAAAGCGTTTGTTATATTTTAATTGAATTTCAATAAAAGCTTAATATTATAATATTATACAAATTCTATAGCAAAATGAGACGATTCTGTGTACATCTTTGTTTAGTTTTCAAAGCGATGACGCAGTAATAGCTATTCAAATAATGAGCTATTTGTTTTTGACACACCTATCAAGATAACAGGTGAATTTCAATACGTACGGCTGTGACTGGCGTGAAAACTGAATTGCTTTATGGTCATTTTCAATAGTATTATAATACTATTGAACATGAAGCCCAAATAGAACATGAAGCTATAGCTTCATGTTCTATTTGGGGGAAATTGGGGGAAAGAAGTGTTAAGACACTCTTTTGTCTATTTATTGCACTTATATATATATATATATATATATATATATATATATATATATATATATATATATATATATATATATATATATATATATATATATATATATATATATATATATATATATATATATATATATATATATATATATATATATATATATATATATATATATATATATATATATATATATATAATTCATCCCTATATCCACTTAAGCTTGATATAGTTTCAAAATTAATTATGTTTATATGTTATATTTATAATTACATCATTCACTTAATTAAATTTAATTAAATAAATTAACCCAAAAGTAATTAGAGATGAAATTATAATACTAAATGTTAATGTTTATATATAAAAATGGCTTATTAACGTCCCAAGCTTTGTCGTTAGGCCTTATTTGGAAAAACAGGAATATTTCATACAAGTTTAAGAGTCAAGTTATTCTTTTATGAGTTTGTAGTAGTGATAATACTATAGCAAATTAGGGAATATTCTAATTGCTAATAAAATCACATTTTCTTTTTAGCTTCACGTTTTATCCCACACATGGCAGAGTAGGCAGAGGGAACTGCAGGAACTGTTGGAACCTAGTGTTATCTTACCGCCTTTTTGAGGCATTACGTGTTGAGTGGCGGGATTCAACTGGTTTGCCTAGTTTCCAGAGCGAAAAAAATGGAATTAGAAAAATCCAACTTCCCCGAGTGGGATCTAACCCAGAAACCGTCGCGTTACAGGCAGACGTTGCGTCACTGCGCCACAACGGTTCTCAGTGTAAAATCACCTAATTTCAGAAAATTTAAAATTAACCATACCATTTTATTCAATTTATTGAATGCTAAACTGAATTTACAAAAAGATATTTTACATAACACAATTAGAAGGATAGACATATATTTTTATTTTAAGCTTTATCCCGCTTAAAACAGGGTAACCAGGGGGAACCAAAGGACATCATGGGAACTTAGTGGGAAACAAAGTGTTGTAACACTACGCTTTATAAGGAATAATCTATTTGTAAGAAATAAAGCTAACAAAAGCAAGAAAGAAATATTCAAGGAACGCTAGCAATATAACACAAACACAGCTCATATCTATTGAAATGGAAAAAGTTCGATTGGACAATTCTCGTGAGTTGGTCAGTCGGAAATTTTGAAAGACAGCGCGATACGCGACAGAAATGCGATAACGTGGGACGGTGTTAGAGCGGAAAGGGGATTTCTAGTATGATGTCAAATTGATTTTTGGACCGAAATCCTTGAATATCTGTCGAATAGGAAAAGGTTTGCCTTTTTTTCCAACATTTTTTGATACACGCAACGTAGCTAGCTAGTATCTGTCTCATTTACGTATACTTAGTGTAGAGTAAGTTGGCTTAGTTTGAGTCACTTAGTAACAGGAGTGGTTTTCATAACGAAAAAATATAAGTTAATCCTTTATTTACTTGAACTACGAATAGTTTATGATAACTTACCTTATTTCAAGTTGATACAGTGACTTGGAAAATCCTGAAACAAAAAATAAATATTAGTAGCGGTGTATAATTATATTACTATTTTCAATACAAAGTTGAAAAGAAGATGACATTTTAGTTCATTTGAGTTAAATTTAGTTCACTACCTCACATTATTTAGGCTGTTCTGGTGTATTATGGCGTTATGATATATAAACGTAACGATTACGTGTTCGATTCCAACTCAGAAAATAAATTATTATATATGAATTATTATATATTCTTGCTCCAGTAGCGACACAAACTACGACGTTGAATTTCGCTACTCACTCAAAAGTCACGCTTAAAGCTTAACTATTACACAATAAATAGTATTAAATAACATATATTTCATTTAAAAAAACTTACAATCGTCTAATGTTGGTCAAAAACTAAGTGAAAGCGTTTACAAGTTGAAAAATGGACGAACTAAACTTAATAACGTGACCATTTAATACTATTTCAAGGGAGCGAGTTAGAGAACGCATTAGGGGATGCCATTTATCATGGAGACAGATCATCCCTTAGCTCTTAGCAATGACAAATATCGTAGTCAGGTAAAAACTACTGTACACTTAAACTGTACTATATACATATTACAAGTTTAAATAGTATAAGTGGATTTTTTATTTTATGTATCTATACTCGTATATTAAAATTTACGTTTTATCATTTGGGTAATGATAAGTTACGTAATTTTTTTATTTTTTAAGTAAAAATAAGTAGATTTTTTAATTTTAACTATTTGTTTATTTATTAAAAATTATGTTTTACTATTTGGAAGATGATAAGTTACGTAATTTATTCGAATATATTATGTTGATAGTAGCTAAAGTTAAAGAAAAATTTTAAATGACCTTGGTTTTTTAGCTTTCTATTGCATTATAAGCTAAATATGAAAAAAAAAAATCTATCAATAAAAGAGCCTTCTACAAAAAAGCACTTAAAACATAAACATTCGTACTGTAAAGTTAAACACACAGTACCATAAAAATTGGTGAAATACCACTTTCCATAAATCACTTTAGTCGAGATTTACAAGATTTGCATGTCAACATCACAGAGGAACGAAGTGATGGAAACGAAAAGGTGGATTAGAATTTCAAAGTTACTTCAGTGTACGATTCTAATTGTGGAACTTGAAATAAAATTTAACAGAGTTGTGTTTAAATGACTAATCATGGGTCGTAGATTCATATCTTATATATGGGCGCAATTCATGTTTCGAAAATAATAATGATCGTCGTGGTGCAGAGGAGTACCGTCCGTCTTTAAACGCGACGATTTGTGGGTTCATATCCTACTCGGCCAAGATGGATTTTTTCGTTCCAATTTCCTTTGCTCTGGCAAATAGGCAAACTGCGGTGTTGAGTTTCACCATTATACACACAATGCCTCTAAAAGGCGGAAAGCGGAGGTCAGAGTGTCTAAACACTAGGACTCCATGGTTCTTGCGATTTCCTCTGCCTACCCTGTTATGTGCGAGATAAAACATGAAGCTAAAAAAAGAAAAAAGGGGGAATAATTTTTTGAGATTATTGAGATTGTTTATTCTGAGATTGTTGATTGATGTTATATTCTGTTTTTTTTTAGCTTCACGCTTTATCCCGCACATGGCAGGGTAGGCAGAGGGAACTGCAGGAACCATACGAACCTAGTTAAGACATTCTGTTGCTTAGTCCCTGCTTTTTTCCGTCCCCGCTTTAATATTCTTTATGATAAAAATTTCAAATATTGTACAGAAGTGTCAGTTGCAACATTGTTTTTGATCACATAAAAAGGATTAAATTTAATTATATAAAGTCAAGAGTTGTTATTAATTTATATTGAGAGTTCTTACAAAGAACTCTGTATTAAAAAAAAACAATTGACATTTGTTGGTATATTCGTTATGAAAAATGGCTTTATTACGGAAGATAAAGGTCACAAATAAATTATTAGATTTAATAAAATATATTTTTCTATCTTATCCCTTAGATATCAGCATAGGCAGAGAAAATTTAGTGTCAAGACACTATTCTTTTATCCAGAATTGCAAACATTACACCTTATAAGATCCACCTTATCGATTCCAACTCAGGGAATAAATTATTACATATGAATTATTATATATTCTCGCTCCAGTAGCGAGACAAACTACGACGTTGAATTTCGCTACTCACTCAAAAGTCACGCTTAAAGCTTAACTATTACGCAATAAATAGTATTAAATAACATATATTTAATTTAAAAAACTTACAATCGTCTAATGTTGGTCAAAAACTAAGTGAAAGCGTTTACAAGTTGAAAAATGGACGAACTAAACTTAATAACGTGACCATTTAATACTATTTCAAGGGAGCGAGTTAGAGAACGCATTAGGGGATGCCATTTATCATGGAGACAGATCATCCCTTAGCTCTTAGCAATGACAAATATCGTAGTCAGGTAAAAACTACTGTACACTTAAACTGTACTATATACATATTACAAGTTTAAATAGAATAAGTGGATTTTTTATTTTATCTATCTATGTATTAAAATTTACGTTTTATCATTTGGGTAATGATAAGTTACGTAATTTTTTTTATTTTTTAAGTAAAAATAAGTAGATTTTTTAATTTTAACTATTTATTTATTAAAAATTATGTTTTACTATTTGGAAAATGATAAGTTACGTAATTTGTTCGAATATATTATGTTGATAGTAGCTAAAGTTAAAGAAAAATTTTAAATGACCTTGGTTTTTTAGCTTTCTACTGCATATAAGCTAAATATGAAAAAAAATCTATCGATAAAGTGCGTTCTACAAAAAAGCACTTAAAACATAAACATTCGTACTGTAAAGTTAAACACACAGTACCACAAAAATTGGTGAAATACCATTCCATAAATCACTTTAGTCGAGATTTACAAGATTTGCATGTCAACATCACAGAGGAACGAAGTGATGGAAACGAAAAGGTGGATTAGAATTTCAAAGTTACTTCAATGTACGATTCTAATTGTGAAACTTGAAATAAAATTGAACAGAGTTGTGTTTAAATGACTAATCATAGGTCGTAGATTCATATCTTATATATGGGCGCAATTCATGTTTCGAAAATAGTAATGATCGTCGTGGTGCAGAGGAGTACCGTCTGTCTTTAAACGCGACGATTTGTGGGTTCACATCCTACTCGGCCAAGATGGATTTTTCGTTCTAATTTCCTTTGCTCTGGCAAATAGGCAAACTGCGGTGTTCAGTTTCACCGTTCTACATACAATGCCTCTAAAAGGCGGAAAGCGGAGGTCAGAGTGTCTAAACACTAGGACCCCATGGTTCTTGCGGTTTCCTCTGCCTACCCTGTTATGTGCGAGATAAAACATGAAGCTAAAAAAAGAAAAAAGGGGGAAGAAATTTTTGAGATTATTGAGATTGTTTACTAATTACTTAACTAAACAAATTCTATTTGTAATGTTATATTCTGTTTTTTAGCTTCACGCTTTATCCTGCACATGGCAGCGTAGGCAAAGGGAACAAAAGGAACCATACGAACCTAGTTAAGACACTCCGTTGCTTAGTCCCTGCTTTTTTCCGTCCCCGCTTTAATATTCTTTATTATTCAATATTTGAAATTTATATTTCAAATATTGTACAGAAGTGTCAGTTGCAACATTGTTTTTGATCACATAAAAAGGATTAAATTTAATTATATAAAGTCAAGAGTTGTTATTAATTTATATTGAGAGTTCTTACGAAGAACTCTGTATTAAAAAAAAACAATTGACATTTGTTGATATATTCGTTATGAAAAATGGCTTTATTACGGAAGATAAAGGTCACAAATAAATTATAAGATTTAAAAATATATATTTTTCTATCTTATCCCTTAGATATCAGCATAGGCAGAGAAAATCTAGTGTCAAGACACTATTCTTTTATCCAGGATTGCAAACATTACATCTTATAAGCGGAACTAAACGCCGAACAATGTCTTCTTAGTTAAACATAATTTAATGTTAAACTGTTAAAACAGTGGGGACGGAAAAAAGCAGGGACTAAAGCAACGGAGTGTCTTAACACTAGGTTCGTATGGTTAAATTCAATTCAAATTCAAATTCCCTCTGTCTAGCCTGCCATGTGCGAGATAAAGCGTGAAGCTAAAAAAAAAAAATATTTAGCGTTAACAAAAGAAAAACACCATCTAACAACTTGTAATGAGGTATCATTAAACTAAGCAACTCTAACCATATCTGCAATATCCCGTACATCCAATAGACCGATTGTTGTAGCAATATCCTTGAGTACCGCTCACCGATACGCAACCGGGCCAAGAACACTTCCTTTCGTTTTGCTAACACAGAATTGTTATAATTTGCTATGAGCAACCAGCTGCTTGCTTGCGACACGCTGTAAGTACCGATTTAATCGAGAATAATTTCGTTTTGTTCCAGAATCTATTATTTTATTATAATTTAATAAAATAAAGTAGACTTTGGAGTACAGTTTCTGGTACATATTATTGCTCACGTCTGATTTTGAGTTCAGTTTTCTTTGTTTTTGCCTTTCATTTGCTCGGTTCGGAAATATTACAGGTGATGTCTTTTATAAAGATTAATCTGTTCATATCGTCTTCGATAATCTTCTATTTTTGGACCTGAACATGTTCACAAACTTTGTGAAATTTCTAATATAACTAAGATATTATAATAGTTTCTATAAATTTAGTAAAATCAATTGTAAAACAATTCAAGAATTTATTTTTTCGATTACAATTTATATATTCTTAAAATATAATAAAATAGCATTCTTTCTCGCGGAAACCTTATTCTTTTTAATCTTTGAGTAGTGGAAATTTGTAAAAAACTTCGTACAGATATGCTAACAATACAATAAGATTTATATGCTTTATACAAATTATTGCGTAGTTAATTTCTAATTTAATATAACAAAAAATAAATAGGTTAAATAAATAAGAGGACCGTCGTGGCGCAGAGGCATAAGCGTCTGCCTGTAAACGCAACGGTTTCTGGGTTCGATTCCCACTCGAGGAAGATGGATTTTTCTATTTCCATTTTCTTCGCTCCGGCAACTAGGCAAAGCGCGGCGTTGAGTTCCGCCACTCAACACGCAATACCTTGAAAAAGGTGGAAAGTGGGGACGGAAAAAAAGCAGGGACTAAACAATGGAGTGTTTTAACACTAGGTTCGTATGGTTCCTGCAGTTCCCTTTGCCTACCCTGCCATGTGCGGGATAAAGCGTGAAGCTATAAAAAAAAGTAAAAGATGAAAAACCAACCCACATCATTTAAGCAAATATAATATTCATTTAATAATACTGGAGTATACGTCATATAAACCTTATAAACTTTAATATAAGGCATCTAACTTGAAGTATCCACCATTACTTCCCATAAAAACATACATACATTCTTACCGTATTAAAGTGACATTTCACAAACATACCTTAACTCGAACAAAGGATTTTATGACTTAAGAAAAATAAGAAAAGAGATGGACAAAAGGGGAAAACAATTTTGTGGAACGCAAAATTGTCTTTAGTCCGTCGAGATGACATTCTTTAGAATTGCGCTCCTCTCTGAATACTCGTAGGACGTGTGCATCATATTGCATTATTATTGCACGGTACAGTCTCATATTGTGATCGAGTTAAGATTGTGTAATGGTTTGAAATTATATTTACTTTGAGATTTTTAAAGTATTCACAATCTTTTAAAATGGCTGGCTTTAAAATGAACATATTGAAAATGGCTGGTAGAGACGCATAAATTTAATATTTATATACAAAGATGTAGTAAGCTTGGATAGTATTTGGATTTAACTGCCAGAAGTAAATTTAAGCTAAAATGTTTATCATTCACTTGTTTCCATTAGAAAACTTATTACAATTAATAATCTAATATCAGATTTTAGGTCATCAAGATATATAGACACCCACTGGAACACAATAATTGTAAATGATAATTTCAAATGAATTAATTTTGTTTTTTTTTTAATTCTCTTTTGGAACGTGACGTTAAGTTACATTTTTTTTTTCACGCTTTATCCCGAACATGGCAGCAGGTATTCCCATTACTTATTTCTCCAAAATCCTGTTATATACATCGAAAAAAAAAAAAACGGTACAGCAAATTTGAAATAGAAGCGACAATTAAATTAGGCGCGAATGTTCCACCAGTCATTTGGCTTTGTGGACGGGCCAGTAATGAAAGCTTTGATCATGCTTCAACAGACACGTTGTACTGTTTCTTTTACTCGCTTATTATTAACTACCAACCGATAGAGTAATATATATATATATATATATATATATATATATATATATATATATATATATATATATATAAATATAAATATATATATATATATATATATATATATATATATATATATATATATATATATATATATATATATATATATATATATATATATATATATTGAAATATTTTATTTATTTAGGTAAATAGCAACGTCGTCTTCAGACACGTGCCATGGCGTCCTTTGGGTATACCTTATAAATTTCGTATATTTTCTCGGTCTGGTAAGACAAACTTATGAAGTCAGGCGAAAAGCAAACAAAATAGAGTGTCTTTATTCTAAATCATATATTTTTTACCTACATTTACGAAAAAACCAAAAAAAAATAAAGCATCATATTAACGTCAGTATTTGCTAATAAATAAATTAAAATTATCTTTATTATCGAGGACCGTCGTGGCACAGATGCGTAAGCATCTACCTGTAAACCTGACGGCTTCAGGGTTCGATTCCCACTCGGGGAAGATGGATTTTTCTATTTCCATTTTGCATGCAATGCCTCGAAAAAGGCGGAGACGAAAAAAGCACGGACTAAGCAACGGAGTGTCTAAACACTAGGTTCATATGGTGCCTGCAGTTCCCCCTACCCAATTTGCAATATGCGGGATAAAGAAAAGAAAAACATCTTTAGTATCATTAACAATAATCAAAAACCACTGAAGAAAATCACATATAAAATATATTAATATGTCAAAATTAACAGTCCCAGTGTAAATAATAAAGAATAAACTGTGCGATATATGATGGAGACGATTTAACCAATTATAATGAACGATACATTTCAGTTATCGAATACATGTGTATTAATTAATTTCAAGCATGAAAATCGTTTTGTGGGAAATAGCTTCGGTTCATCTTATCAGCTTTCAGATCAATGGAAAATATAAAATAATATTCTGCTAGGTCCTTTAAAACATATATACGTACATATTTTTATATATTTATATTTTTATTATGTTTCAGGAAAATTGATCACTATGACTGTAACATACATACAATACAGGCAATGTAACGTCTAGACTCTCCGTTCTCCATTTTACACCCTTCTTGCGAGATAACATACAATCTTTCACAGTTAGCAAATATGAAGAAAATAGAGTTTCTTATAGTTTGTTTCTCTCTGTCCACTACTATTTGCTCTACATATATTATTCAAACTAAAATATATATACGCAAACATATATAAACACTATATCTTTATGTTCGTTCTATATAAATTTATATATAGAATAATCAGAAACCACCTTTGATCATAGAAAGTGACAATTGAAAGGCTTTAATCAATTTATTGAAATGACAAAGGAGTTTTGAAGCAGTATTATGAGTGTGTAATTACACTAATGAGGGCGTCACGACATATTATTGAATAGTTTGGTTGAATAGATCGCTTGCTTTTGTTTCATCACCTTTATAAAACAAGAGCTATAATGGTATACAATTATAATTGATATTATTCTCTTTTAGCTATTCTTTTACTTTATTTTATATCAGTAACTTACAATAATAGTGAACCTATTGTAAAGGCACATTTTTGGCTATTTTAAAGATATTTCGTTTTGAGTAACAGTGATGTAGGGTTTTGCTTACTTGGATCTGAGATATTTTTAATGTTTTTAAAAGGAAACGTCATCACTATCGTTATATATTAATTGTCAAAGCGTTTTAATTGCGCACACTTAGAGAGGCGAGTTTTAACCAAAATAAAAATCTAGGTCAGATTTTTATTTTGGTTAAATCTCGAAAAGGTAGATTATTCAAGATTTGTAAGTGTTACTCCGCACTGAGGATAGAAAAATAATTAAAGAAAACATATAAAATTATTACTTGAAGAAAAAGTATAATCAGGATTTGCTTCCGTTTTTCATAAAGAACGCATGGCCCAGTGGTCAGAGCGCTTGAAAAATTCACAATAGTGCTTGATTCTGCTGCGTTCAAATATTTATATGTATTCTTTAAGTACGTATACGTACGTATACGTATATCAAATCGGCGCCTTACGAAGCTTCGTGATTCATATAAAACGAATTTATGTGAGATCAAGTTCAAGGTTGGTTCTAGTTACGAGCATATGAGGTCACATAACGAGACCGCATTCAATTAGTGGCCAGTTTAGTCTACTGCTTATCAACACAACACAAATATATTAGTACACCTTACACAAACATACACACAAGCGGACATTTGTAAAAATTTCTATACAAAAATGCTTACAATGAAATAAGTTGTATGAAGCATGTAAAAGTTTGACGCGACGTGTTGCTAAGCACATGGCTTAGCCGTCAGAGTGCTGGCACGACTTGCTATAGGCGTAGGGTCAAATCCCGCTTCCTTAAAGTTTTTATTTTATATGTTTTATTTATCTATTCTTTCTAACCTCGGTAAGGATTAACACTTTAAAAAAACATAAGAATATTTAAGCGTTCTCTTTCGCTATGATAGTTATTTGTAATGATCATTGGGTAGTGGGAAATTTGTAAAAATCTCCCTACAGAGATACTAACTACTATAAGAACTACTATAAGAATACTACTACTACTATAAGAATACTACTACTACTATAAGAATAACTACTACTACTATAAGAATAACGACGCGACGTGATGTAGAACGCATGGCTCAGTGGTCAGAGTGCTTGCACGGTTTACAAGAAATTAAAAAATCAAAAAAAAAAATAGACTATATTTATCAGTATCTTAATTAATAGAAATATAATTAAATATAAAAAAAAATTTCGTCGCAGCGGAACAGCCTGATTTTGAACATACCACTCAATGAAACGTTCACATCTTCACTCTGTTATCAAGACAAAGCGCGGCGTTGAGTTATGAAATATCTCAATTAGGCGATGTTTTGTGACGAAATATTTTAGGTTCCTTTTGCCTAACCTAACAAATATTATAATATGTATATTACAAGTAAAATTTCTTATCAAGGACATTCTTATCAGGTGTCCTATCCGCTGGTGTTGAACGGGCTTTTTCATATTTATGTGTTATCTCGTGATAACAGCAGTATCTGTATGGCGATATTGATTTTTTGTTAGCCCAACCTAAATATGAGACGATATGGCATTTAGGACGTTATTTGGTAGATAGTGTTAAAGTATTACTATATAGAGAAACCAAAATTTTCTTAAAATGTATGTATGTATCTGTCTATGCGTTTAATACTGACGTTCGTTATCGGTTATCAATGTTTTTACCAATACTTAATGAAAAATCCTCTCTATGTCGTTATAGACCGAGATGCAGTACAAAGTAATATAAAAGGTAATCCGAGTAGGATATGCTTGAATATACTTATATACTTATTTTTATGATTTTTAAAGAATTAATCCACACTGAGAATAGAAAAATATTTCAAGAAATCATATTAAAATCCGACCGTCGTCGTCGTAGAGGACCGTCGTGGCGCAGAGGCGTAACGTCTGCCTGTAACGCGACGGTTACTAGGTTCGATTCCCAGTCGGGGAGGATGGATTTTTCTATTTCCATTTTCTTCGCTCTGGCATCTAAGGCAAAGCGTGGCGTTGAGTTCCGCCACTCAACACGCAATGCCTCGAAAACGGCGGAAAGCGGGGACGGAGTAAGCAGGGACTAAGTAACGGAGTGTCTTAACACTAGGTTCGTATGGTTCCTGCAGTTCCCTCTGCCTACCCTGCCATGTGCGGGATAAAAGCGTGAAGCTAAAAAAAAAAAAATAAATAAATATTAAAAGCTTCTCATGCTCAGTGGTGAGAGCGGTTGCACGGTTCGCAAGAGGCGCGGGTTCGAGTTCCGCTGCGTTCAAATTTTTTATATGTTTTCTTTAATTATACTTACTTACTACTTGTATTAATTTTAAGATGTTCTACATTTAGTAGAGTATTAAACGATCACATGTCAATAATAATAAACAAAAAATTCTCAAATCTCTAAGTATCTCCCAAATTCAAATGCCACATAGCATTAACTTACTCGTATTTTAAGTTTTACTAAAAAATAAATAAATTAGCCATATAGGTTACAAGGAACGCTTGTTGTTGACAGAAATAATTTAGTATCATATTAAAGCGGGAATTGAACTTGTAATCGTCGTTTATCTACTTATACGTGTCACACTGCACCACTACGCACATCCTTCTTCGACTTTTATTACTTTCTTATATATAAGGGTATAATTTTAAATTTGAATGCAAACAGTGCTTGAGATATGACAATGGCAAAGGTTGAGTGTCTAGTCACGATGTCTTCCGCGAAGTAGAGGCGGCGGGCGGCGTCGTACGTGCAATAGCACTGTGTTGCAATATTTTATACTCGCACATCTATAATTTGCAAAAAAGGAGTATAGTTTAATAAACTATATACGGTTTTTGAATTATTCTTCTTTTTATTTTATTTAAATATATATACATATATCATAATTCTTATTAAAAGAAATTATAATCTTTTATAAGGGAATTACTTTCAATTGAAGTTAAATTAAGGAGTTCAACTATCCTATCGGGATGACGCCGACAGTTAATATGTAATTGGCTTAATCATAAGTGACATAGAATATAAGGTATATTATAGAGAGTGTAGAGAAAATATCTACATATACATATACACACGTCTTCTTTGACCATACGCTCCTGCGCCACAATAGCTTTCCAATACTGACGGAATTAATGAATCAATTTTACATTTAACTATTTAGGACAGCAAGAAAATAATATATGAGAAATTATTTGTAAAGAAAGAAAATATAAGCTATAAAATTAAATTATTTTTTACAAACAAAATCAGTGTTAAAATAACTAGGTTTACATATTTGTAACAAAGAAGTTATTATGCAAAAGCGTTGTATCGACGTCACGTAATGATATGCTAACTTTAGTGTCAGACCGTCAGACGGTGATATTCTGGACCGCAGAGGTTTAGTTGAATAATCTAAAGATTTATATTCTTAAAATATATAAATATGGAAATAATCGAATAAAAGTGAATATATAAAAATGTTATATAACATTTTTGATATATACAACCGCCGTCTAGAATTAGCATGTTTATTAGCGACGCGATAGCTCGAGAGTACTAAGGTGCTAGCTGCTGCTACACTAATGAGAGTTTTCTATTCTACAAATATTACATCGTTGCCCTGCATTTTTGATACCTTGAACTTGGATGGATATACGAAGATTTTTTTTAGCAGAGAGGGAATCGCAGGAACCCTGGGAACTTAGTCTTGGCCTTTTCGAGGTATTGCGTGTTGAGAGGCGGAGATTAATTTTATTTGACTTTGCTGTGAAATTAAATATTTATATTGTAGCTATTTTTAATATCTTGTCATATAAAACAAAACCCGCGTTCACTGTTATAGTCAGTATATACCATAAGTTCTTTCACACTATGTATTCAAAATGAAAATTGAGTATGAATATACTCCATTTTCTTGGAATTAAAAACACAGTATAGATTTAATATACTTATATCATTAAAGTGTATCTCAGATCAAAACACGACAACACTCCCTTAGACATTATTTAGCTTTATTTTTGGATATTTAAAATTTTCCACAGTAACGATAGATAGAAAACTTAAAGAAAATCTGTTTTTCCGTTCAACTTGCTAAATAAAGAAAATATTTTTATAAGAAATAATTTAAGCATAGTAAATTGTATTAAATTCCTATTGAATTTGGACAAAAAGCTAAGTACAAAGTGTCTTGACACTGAAATATATATATATATATATATATATATATATATATATATATATATATATATATATATATATATATATATATATATATATATATATATATATATATATATATATATATATATATATATATATATATATATATATATATATATATATATATATATATATATATATATATATATATATATATATATATATATATATATATATTATATATATATATATATATATATATATATATATATATATATATATATATATATATATATATATATATATATATATATATATATATATATATATATATATATATATATATATATATATATATATATATTCAGTATAGAAAAGACATATTTCTCACCCATTCCTTACGTAACTTACTAGTGCATAACGACCTACCGCAACGACTTGTAGATAGGGCAAGGGCGTGACGCCAGGCGCGAGTGACTCCATATACACCGACACGCTCTAATAGAGCCGCGTTTTAAACTTTAAAGTGTAGAAGTTTCGAGAATAACAAGCTTTTAAGCTTTATAGTAAACTTATTTAAGCTTAAAATGTGTGAAATTAAACAAGATTTCATAATCGTACAACAATCGTGGGAAAATATTATACTTACTTCTTCACCTAAAGGTTTAATTATTTATAGTTTATAAATAAAATTAAAAATTATTATTTTCACTTATTATGAAAAATCTAGGTCACTTTAATAAGTCTAGGTCATTTATATGATTTTTAAAGTGTTAATCCACATTAAGGATAGAAAAAATATACTTTATTGCATAAAAATAATAACATTCAAGAATAAAATATGAATTTTAGTTGACAAAGGTGGGTGGGTGGGTTATTACTACAAGAAATCTCTTCCAGCCAACTAAGGGAATTCAAAAAAACAGCGGGATGGGGATATAAAAATTAGAACGCATTCCTATCCTTGGGGTGGTAACACTTTAAAAAATCATAAAAATATTTAATTAAATAGCGTCTCTCTCGCCAATCAATTGTATTAGTCTTTGGGTAGTCTTTGTAAAAATCTCCTTAAAGAAATTCTAACAATGTTGTATAAAGCATATAAGAATTTCGACGCGGTGTGATTAAGAACGAATGGCTTAGCGGTCCGAGCGCTTGCCCGGTTTGCAAGAGCAAGTTCAAGTTTAAAACAAAATGTTTTCACTTAGTTGTACTTATTGGTCGTGTGCACTTATTTTTTATAATGGCTTATTTAATCTATAAATTTCTAATTTTCGATTATTTTCTTTATTCGTGTTATAAGTTCTAACTTATTGTCAAATTCGATGGGACTCAAACTAACTACGTTGTTTAAGTATATGAAAAGCCTTAAAATAAATTTAGTTACATAAAACATTGTATATATATATATATATATATATATATATATATATATATATATATATATATATATATATATATATATATATATATATATATATATATATATATATATATATATATATATATATATATATATATATATATATATATATATATATATATATATATATATATATATATATATAAATATGTAAAGCTAATTTTAGTTTAGTTGTATCTTCATGGTGTTTATAGTATGAATTTTAAATCTGCGTCAAATTTAATATACATTTTCTTTAAGTATAAATTTAACAATTTTAGCGAGATTCCCATACTACTTTAATAATAACGAAGAAAATTACATAAAGTCCAGAAAAACCAAAATTCACTGGAATAAAGCTTAAAAAATAAATTGCAACTTGTATGTGGGTGTAGAAGCGACGTTAAAATGCATACAGCGCCTGCCTCAACACGGCGCAGATAGGGCAAGGGCATCGGACGCTAGGCGTGATACCGTCATAGAGTAGATACGGCGGAAATGACTTTTGATTTATGTAAAATTAATGAATCTTTTGTGTTAAGAAATATTATATATAGAATTTAAGGAAATATTAATAAAAATAATCAACATAGTATTTACTTTTTATATACACTTATGAGTATAGCTGCATAGCGAGAGAAAAGCTCGATTCGTATATGAAATAATGTTGTACTTAATGCATCTACCAAATATAAGAAGTATACAGACTCCTATATTTTGACATTCTATTCTATCTATTTCAGATTCTATATTATTTTTCACCTATTTTTCGAGATTTTTCGTTTTTATTATCAGGAATAAATATATTTTTGTTCATATATACAACAATTTAAACAGTATATTATTATAAATTTTGTATTGTCGAAATAAATCATTCTTTAATTTCAATTAAAAGCATAATTAAATATTTAGAGGATCGTCTCTGGCCTCTGGTAAACTAGGCAAAACGCGGCGTTGAGTTCCGCCGCTCAACACGCAATGCCTCGAAAAAAGGCGGAAAGCGGCGACGGAGAAAGCAGAGACTAAGCAACGGAGTGTCTTAACACTAAGTTCCCACGGTTCCTGCGGTTCCCTCTGCCTACCCTACCATGTGCGGGATAAAGCGTGAAGCTACAAAAAAATAAATATTTAAAAGCTGTGTCATTAAACAATTAACAAAATATTTGTCAAAATTACTAAATCACGAAACGTCCCGACTACCATTTATCCTAAACATAACTGCATTAAATAAACCTAAATATCTTCTTAAACATATTTATATAACAAATATAGATATTTTTTTGTGGAATTTGAATCTCTACAACACAAGGCATTAACATGATACTTTGTATCTAGCATGCTCTATGAGTATGTTGACCCCAAAGCGTGACCAGTCCGCGATCATTGCCACTGAGCCAATTGTATACTACGAGTGTGCTAGTAATACCACATAATACTATATAATGCAAGTATATATACTTGTTATTGTTGTGCAACGCCGTGGGAGTTGCAGTAATAAGCTGGAAGAATGCGGATTTTATACGTTTTGCCTTGTTTGAACTAGTTGTTAATGGAAAATTATGGGCGATAGATTTTTTGTTTTTTCTTATATATTTATTTAGTTTTTTTAATGTTAGGCTTTGAAATTTAGTAAAATTGTTTGGGAATTGGGTAAGATAGGAGGGTATTTAAAGCAGTAATATTTAGAATTAATAAAAGGACTGGTAAATGATGTCACCTTAGGGTATTTAAATCAATTTCTATGGATATAAGTTTATAGAATATATATAAAGAAGTTAAGCTAAAGAAGATACTTTTGTTTATTAAAAAACAATCAAATGGGTTTCTAAATATTCGAAGTACAATTTTTTTCAGGTGTATCATACAAAATTGTAAGATTGAATTAACTAAAAGCAATGCTTAGTTTAAATTTTAAATTAAATGGTCAATTTGCATATGGAAGAATGAATTTTGTGTGGCTATGAGGTCCGACTTAACCTTTCACAAACATGACGTCTTGGCATAAAATTTCCTATAAATTGTTTGGTTAATCCAATCCATTCTACCTTGTAGACCAGGGTAAACCTACCCTGCTGTATCTGGAATAATATATACAGATATTATTAGTAAGGTCACAAACCTAGTACAAGGACACTTCACTCTATATTTTCTTCTATATCTAAGTGATATACAACTTTTTGATGTTAACATCAACATCACATCACATCGAATAAAAATTTGACACTGGGTTTGTAAAGTCCCTCAAAAGTTAAGGAGGCATTGATAGAATTTTTCCTATATTTTCAACGGGGATGGTGAAAAATGATATTGTATACGCTTTTTTCAAAACTTCACGCTTTATCACGCTCGTAGCAGAGACAGCGGGAATCGTAGGAACCGTGGGAACCTAGTGTTAAAACACTCCGTTCCCCGCTTTGCGCCTTTTCGGGGCATTGTGTGCTTAATGACGGAACTCAATGCCACGATTTGCCTAGTTACTAGAGCAAAGAAAAGAAAATTGTACTGATACGTTTTCCCCGAGTGGGAATCGAACCCACAGACTGTGCCTTTGCGATGGTCCTCATTATACATTGTATAGTCCACGTAAATGAAATTACGAACTTCAAGCTTGTATCATTATAAAATATTAAATACATTCGTTGTGCTTCAGTTGTGATGCAACTTTGTTATATCGAATTGAATCTGGGGATCGCTTATACGTTATATTGGAAAATGAAATCCACTTTCGATAGTAGCAGTGGAGTTGTGGAGGGAATCGATTTTATTCGATTACAATGTAATAGATTGTGCTAAAACAGTTGCTTATCAGTTTATTTATAGAAGATAGAAGCTACGTATTTATTACGTTACGTTGTATGTAGATGAATTACAGGAACTTAAGTTATTTTACTAAAATTGTAATTAATTCTGTGCTTATTATAGTTTGAAAATTATATATTTCATATTTAGGTATTACTTAATATTGTACCAAAATTATTAAAGTATGAATTTATAAAAAAATCTTTTGACACTATAAACAAAATAAAACTAGATAATTGGAATATTAATTTTAAAATGAAAACATACTAATTCAGCAGAATGGTAATTACTTAGAATAAAACCTACATATGGACAGGCAAATAAAGCCTTACGTCATTCTTGGATCATACAAAACGTAGTGTTACTATATGTTACGTGGCAAAATTCAGCATAACATAACTGCATTGTCTTGTTCTTAATCAGGGAATCGAACCTTCAATTATAATGTTTTTCCGGGTCTTCTATTGCGCTACGAGATACTAAAAAGTCTTATAAACAATTAATTTTTTAAATGTAATGTAAGAGGACCTTCGTAGGACAGAGGCACAACGTCTGCCTGTAAACGCGTATCGGTTATATTTCTATGAAGGAGAAAATGGAAATGTAATCCATCCTATAATCCATCCTGGATTGTTAGATTTCCATTTTCTTTCGTTTGGCAACTAGGCAAGCACGGCGTTGAGTTCCGCCACTCAACATGCTGTTTGCACCCGCTTTTCACCTCAAAAGGTGAAAAGCGGGTGAGGGATTGTCTTGACACTAGGTTTCCACGGTACCCTCTGCCTTCCCTGCTTTAAGTAGAATAAAGTGTGAAACTAAAAAGAAATCGTCATATTGACTAAATTCATTTATTAACTATAATATGAACTTTTGAAACAACACTAATTAGAACCTTATACTGTGAAAAAATAAAAATAAAACAATCATTAAAACATACAAACACATTCAGCACTTTTACGGGCATTTCATAAATTGTACATCCACTGTCCTATTTCGTCGAAATATCGAGCAAATACGATTTGATTTTCGTTCACTGGTAGCAGAGCCAAATAAAGTGGAATTCTGCTAGCTTTGGATAGAATTGACTGATGAGTTTCAATGTACTTTGTTGTTAGTTTCTATGAATAGTAAATTTAGATAGTATTTATATACATGTACACACACACATATATATATATATATATATATATATATATATATATATATATATATATATATATATATATATATATATATATATATATATATATATATATATATATATATATATATATATATATATATATATATATATATATATATATATATATATATATATATATATATATATATATATATATATATATATATATATATATATATATATATATATATATATATATATATAATATTTTGACCCAAATAGACTTAAAAATAGTTATTTTAAATTTAAGTATGCTTCTTGATTTTATACATATAACATGACTGGACTCTTTAGCTCAATAGCTAATAAAGTTTAATATTGTTTTACTAAAAATATTTCTTTAGAGTTGAGTAAAAAGTAGTATCTATGTAATTCTTAAATTTTGCCATATAGCCGAACCATATGTTCCAGTGACGGCTAGGAATACTTCACTAAGCGACTACATTTCTTAAAAAAATCTTAAATTACTTATTATGTTATGTGTACTTACTGTTATTACTTGTTATGTTATTAAATTACTTATTATTAAATACATAAAAATTTAACTGCTTTACTTATTTTCCTCTGAAACCAGTTATAAACTTAATAAAAACGAACAAAATCATAGGTTCAGGCACAAAACCTACTCTAAAACCTATATACAGAACTCTACTACAATACTCTGTTTACAGTTTGCTTTTCTATAAAATCCCATATAAATTTAACATTCAGGAAACTAAAATATATCATTAATGAACTATTACCATGACAATCTAGAAAATACTCTATAGAAAATTTAGTATCGACTATTGAAAGCAATTAAGGCTAAATAAAACAGAAATGGTTATTCTTCGAATCTGTGAGATCATTGAAACGTTTCAATATTTACGTCAAATTATATTGTTGACTTTGTTTAACTACATGATGTTGCATTATTTAGAACAAAATAGTACTTGGGTGTTGAATGAAGCTGTAATATGGAACGTTTGAGCCGTTCGTGTTTTTTTTATTTTTTTTTTGTTTTTGCGATCATGTTAGATAAAATGTGATTAAGTAGATCGGTAGTTAAGTACTGATTATAATATTTTATCTTGAAAGTGAACAAATATTAAAATGAAATAAGGCAGTTATAGGAGAGTTTATAAAGTGAGAAAGGAGAGCTTAAACAGTGGAGATGTGGATTAATATATGTCGAAAATCTTTAACTTATACTTTAATTGTAAGTATCGGGCAATCCCACAGTCCCAGGGCTAAACCTCACCCTACAACCTAATAAGCAAAGTTTAAGAACATGATTCTGCCACTTCATACTTTGTGATATGAGGAAACTGTGACGAGATGAGAAATTGTGTGAAATAAACAAAGTACTCTTTAAATTCTATATTGATCGCGCTGCATAGGCGCAGCGTTTATATGGTAACGTGACGTTTTGTACTCGGAGGGAATGAATAAATTTGATTTTCTTCGCTCTGGCAACAAGGAAAAGCGCGGCGTTCAGTTCCGCTACTTAGATGTGATGCCTCAAAAGGTGGAAAGTGGAGTAAGGAAGTGGCTTAACATTAGGTATCTGTTTTGTGCAGGATAAAGATTTTAGTTAAAAACATCTAAAATTATTTCTTTGCTTCTAGTGAGAAATCCACGTCAATATAATTATATCTGACTCAATATTTTCACCAAAAAGCATTACCTAATGAAATCGCAACAGCACAACCTAATAATATTGAAATGTATGCCATTAAAGTTGTTTTGAGATTACATTGAAACTTGTTGTCGAAATAGTATCCTGGTTAAGAAAACGCACAGAGCAAGGCGCCATAGATCTTACAAAACACCGTCTTATACAAGTTAAATGCGACCCACGTGTACAATGGCGTCTAGAGCAAGCTGTTGAAATTGCTAGGGCCAAGAAACTGCCAGTAAAGCGTTATTTATGCTGTATATTGAATGATTATTTATTTATATGTGATTTAATTTTTTGTAAATTAGCTATATGTTATATATGTTTGAATTAACTTCACAGTACTTATTGGATACTGTGTCATTATCAAAAAATAAAAGTACAGGATTTGTTATATTAACGAACATTTATTAGTGTCTTCATTAAGTGAATGAAATATTTACATAAATATAATAATGTTGTATTTTAATCTTTTGTTAACGTAAATAATATATGTATAAGTACTCTCAAAACTAAATACTTAAAAAAAACATGTATATTATTCAACTGTTATAATATTAACTAGTGGGATTAAGGTAATACTATTATTTGTAGTACCTACATTTTTTTATTCTTACCATACCGGAAAATGTTGACACGAATAACAATTTCATTTCTCCACTCTAGTTCATATTGGAAGAAACATTTTATACACTTTTATATTGAACTTATGACCATCTCGTTGAAAGTAAAACTCCCATTGTGCCATATCGGGTATAATTTTACTGTCACTTAGGCATCATGATTATTATTAAATACAAAAACTCTAAGTATTTTATAACTTCTATGGATTTTCTTCTATCTTCTATAATAGTATTGAAGATAACAACAGCGTGAATTTATCGTCGTCGCAAGCAATAAAATGTGATGAAAGGTACAAGATTGACTAAAATAAATTGGCGCCCACATACGAGTACTTCCTAGAACTTTGGCCACACTTGTAAATATTTACGCAATAATCTAAGTTAAATATGTACAGATTAAGAAAAATATATAGGCCAATTTTTTCGGATTTATTACCAATTTCATGACTCAATTCAAGTTTGTCATATTTTATAAAACCATCTTAAAAAGTATCGTCGTGGCACAGAGGCTCAGCTGTAAACGTGTCAATGTGTGGGATTCTCAACTGGAGAGCAGGGGTTATTTCATTTCCATTTTCTTTGCTCTCGCAAGACAAGGTGGTAGTGAGTTTCGCCTCTTAATAACCAATTAAAATATTTGACTCAGTAGAATATACTTCAGGTTTTGACTTAACAACAGGAAAAGAGCTCGTTGGCGAACCTTAGTTTTAATTGACAATGAAGAAACAAAAAAAATGTAAAGAAAACAGTTTGTTGGAAAAAGATCAAATATTTATAAGTTACAAAAAGCACTTACTATGACCTAGTGTTGTAATTTAAAATAAATTAAATTATTAAAATTACAGTAAAATCTTCTACTTATTGTGTACCATATTCATATAATATGCAAAAAAGTACAACATCTTCCTGAATTTCATTGTGAAAAAGAAACGATACTTATATTTCTTTTTAAATAATAATTAAACAGATCTAATACTATATTATATATTTTCAGCTTCACGCTTTATTCGGCATAAATTTGACGCTCGTGGTTCAGTGGCATAGCGTCTGCCTGTCATTTAATTCTAAGTTATTTTTACTTGCCATGGTATCAAGAGAAATTGCCGTGTTAAGTTCAACCCTGTAATACTCATTGTCTCTTTGTCTTTAACTAGGTTCCCCCTTTTTTCTACTGTGCAGAAAGCAGCGTCAAGCTAAAAAATAAATTGCTTTTCCCTGCATTTCCAGACTTTAAAGATCTAGAATTTCCTGAATCACGGAAATTTTGGATTTAAATCTTTTTTCAGTATACCGTTTTAGAAACACAGCGGGTATAATACTATAACAAATCAATAGAATCCAGTATTTAGATGGCTTATGTAAGTACTAATCAACTTACTACAAAACATGGGAAACACGTAGTTTTTGCTTCAAATCCAGTTGTACTTCGCAATTTCCAAAGCAAGTTTGATCACCTCATTCCAAGTGGGAATGATTTATCGCAGTTGTACAATACTTTATATGCAACTGTTGTGCAACTTACTATAGTTGGTTATCCTGTTTTATTCTGTCATTTGACTAATTGTGTAAAATGTAATTTGAATTTGGCTTTAGACTGAAATGTTTAAAGGGGAATTAGTATTATTTTTATAAAAATCTATTAAAACCTTAAAATTAACAATTTTACATAGGAACTTAATTTAAAATTAGCAATCGCAATTATTTCTGTTAGAAAAAACTAATAACAGATATTTATTTTTATATCATAAAAGACACTATTTCTTTCTTGTTAAAAAAATTAAATTGTAGTGAATTTAATGTATGAAGACACCCCTTTCCTTCACGATTTTATAGCCTCTTCTTACAAAATGAAGAAGAGAGAGAGAGAGATTGAGACCTTATTCGAGGCATTGCGTGTACAGTGGCGGAGCTCAACGCCGCGCGTTGCCTAGTTGCCAGAGCGAAGAAAATGGAAATAGAAAAATCCATTTTCCTCGAGTGGGAATCAAACCCAGAAACCGTCGCGTTTACAGGCAGACGCTTACGCCACTGCGCCACAACGGTCCTCTACACAACAACGATTTACTTAATAAAATTTTTTTTATAATACAAGAGATTAAATTTTAAAAAATGACACGTAGACTTACATTGTAACTTCAGATTTTCACCAAAACTCAAACCTATTTCCTTACTGTAAAAATAAAATAGAAATATCTATAACCTGCCCCAGGCCCAAAAACACATTTTAGTTAAAACTATCATAAACTTATTCCAGGAACAGCTATCTAACTTTGGGAATCAAACGCAGTTAGATATCGCGCAGTGGAAAGCCCGCTTAATATTTACGATACTACGGCTTCACGACATTAATGCGATCGTAAACTGTTTTATGCATCTCGGGTGATATTAGATTCCAGTTCATTTGGTGAGAAATTTGAAATAGCTTGCCATGGCGAGATCGATACTTGACATATTATGAACGTAGACTTGCTTTTTGACAAAAATTATATGAAAATCATGTCTAGGACCTCTATATATAACCTCTATATATAAAGGCAATAATTTAAGGGTTCATTTTCAAGGATTCAATCAAGAACATATACTTTAACGTATGAAGAAATTACGACAGTAGCTGAAGCTAAGTTGGTCAAAATTAATGAAATTAGTCAAAACAAAAATTTTGAATTTCGAGCATCCTGTCATTATATGTTTTGTCACCTAATATTCATATTTAAGAACAATATTATTACATAATCGCATTATAAATAAGTATCTTTACAGTAAATCGCGTCCGACAGTAATCTACTTATAATGCTTATGAGTACTACGTGTTGACCTATCTCCATTGTAAGCAGACTTATATACAATAAATATATACATATATATATTTATTGTATATATTTTTTTCTTTTTATATTTCTGTATCCCGCACATAGCGGGGAGGGATAGCGAAATTAGTGTTAAGTCAAGACTTTCTCTCCCGTTCCCTGTTTTGCGCCTTTCAAGATATTGCGTGACGAGTAGCGGAACTCAACGCCGCTTCATCTTGTTTCCAGAGAAAACGAAGAAAGTAATTAATGAAGAAAATTAAATAGTATTAGAAAACTCAGAAGTGGTTAAAGTTAATTGAAATATAAAACACTAAAAACACATATTGATCACACGTTCGACTATATTCGGACATAGATTCCTCGCAATTACATGAAATGACATAAGTCACTCAATAACAGTACTTCAGGGTAGTTCCCTTTCAGTGCAGGCCGTTGCCAACGTGCAACTGCCACGATTGACATAAATTCAACGCTTTTATAGTCTTTATGATCTAAAACTACCCCCTTTTACTAAATAAAGTAGGAGGTAGCTAACAATAGTAACAATATAGTGCTTTGGTATCCTCTCAGTATTTTTTACATATATGAAAAAACTTGAATTTCCTACAGATATTATATAATCAAATTATTATAGAACTAAACGCCCGCCACGTTTGATTATATATAATTATGCCAAATATAAACATTTCCAGATTTTTTCTCTGTTTTATAACTAATTTTTTTAGCTTCACGCTTTATCCCGCATATTGCAGGGTAGGCAAAGGGATCTGTAGGAACCATATGAACCTAGTGTTAAGACATTCCGTTGCTTAGTTCCTGCTTTCTCCGTTACCACTTTCCGCCTTTTTTTTTCGAGGCAATGCGTGTTGAGTGACGGAACTCAACGTTGCGCTTTGCCTGCTTTCCAAAGAGAAGAAAATATGGAAGGAGAAAAATCCATCTTTCCCGAAATTCCGTCGGTTCCCTCGACGGAATTTCGGTTTTGGTCTCGTTTACAGGTAGACCCTTAATTTACTGAAATGTATTATATTTAGTATATAAAATCTCATAACACATGGAAATCATAGCTCCTACTTTATTCTATTGTAATTCAAGGAAATAAGTTATTTAATGGGAATGCCACGCAGCTAGGTCAGCAGGTAATCGCGTAAGCTTGCTAAGGCGATTACGTGTCAATGTTTTTTCTCATGATTAACATATACGCTATATATATAGTGTTTTGTTATTCTGATATCCAATTTATTTTCTTTGAATTTTTGTAAAATCTGTTTTCCGGTAATGTTTTCTTATCTTCTTTATGTTAGAATTCAGTGTGTATTTCAACAACATCCATAAGAGTAATTACTCCATATTAAATATAATTTCAACACATAGAAAATATTAAAAAATATTAGCTTCACGATTTATTCCGCACATAGCATAGTAGGCAGAGGGAAGACGGAAACCTAGTGTTAAGACACTCTGCTCTTGCTTTTCACCTTTCGAGGCATTGTATATTGAGTGGCGGAAGTCAAAGCCACATTTGTCTAGTATCCAGAGCGGAGAAAATAATAATGAAATAATCCTTTCTGCCCTAATGAGAATCGAACCCACAAACCGTCTATGATTACAGACAGACACGCAGCCTCTGCGCTACGACGGCTAAAATTTTTAGTAAATTATCATATACAGGACTTAAACCTAATATCTCACAATTTTAATTGTTTTATCTACAAATTGTTATAATACTGCTAAGATGTGTACAATAACAAACGATCTTGTTCTGTGGTATTATGCACTTGAGTGTAAATTGCACATTATGTAGCTTCAATTCATAATATAATTACGTTGCTGTGTAACAAAGGGCTTATAGTCTCACATGCATGTTGCTTGTATTCAATATGGATTAAATCTTCGCTTATACAGTGCATTGAAAGTACAGTTTTTCTTTTAAATTTCAGTCAATAATAATAATTTAATATGCCATTGCCGAGAGGTTTTAAAAAAATTATATATCAGTGACAATATTTGTTCTTTAATTTATGTACTATTATATGTCTTATCTATATTTTTTTTATAATAAATAAGAATTTTATGCCTAAGAGGCATTAGTTGAAGGGGGGACAACCTCCTCTACTCTAACTTTCTTACTAATTACTCTTATATCGCATATTATACAATATAGTTCCAATTCAAATTCCAATATAAAATGTATGTTTATAATTATATGTTAAGACATGGTTAGCCATCATTATTCAGGTAAATAAAAATAATTCTGAGCATAAATAAAAATCATATAAAAGTGCCCTACCACCAACCGACGGTGGCTTAGAAATAGACAAATACTTCGTGGCGCAGAGGAGTAAGCGTCTGCCTGTATACGCGACTGTTTGTGGGTTCGATTCCTACTCGGGAAAAAATGGATTTTTCTATTTCCATTTTCTTTGCTCTGGAAACTAGGCAAAGCGCGGCGGACGGAGAAAGCAGGACCTAAGCAACGGAGTGTCTTAACACTAGGTTCGTGTGGTTCCTGCAGTTCCCTCTGCCTACCCTGCCATGTGCGAGATAAAGCGTGAAGCTAAAAAAAAATAAAAAAAATGAAAACTTGATACTTTACCTTTATGCTGAAAATAGTTGATTTAAAATTTCATGTCGTACCTGGAAACAAAGAATTATATTTTAATATTATTTGTTTTAAATAGATCAAGTTATATTATAAAAACTAATATTTAAATGATTTCATTCAATCACTTAAACGTTGCATCTAAATTCAGTTATCTCCACCAAAAATGTAAGCTCTATTTGTTGGAATGCTCAAATCTCAGGAACAATTAGTATGAATTAAAAACTTCTTTTTTATAGCTTCATGCTCCTGCACATAGCAGGGTAGGCAGAGGGAATCGTTCGTCTTTGCCTTTTCGAGGCATTGCGTGTTGTGTTGACTATAATTCTCAGTATTATTTTACCCTTATTTGCAATATTATACTTTTCGCTATTTCCATTAGATAGCATCCAGTAAAGTCGGTATATTATGTATGTATAACAAATAATTTAACACACAATGTTTAATATCAAAAATTTAATATCAAAATGCGGTAGATGATTATTTTGAATGACTATTTTTTGTTCACTAACATTTATTTTTTTTTGTAGCTTCACGCTTAATATTATATTACAGGGTAGGCAGAGGAAACTGCAGGAACCATATAAACCTAGTGCTAAGACACTCTGTTGCTTAGTACTTGTTTTCTCCGTCCTCACTTTCCTTTTTTTCCGAGGCATTACGTGTTGACTGGCGGAATTCAACGCCGCGCTTTGCCTAACATTTAAATTACATTACATATACAACAATATATTTAAAGTCTATGTATAGTTAAGAATTTCTTTTAAAAAGAGCTATGAAATTATGTCAGTCGAGGCTTTTGCATGCAGGTAACGATCCATACTGGAAGGGAACTTCTCTAACATATTGGTTTTTAGTTATTTATGTAATATAATAAGCAACGGAGTGTCTTAACACTAGGTTCCTAAGGTTCCTGCAGTTCCCTCTGCCTACCATGTACGGGATAAAGCGAAAAGCGTGAAGACAGAATCTCTATCCGAATACACTCAAAACACATACGTGGTTACTAACAGTATATTATAAATTACTGCGTGTCCGTACCATTTCCTTTTCCTTGGTGACGTAATCAAATATCATAAATAAATGACGTCAGTGTCCTATGAGGTAATAATTTATACAGTTAGGTAGGTGACCTGAGTGTGCATATATTATAAAATATAGTATAATATGTTTAATAATGATAAAGATGTTTTTAAACTGTGCGTTTGACTTTATTTTGTTCTAACCGTATATCTTGTGTATGAAAGTTGTGTCAAAACATTCTACTCACAAAATATTCTTTTGTTCCATGGAACTCAGCGCGGCTGTATGTACTCTGTACGACTATTATTGTGAATTCATATAGTAAGCCATTAAATATAAATATGTATATATATATATATATATATATATATATATATATATATATATATATATATATATATATATATATATATATATATATATATATATATATATATATATATATATATATATATATATATATATATATATATATATATATATATATATATATATATATATATATATATATATATATATATATATATATATATATATATATATATATATAATATATATATATATATATATATATATATATATATATATATATATATATATATATATATATATATATATATATATATATATTTAATCGAACATAGTATGAAAATAGCTTATTAACATTATTATATTAACAATGAGTAACAAACGGAAAACGGATGCTATTAAATGGCTATTTTAAACTAATGCATTTATAAATATTTAGTATATTTGATTTTCTAGTTGTTTCTTGTGATGTAAAGCATATGTGACCCTTATAAAGGCTACTTAATAAGTGTTAATCGTCTGTCAAGACTATTGACGAGATTATGTGAAAGAATCAAGCTGTAATTAATCCTTTTGTGTAAACAAAAAAAACAAACTTCAAATTTAATAAATAAAGCTGCGTTGAGTTCCGCCACTCAACATGCAATGCCTCAGAAAAGGCGGAAAGCTGGGACGGAGAAAGCCACTAGGTTCTCTCGGTTTCTGCAGTTCCCTCAACCTACCTTGCCGTGTGTGGGATAAAGCGTGAAGCTAAAAAAAAGTTCTGTTAGGGACTGGGATCCCAATAGTAAGTTCCAGGGCTTTGCTTACTTAAAAAGCTAACGGCCTTCTTCTGACTCTTTTATTCGAGCTTTAACCAAACCTAAAAGCAAAATTAGTCACCATCATAAGATTTCGGATCATACCCTAAAACCATCATGATATAAATCAGATTAATGTCACACTCTGCCAGACGCTGTCACAGCACATAAAAATTTAGAACACAGCGAAATTCGAACTAAACCCTTTGTAAAACCATCCAGGTCCTCTAACTACTAAGCCATGCGTTCTTTATCACGCAGTTTAAAATTTTGTAGGTTTTTTTAAGCATTTTCTCTATCCTTAGTGTGGAATATCACTTAAAATCATTAAAATGCTGTCAAGTATCTGCGTTTAAGCAATACGATAGCAAAACAATAATTTAATTTCATTATAAATTCAATATTTCAACGTTCTTTATTCCATACATAGAACTAGAAAAACCGAGGACCGTCGTGGCGCAGAGGCGCAACGTCTGCCTGTAACGCGACTAACACGACGGTTTCTGGGTTCGATCCCCAGTCGGGGAAGATGGATTTTTCTATTTCCATTTTCTTCGCTCTGGCAACTAAGGCAAAGCGCGGCGTTGAGTTCCGCCACTCAACACGCAATGCCTCGAAAACGGCGGAAAGCGGGGACGAAGTAAGCAGGGACGAAGTAACGGAGTGTCTTAACACTAGGTTCGTATGGTTCCTGCAGTTCCCTCTGCCTACCCTGCCATGTGCGGGATAAAAGCGTGAACTACAAAAAGCTTTTTAAATATCAAATATCTAAAGAAACTAAATTTGAATATAACTAGAACTTTTAGGTCTGTAGCATTAAATGAAATTATATTTTACTCTTTTAGGTTGAAAGGCAATACTTTCGCTTATTTCTTCAATAAGAGACATTTTATTATATATTTGATTTGATTCTACTCAACTAAGTTAAATATTTAATTATTAGAGAAAAGAAATAACTCTATGGAATTATTGAAAATTATTTACTTATATATAAAAATAAATATAATATAATAAATCAAAGTGCAGCGTTGAGTTCCGCCACTCAGAACGCAATGCCTCGAGAAACAGCGGAAAGTGGGGACGGAGAAAGCAGGGACTAAAGCAACGGAGTGTCTTAACACTAGGTTCGTATGGTTCCTGCAGTTCCTTCTGCCTACCCTGCCATGTGCGGGATATAGCGTGAAGCTATAAAAAAAAATACTTAATTTAAAATACGCTTCACGCTTCATCCTGCTCTTAGTAGTGTAGGCAGAGAGGACCGCAGTAACCATGGAAATTTAGTGTTAAGACTGCTTTGCGACGCGTAACGTATTGAATGAAAATCAACGACGCGCTTTGCCTAATTTTCAGGGATTTTACAAATCGTCACGCTTACTAGCAGACACTGCGTTTCTGCACTACGATATTCCACAAATTTACTTAATATTGTTATTATAAATAATAATTATTTGAAAATGTTTTCTTCTTCTTCGTGATAAGCTTACTGGTGATAGGTAGGTGGTGGTTAAATCCCAATATTTTTTATTCTCCATTCTCACAAGACCAATCGCAGCATTGAACTCCGCTACTTATCCACAGCGTAAAAAATATTACTTAATTAGCTAAAAGACCATTACCAACTGACTGATAATTCATTATTAAATAAAGAAATCAAAATTAATCCTTCAAATTTTTCTAACTCCGTAACTAAATGAAAGCGTGGCGTTGAGTTCTGCCAGATAACAAGAAAAGACATAAATAGCATAAGAATTTAGTGTATTAACACTACGTTCTCTCTGCCATATCTGACAGTTACTCAGCCATTAAATTGCAAATTGCATCACAGCCAACTAAAACACGCTTCAACTATCCCACAAAGGCATCTTCTATCACCACATATTAGCCAATTAAGTGTATTACACCATCACATTTCCAGTCACCATCAAACGAATACCTAGAATACAATTCACTAAGCAATATGGCAATTTCTAAAGCACTCCAATACCCAAGTGGGATGCCGCGCCGTCTGTACGCCAATTGAATGCAGATTCAATGCCAAAATAAACTTAACATATCCGAAGTAATAGACCGGCATTCAAGTTCGGCTCTATCTAGTGAAATGTGGAGTGTAGGTACTATGTGTGTGTGTGTAGACGCGAACTAGTTAAAACCAGTTAGATCCAGATAGAACTGGTTTGAACCGGATTAGATTTATTAAATCACTAGTGCTTGTAGTAGGGCTTAGATTAGAATCAAAGTAGTTCAAAGGAGATTAACTATCAAAGTTGTTTTGAAACAAGTATGACTAAGAAGGGAAATATTTAAGTTTTTAGCCTGTTAAATTATATTATATACTGTGTTAAGTTTTAGTTATGCTGTGTATATATATACATATATACATACATACATATATATATATATATATATATATATATATATATATATATATATATATATATATATATATATATATATATATATATATATATATATATATATATATATATATATATATATATATATATATATATATATATATATATATATATATATATATATATATATAGTTTTAGTTATGCTGTGTATATATATACATATATACATACATACATATATATATATATATATATATATATATATATATATATATATATATATATATATATATATATATATATATATATATATATATATATATATATATATATATATATATATATATATATATATATATATATATATATATATATATATATATATATATATATATATATATATATATATATATATATATATATATATATATATATATATATATATATATATATATATATATATATATATATATATATATATATATATATATATATATATATGTATATATATATATATATATTATAGTGAGTCTCAAAAACCAATCTTAGTAGTTGCTGGTTTTGATGTTTATTCTTTTCTGGAGGAAGTGTGGTGTACCTTTTTATATAGACATAAGATCTGATGAAAAGCTATAATACATGAGCTAAATTATTAAAAAGAAATCGGTAAATTGCTAAATGATAAATGATAATAGGATGGTAAGCTTCATCAAATCCACAAGATTATGGCATCTTCTAGTTTAAAATAAAATAAAAATAATACCCACGTAAATAAATGACGTAAATTAAATAACGTTAAATATTGATATGCGGTATCTCAGATTTAGCATCAATAAAATTTAAAACGTAAATTATATATAAACTAGGATTATAAATAAAATATTATGTAAGCATAATTTATTAAATCCTTCTTCGAGTGATTTTAATAGTAAAAAAAACTTCAATAACATTATCCTGCACACAACAAGGTAGGCAATGAGGAATGTAGGCTCAAGGAACCTAACCCTTGAACCAGAGTGTGGTAAAAAATTAATTTACCAAATGAGAATCGTATCTAGACTTATTACGTTTATATTCACTGCCACTTCACAGTTATATGTACAATCTGATTAAATGCCATTCACCTTGAGAATAAGATTAGAACCAAAGCCACACTAAATGATATCCATCTATCATACCAATATATCTATATACAAAATACTTAAAAAAAAATCAGAAAAATAAAGAATAATTGTAAGTAAAACGTATTTTTTTATTTCTGTTATAACATATCTACATAATCTGTAACATGTAAAATCATTTTTTTAATTGTTTTAATGGTCGTGGGTTCATTTCTGAATTGCGTGAATGAGTGAATTATTTTTTTTTTTCTTTTTTCGTAACATGATAAAGCGTGGCATACAGTTTGTCAACGTGGTACTCAACACGCAATGACTACTAAATTGGAGAGAAAGTGGGAAATACGTTATTCGGTTCTTTCTGCCTGCGAGGTAAAGGACTTAAAAAATAAGTTAACTAAGCTTGAAGCTTATAAATAATTAGAATAAGAATTGGAATAACTCTTTAGTGTAATGATTATAAGCGTTTTCATTTACAGTTATTACGGTAACAGATAAAACATCACATTATCCTTACATGAGCAGAAGTTTAATAAAATTTTCCAATAATTCTTTACAGAGTTTCACGAGCATATATCGTATGGATGTACTTTACAAAAGCTTAGCTTTAATTATAAATTATAAAATAACGGTTTCTATTGTATTTGCTTACATTTCTCTCTTAGTACTCCCATGCATGAAACTAAATACCATGCCGCGTTTTGTTTTATTACTAAACCGAAAAATTAAACAATTAATTACCTCGAGTGGGAATCGAACCCTCAATGCATATATTTTACCGCAAGAGATCTATATCAGCCACCAGAGATTTAGTATTCTGTACGTCTAAGTTGTATATCAATACAACGTAGGTTAGTACGAATGCTCCCTAGAGGAATGTGATGAGATTGGTTTGTGACGCAGGCGATGACATACCCGTGCCCACTCGTAGACAGATTGTGTTTTATATGATTAAAGTCCCTAGACTAAGTCATATAGCAATATTTCTGATTAAATTTAGATAACAATTTGGATATATTAATGTTTTAGTCATGGAAATGAAAAAAAATGTGTATATATATATATATATATATATATATATATATATATATATATATATATATATATATATATATATATATATATATATATATATATATATATATATATATATATATACACGCTTCTCGTAATCTTGTATTGTATTGCAGCTGTACAAAGTATAGTATTAAAATTAATTGAGTAACTTAGTCATGATCGCCTGGAATGGTGGCAAGAATGTCGTCTGCATTCTGAAACAGAATGCTATCTTCTATATATATCTTCGGATGATAACAAGTTACATAAAATCGATTATATTTTGAAATATGTGTAAATTATTCCACATACATGGCTTAACGAATCATAAAGTAAGTATATATTGGTATATTGGGGCCATTTATTAAAGATTTAACATTAGTAATTATTTTATTGAATATTCTTGTTATTGTTAAAATTAAAGTAATTATTTGTTGTATTGTATAGTAAAATGTAATTTCTAATGTAAAGTATTATTTTGTAAAGAAGAAGCTCAATAATATATGAATTATTGATTATTAATGATTCTTTTTTTGCAGACAAATTCCATACTGTGCTATTATACCGTCATAACATAAATATATACACAGAAGCTATAACTTGATACTACCATTAATAACCTTTTTATCTCTTAACAAAAATCACCCAACTTAGCAAACGTAGGAGGAAAAGTTTTTTTTTGAAGTTATCATTTTTCTGTTAAATGCCATACATTTATTTTCCACGTCTAAGATTAATGTGCTTACAGTTCGTAGTATATTTACTTTATACAGAACTAAAGTCAAGTATTTTATTGAACGTCACTTGTTACAAAGCTTTCATACTTAAATGATAAGTAAATTGACTGTAATGATATCTGTATTTTACATAGACATAAATAAAGCTTCCTCTCGATATACTTATGCTTAAATTACGACTAAACTTTGGATTTTAATGTAGTTTTCTCTAATAAGTGGAGTGTTTGAAAAGGTAAGTTTGTATAATACATTATGTTAGTATTGTTACGTAGCTATTATTAGCTCCGTCCTCTACTTTCCGCCGTTACGGACAAGAGAAGTAAGGGGAAACCACGGTTGACTTTCAAAACCACAGTATCAAAGATCACGTAAAAAACATGAGGAGTTCTCGGAGAACATGTATGAAGAGGCTAATGACAATGGACGAGGCGAAAGAGGTATGCAGGGACCGCAGCGTTTGGTGCTCCGTTTTCTCTGATTACCCCGCTAGAAAAAAAGCGTGTGGCTATGTATGTTACGTATAACATATAGATATTATTTTAATGAAAATCCCTAACAAAAGTTTTGAAATTTAAACTAAAGTTTACTAAATAAATATGTATATTATATTGCATATGTATATTAGTTTATGTAATTTAGTGTGTGATTTATGCAAGTGACAATAATTTGTGTTATCAATTAACATGTGAGAGAAAATAACAACTTTTGTATTTTGTATTTTTGTATATTAGTCTCTATATTGTTGTGAAATAAAATCTGTCTCTATGAAATTCCCTTACTTATTGAAAAAATATATATGTAATTATATGAGAATATCTTTTGATATAAATAAGCTGAAAATCTAAAATCTATTATAATGGAAATTAGAAACAGTTTGAAATAGAGTTTGAAACGATCCAGTATTATCGCTCAATGCCATACAAAGAGAACAGCAAATTTCGCAATTGAACAAGCGTTTAGCGACAAAGTGCTAAGTGCATTCAGGCAGTTTAAGTCACAAAATCTACGTGCATACATGTACACTAGCTTTTTGCTGATGGCTTTATCTGTAGTTTTCTATTTTTTTCACTATATACTTTACTTATATTTAGTTACTTAGTCTTCATTCATTTTAGGTGTTTTTTTAAATTCATACTTTTATTTTAATATAAGTGTATGTGTATTAGTCTTAGTAACACTTAGTTATTTACAGTCTGAGTTTGGCGACTTAAATAAGTAATTATATATTTTTATGATTTTTAAAGTGTTAATCCAAACTGAGTATAGGAAAAATATTTAAAGAGAGGTACTTCGCAAGAGGGCGCGGGTTCGAGTCCCGCTGCGTTCAAATTTTTATATGTTTTCTTTAATTACTTTTTCTATCCTATGTGTGGGATTAACACTTTAAAAATCATAAAAATATTTATAAAAAATAGCATTCTCTCTCGCCAAACGATTGTTCTTTGTAATGGTCTTTGGGTAGCGGAAATTTGTAATAATCTCCCTACAGAGATACTAACAACGAAATAAGTTGTATAAAGCATATAAGAATTTGAACGCGGCGTGATGTAGAACGCATGGCTCAGTAGTGAGAAAGAGCTTGCACGGTTCGCAAGAGGGTACGGGTTCGAGTCCTGCTGCGTTCAGATTTTCATACGTTTTCTTTAAGTATTTTAAGGTAATTATGTTTTCTTGGATAAAGTATGTAAAAGACTAGGAGGATAAATCACAATTTCAAATTATTCACTTTCATCATTAAAAATGGCCATATTAAGTAGAAAGTATCAATTTCTAATCAAATTGTCTGAAATAAAAAGATGTTTTAGTAAACTATAATCTAAGTTTTATTCTTCTTTGTTTTCTTCATCACGCTTTATCCGTCTCATAGCTGGGATGTGGGAACTGAAGCAACCATGGGAACCTAGTGTTAAGACACTCGTTCCATGCTTACCATCTTTTCAAACTTTGGTTAACCTCCATGAAAAGATATATGTATAATTTTTTTATAAAATTCTCCGTCTCTAATTCAAGCAGAGAATGTAAACCAAACTATCTACCTTTCGTAAACTACCTTTTTTTTCTTTAACTACCTGTCAGGAAACAGCGTGAAGCTAATATGTATTATAAACACGAACTCTAGTTTATTTATAGAAATAGAAGTAGATTAAATCAATTAGATGCGTCAACGTCGTCGTAGTACGTATGAGTCTAGAGCACGTTCCACTTGCGACCGGTCCGCAATTTTGCGGTGCTTGCGTAACCAGACCGGTTACGCTGGTTTACTACACACGATGCGTTGGCTTGTGATAGTCTAAATTATATTTTTGTTTGATATTTGTTTTTTAGTTATAATTTACTTTATTTCTACATTTTGTAAGCGATTGCTTTGAACTTAGATCCCGTTTTCAATATCTCTATGAATTAGAATCATTTTGTACTAGCTGAAGGAGCCTAAAGTATTAAATAATTGAAATGAATATTAAAAAAGTGAACAGTTTAATTGGTTGAATGTGTTCTGACGAGTAACTGATTTGGTATTTGTTGGATACAATAACTATCGAGGATGGCTGCGTTATAGATTGAATTTAAAACAATACTTTTTTTTAATACTAAAAATAAATAAAAATTTAAGTTTTAAGTGTTTATTACACTTTTATTTAAAAATCATTTATTTGTGTAGACTATGAAATGTAAAATTAGCGTTCCTGTACGAATTTGTAGAAATATTCTTTTTTATTTCCTTTTTTACAATAATATTATGTTTTTGCTTCAGTCTCCTTGTGACCTTTCATACACCCACATAATATATTACAGACATATATTAGCATAACTCTATTTCTATAAAATAATAGTTAAATAAAAAAAATAAAATCATTATCGAGTTTAAGTTCTTAGGTACCGTATGTATAGTCTCGTGCAACGCACGTGTGTAACGTGCCCACACTTTCTTTGTTCCGTCGCTAACAAGACTTGAATGCTATGACATAACTTCTATACAATACTATACTAAATATATATATCATCATACAATGTTATATATTGTTTTATATTACTACTAAACAGATTTTAGTTATTGAAACCATTATTGAGTATTTATTGGAATTGTGTAAATGGAAAATGACAATTAAATGTCATGTTAAAATTTAATTCAAGCTTAATTTATTGCTATCTATATACTATGATACTGCAAATTAATTATTATAAAATAATAAAATATGTTATTATAAATATAATTGCTTTATATTGTATCTAGAATAAAGTAGCTTAGGCAGAGGGAACCTCCCTTAAAACTCCTTAAGAGGGTTCCTCCTTGAGGGTTCGATTCCCAATCGGAGAAGATGGATTTTTCTATTTCCATTTTTTTCGCTCTGGAAACTAGGCAAAGCGCGGCGTTGAGTTCCGCCACTCAACACGCATTACCTCGAAAAAGCGGGGACGGAGAAAGCAGGAAGTAAGCAACGGAGTATCTTAACACTAGGTTCACATGGTTCCTGCAGTTCCCTCTGCCCACCCTGCAATATGCGTAAAATGCATATTCTTCAAGTATTATATAGAGTTAAACATGTCCTAACTCAATAAATAAAATAATCATCAAAAGGTTCAAAAGTGAAAGTAAAAACCGCAATATGTGTATGTATGTACGTACTAATTCAAATAACTCATTAACTATTCTCAACTAGTACAGAATTGCGTGTAATTTTGAAAGATTCACTTTTTTGTTTTTACCTACAATGGAGCCGGTGTGGATCATATAAATGAGGCTTTACACGTACTTTACTTAGAAGGAAAACATTGGTATTGTTGATGAATACAAATTTTAATAGTATTTAACGCTAAAACTTGATATTTCCAGGATAAAAGGTACAGTTAGTAGATTATATATATATATATATATATATATATATATATATATATATATATATATATATATATATATATATATATATATATATATATATATATATATATATATATATAATATATATATATATATATATATATATATATATATATATATATATATATATATATATATATATATATATATATATATATATATATATATATATATATATATATATATATATATATATATATATATATATATATATATATATATATATATATATATATATATATATATATATATATATATATATATATATATATATATATATATAAGGCTTTATGGCATTTGATTGATTACTGTGGTATAGTTATGTAACTTAGCTTTTTTGGAGCTTCTGGATACGCTTTTAGGGTAGGCAGATGAAACCTAGTGTTAAGAATCTCCGTTCTCTGTTTTCACGATTATAAAAACATTGTAATATTTTTTATAACACGTCTTATTCAATTTTTCATAACAATAGAAATATCATAAAAAATAAAGCGATATATCTAAGCAATTTACTTATTATAATACAAAATTTTGCGTAAACTTTTTGGGCACCCCGAATTATACGGTGGCGAAAATATGCGTTCATTTTATATTCACGGTTGGCGTCACTTTATCTTACCGGGCTTTTCTACGTGACGGGGGTGTACAATACATAAGCTTCTTAATTATAGGATTCTTTAGGATTTTTGGCATATTTTCATATTTGATGAGGATGTGGCGCAGTGATAGCGTTTGACCTTAAAGTGATAGTTACGGGTTCTTGAAACCAAGGAAATTAAATATTATCATTTTTTGGCTGTGGCAACAAGAGAATATGTAACGGAAAGTGGAGAATAGAGTGTCTTAATACAAAATTCCCTCTGCTTCTACTGCTTCATACGGGATAGTGCGTGAAACAAAAAAAACTAGAAGTGGGGAACAGAGTGTTTAGATTCCATATTGCTTGCCTTGCTAAATACAGGATAATGCGTGAAACGAAAAAAATAGCTTTAACTCAATGTGGATCATTTTCGTATTGCAAACATGATGGTCAATAGTTAAATCTCCTCTTTGTACATAGAATATGTTTAAAATATATTTTCAAGTTGTTGGCAAAATAAGATAAAGCGTGGTATTTAGTTTTAAAGTTAAACACGCAATGTCAAATTGGACATAAAACGGAGAGCGGAGGGTCTTTACGCTACATTTTCTCTATGTATACTGCTAAGAAAGTAATGTATAGCACTTTAAAATTGAAAACCGTTATGGTGTACAAGCATAGCCTCTGTCTGCAAACGAGACAGTTCGTGGGTTCGATTCTCACTCGGAATTGATGGATTTTTCTATTTTCATTTCCTTCGCTCTGACGCCTAGGCAATACGACGAAATTGAATTCCGCCACTCGCCAAGACGCAATGTCTTGAATGCGGAAAGCAGGGAACGGAGTGTCTTAACACTAGGTTCACACGCTTCCTGCGGTTCTCTCTGCCTGCTGTAAACGGGATAAAACGTGGAGCTTAAAAAAACTTTAAAAATTAATCATATTTCAGACTTTTTAGCATTTCTGCTTTGTGTCCATAAAACTTTTAATTTATAGATTATTTGGGTGCGGCACTTGTTGCGACATTTCCGTTCGCGTGTCAACATATTATTAGGGTAATTCTCAATGACATTCATAATAATAGTTTCACATGTCGATCGTCATAGTCATCTTTTAAGTTTATTATGCTGTCTGACTGTAAAAGCAACGGTCGTAGGTTTTATTCTCACCCGAGGTAAATAAATTGTTTCATTTAGTTGCTCGAGCAACAATATACCCCAGGAACCCAGTGTCCTAGCACTAGGTTCCCTCTGCCTATCCTGCTATAAGCGTGATATTTAGCATCTTTTTATATATTCACTAGCAGCTCTTTTTTATAAATATATTTATATAATAGTTATATTAGGCTACTATTATTACGATTATTAACAATTTAAATTTAAATTAGTAATGAGTTTTGATATTGCGTATATATTTTTGGCTTAAAGCAAAGTATCAAGACTCTCCACTCTCCTTTACGTCTAAATTCGAATCATTGGGTATTAAGTGGCGTCACTTAACGCTGTGCTTATAGAAATTACATATTAAGTACATTAAGTGCAGTACAAATGTTTTATGGGTGCCGAATGTCCTTTTTATACATAACTGAGCAATTATAATCTATATCTATATATACGAAAAAAAAGTAACTAATCGTTGTTTACCTTAAATATATAAAAATAAATACCTGTGTCTGTAGATGTGTCTATAGAAAAAGGTTTTTAAATTAAAATACAACCTATAACTTCGTAATAAAGATAAAATTCCGCATAAATATAGACACCGCATATAGTAGAAGCAACCTAGGGTCAAGACGCTCTATTTTCCACAAATGAAAGTAAAACAATAAAAATATCTAAAAATATCAAATTATAAAATTATAAAAATTAATATTTATAAATTTATTTATTATAAGAAAAACCCGGTTCAATGCTAGTATTAAATAATTATTTCAAAGTAATTTCATCATTTAGGTCAAAAGTACAAAAAACATTAATAAGAGTGCATGTGTAGTGCAGTATTGTGGTTTCGTGACCGCCGCCATTATCAAACGAAACCTACTTAAAATTATTGCTATCTACAATTTTCAAATTATACTTTGATTTCCTGAAAATTTTTAAAAATATTAAAATAAGCATTCCACGAAATCTTGAGCTAGCTATTTACATATAATGACTGTGTAATTTCATATATAAATCTGATTAAAAATTGAATTAAGGACTGTCGTGGCGCAGAGGTAAAGTATCCAGCAAACGCGATGCTTTGTGGGTTCAATTACCACTTTGGATTGATTGTTTTGTTTCCATTTTCTTTGCTCGTGCACCTAAGGAAGCGAGGCATGAAAGGTATCACCTTTAGGCCATATGATTAGGCGGTAGTGGGGAAAAAAGTGTTGTAACACTAGGTTCCCACGATACCTACAGTCTTATGTACGAATACGTTATATAAAATCAAAATCAAAAATCATTTATTTACTTACGTATTCCAGTTACACTTGTCTACGTCAATTATTTATCTACTACTATTTCACAAAAGTTCTTTGTCATGGAGAAGAAGAAATGGCGAAAGAAACTCCTTCAAAACACATCTTTTAATATATTTTATATGGTTGTTGCATATGTTTGTCTAAAAGTTGTATTTTTCCTTCATTAGAAATAAAACATTAAAAAGCAAGAAAATTAGTTATTAAAACAATTTTCAACTAGTACAACCAGTAAATTGTTAAAATAAAACTATTTCTAAATATAATTCTCAAGCAAGTAGGAATTGAAGCAACAACCATTGAATATCCAACACTATTTTTTCACTAACCTACAATGACTAACATTTTAAAACGAAATCATTTAAAACTTTTGCTTGAATCATTTAATAAATCAATTTAATATATCTCGACATGAATTTCCAACAAATAGTACAAAATAATTAAATTTTCATAGATATCGAACACTTCATGAAATATTATTAAAGTACACATTTGAGAACTACATTACAAACTTTCGGGTTTCTTTTCGAAATATTACACGTGTACAGCGATAGATACTTTCATAACTGTAAGTTACAAAACTACGTAACATATAGTCTAACTAAAATTTTATCTTGAAAGTTCCACAATATTATTATTATATGGTTATAAAGGCTGTAAGCCCGACGGTTTGTGGGTTCGATTCTATCTCGGGGAAGATGGACTTTTTCATTTACATTTTCTTCGCTCTGGCAAATAAGCAAAGCGCGGCGTTGAGTTTCGCTAAGCACTACGCAATGCCTTGAATAGGCGGAAAGTTGGGAATGGAGTGTCTTAACACTAGGTTCCCGCTGTTCTTGCGGTTTCCTCTGTCTACCCTGCTATGTACGGGATAAAGCGTGAAACTATGAAAAAATATAGTAAAGTAATATAAAATTTAGGTAATAATCTCATAAATTTGTAGACAAAATGTATATTATGTAAAAGTATTAAATTATTTGGTATTATGTAAAAAGTTAAAAAAGCCAACGTCACGCGGTGTTCCCAGGCGGTCACCCATCCAAGTACTGACCGCGCCCGACGTTGCTTAACTTCGGTGATCGGACGAGAACCGGTGTGTTCAACGTGGTATGGACGTTGGCAACAGTTTACTAAAAATTTATTATGACAATATGCATAAATATTTAATTGTATTCAATTTTTTATATCTATACTTCTATACTATGTATTGCAGTCCTCTAATGTGATTTATGTAGATTTATTTAGTAGCTTTGTTTACTCATTGCAAAGTGAAGTGGTAAAAGAATTGGGAAAAATCTATGTTAATCTTGGAATCTCAGACACTAATACCTGAGAAATAATCGCTCTGAGGATTTTTGGGAAAGGCTGCTTAATGGAATGACAGTAGATGACGCGCAAGAGTTCGATAAGGACTGAGATAAAAAGACATGATAAACAAAAAAGAGACACTAACTAAAAAAAGTCAATCAGTAATGTTGCCTTAACGACTTTTTTTTCATGTTTTCTCAGTTAATTTTTTATATCGTCCTTTCTCACAAAGTCCCCCATCCCCTTAATGTTTAATATTTGTATTCAGTCCGTTATGTAAATTTAAACGTAAATATTACTCTACAAACTATTACATAAAATAAGTATAAACAAATAACTAACGTATAAGGTTCAGTATAAACTATTTATATCAATTATTTTTGCAAGTGATATGTAATTAACAATTTAAAAAATTGTGAAATAGTCCATTGAAATGTTACATTTGCTTTGCATTTATTAGAGGACGCAATTTTATTTTTGAGACATGTGGAGGGGGTCTATAGAAGCTTAACCTCAAGATTGTGGGGTCCCCACCCTTGTCCTCCGGCCGCCATCTTTGAAAAAGGGAGGGAAACACTTTTTTCGCGATATCTCGGAAACTATGCGTCGTACAAAAAATTTGTGAGATCATAATTTGTAGCAAATTATAGATGATCTTTTGAGGAAAATTTTTGTCATTTTTTTTTTTAATTTCATTCATCTTAAACGGTATTACAGCGCTCTAAAGTCGACTGGGTTCAATAAGAATTCAATAAGAATCCGGTAAATATATTCACACAACTTATTTATTTCTAATTTTTTGCCGCCACATTGAGGTAAGATCTGCAGGCTTGTTTCTTTTACGTCGCATCCCCAGTAGGCCCACTTATAATAATCTTGTTTATAGTAATGCTCGACATCGTAATACTTTTAATTACTTATTAGCTCCCTATTGTAATCGACTCTTCTTCGATAATCTAAGCTTTGGCTCACATTCTAAATCAACGTCAATTTTTTTGTACAACGCATAGTTTCCGAGATATCGCGAAAAAATATTTCCCCTCCTTTTTCCAAAATGGCGGTTGGGGGACAAGGGCGGCGACCCCAAGCCCAAGACCCCAAACTTGAGGTTAAGCTTCTATTGACCGTAACCCCCCTCCCCCCATTTGTCCCAAAAATAACATTTCATCCTCTAATAAATGCAATACTCGGCCCTTAAAATGTAACATTTCAATGAACTGAAAGCTATAATTTAAAAAATTGAATTGAAATAAACAATATATAAAAATTTTGTTTGCAATTTAAATTAATAAAATATTGTCTAAGACAGTGAATTTTTAATTAAAATACTTCCATAACGAAAACTCTAGCCCTACTTTTTGTTTTGGTAAAAAGTTTCAACTCGCATCAGAATGTCAAATTGAAATGTAATATAACTAAGTGACAATGAGATAAATACAGCTATTGTCAGTACTTCGGACTTGGGCGTAATTGGCCTCCTTTGCTCTTTGATACTTAAAAGCTGTTTTAAATTACTTTTTTACTTTTTGTTGCGTTTTATATTTAAAAATTGTTATTTATTTTTAAAATATTTGGTAAATATTGAAGACTGTCATGGCACAGTGGTGGAGTGTGAGTGTAAAATAGTTTTAGATTTAATTTCCATTCAGAATTAAAAATTATATAAATTTTCTGTCACCCGTAAAAGGACAAAGTGCGGCATTGAGTCAAGTCACTGAACACGCAAAATAGAGTGTCTTAACATTATGTTTTACGCCTACATAAAAAATAAATAGTAAATCTAGATACATTTTATTATGTTGTTAATAGGATGATTATACAAAAAGAATTAAATTTGGAAATTAAACCTTAATATATATATATATATATATATATATATATATATATATATATATATATATATATATATATATATATATATATATATATATATATATATATATATATATATATATATATATATATATATATATATATATATATATATATATATATATATATATATATATATATATATATATATATATATATATATATATATAAATATATATATATATATATATATATATATATATATATATATATATATATATATATATATATACATTTCCCTTTTTCCATGTTTATTCTGCCACTATACAATAAAAACATAGATATATGTAGTAAAATAATAAATTGAATAAAAATATATGTGAACATATGTATGTGTAACATATATGTATGTGTTCACGATCAAACACATATACGTATATATATGTTACATACATATGTTTTATCTATGGCTCTGTGTAACTTGACAACCGGAAGCTGTAATTTGTTATCTCAATCAGTGGCGACAAAAATGGCGACTAATTACAAAGTGACTGACAGCTGGATAATTTATGAGTTGATGGGACGCTGCTACTCTATACTGAACTTGTGGTGACAAAAGTAGTTTTGTGTTAGTAGATTCGAATACTGTTAATGAGATTCATTTGATAAATGGGTGCTTTAATAGTGTATTTTTTGCTTTAAATAAGCTCTATCTTACGTAGCAGTGAAGATGCAAAAAGAAGAAAATGCAGGAAGAAGGGATCCTTAGGAACTTAGTGTGAAGACACTCCGTTCCTTGCTTTCCACCTTTTAAAGCTGTTTTTTTTATTTGGCGAAAAATTTTGAATGGCGAAACTCAACACCGTTGTGCCGCAATGAAACAATGAAATTATCTCCAGAGATTAGAAAACAAAATCATCACGTTTACATGCGGACGCTGCGCTTCTGTGCCACCTCATCATAAATAATTTCAATTTCATTCAAAATGAAGAACTTTCTATGATTTCTTAAATATTTAGTTACTTAGCAGTCCTTAAAAGGTTACACAATAATTATGCTATACGATTGAGATGACAACACATTAATTGTAATAAAAAATATTTGCTTTAATACTATTACTTATAATTTATTTTTAAGCTTATATTTCATTTTTTTAATTGTTCAATTCAATTCAATTTTTTAAATTACTTCTTCTTCTTCTTTTTAGTTATGGCGTTCCGAGCGTGCCAGTTGAGCACAATTCACTTCGCCAATGTCACGTTGAATGGAGAACACACAAAGGAGAATGTACGGTAAAAAGGAGATAGCATTACACAAAAGAGGAATGCATGTTTAAAAGAGATCCATTTTAAATCCTTCACCTATAACAAAATCAACAAATAACTACAATATATACAGACAACACATTAGGTTAGTAATAGATAATATTTTACAAGGGTGTTAGCTTATACTCTAATATTATTATATTTAATATATTTACACAAAAATTTACATAAAGGACTAAACACAAACATTAACAAACACTGAACACTAAGAGGACGAGGGACTTTGAGCGGAAGAACATCATATAAAGGACGGATTAATTTAGGACAAGAAAAAAGGATATGAGAAGGAGAACCGTCGTCTAAGCCACATTCACACAATGAGTGGTCCCTGACCCTGATCTTAGCCAGGTGAACAGGAGTACATGCATGTCCGAGGCGTAAGCGGCAAATTGTGGATATAACTTTCCGTTCAGTGAATTTTTGAGAAAAAAACCAAGGACGCTTTGGTATATCAGGTTGGAGAAATGCATAGTATTTACCTTTCTGGGATTTTGATAGATCCCAGTATTTGGACCAGGACTTATCCAAGTGAGTAACAGCAAGAGACAGCAGATCCTGGGCCGAATTAAAAAAGTGGTCTAGAGTGCCACATTGGGCTGCTAATTTTGCACAAGAGTCTGCAGATTCATTCCCACTAATTCCAGAGTGACCTGGAATCCACACAAGAGTGACCTCCAAACCCTTCAGATGACACGAGTATAATTCTTCACGGATCCTTAAAACAATTGAAGATCTTAATTTACTATGAAACGGGTTACCCTTTAAAGCCAATAAGCAACTTAGAGAGTCAGTAAAAATAACCGTCTGTTTTACGTTGTGGGAGAGCGTGAACAGGACTGCCTCTAACAAGGCAACAGCCTCGCCTGTAAACACTGAAGATTCGGGAGGGCATTTAAATTGTAAAATAATTTTGAATTTTGGTATCCAGCAAGCTGCACCAACACAGCTCTCCTTAGAAAGCTTTGATGCATCTGTAAAGATGTGAAGATGATTTGACCAATTTTCATATACAGCCTCTTGGAATTTTGTGTTGGTACCTGGATCTCCCTTGGTCAAGCCAAGATCTGTTATGACGGATGGATGATGGACCAATGCTTTGTACGGTGTACAAAACAATGGATTAGATGAAAGGCGTAGCAAAGGATGAGGTAATCTGGTGAATTTCAGGAAACTATGTAATAAGAATGGTAATGGTTTATCACTGGGGATGAGGTCAGCTAACTCAGTTAACTTAGGCCACAAAGGATGGGAAGAAAGCTGTAACATTTTACCAACAAATCTATCTGCAAGGTATTGTCTTCGGATAGGTAGGGGTGGGTCAACACACTCCACTTGGAGAGCATTGGTGGGAGTAGACTTCATTGCCCCTAAGATAATACGTAGGCATTTGTACTGTATGCGATTAAGCTTTTCTGTGGCTACTTTATTAAAGGGGTCCAGAACATATAAAGCATAATCAATATGACTACGGATAAGGGCACCGTACAGAAGTTTTTGAGTATAAGGGTGTGCACCCCACCACACACCAGACACTGCTCTTAAAGCATTAATGCCTTTTTCACATTTTTTGCTAAGAAATTCAGCGTGTGCAATTCCATTCAGTCGCTTATCGAGTATCATGCCTAAAAATCTTACATTCTCCATGACCTGGATGGGAGAGCCATCAAGAGCAATTTGAAAATTTGGGGTAGCTCTTTTTTTGGTAAATACTACTACCTGGCACTTAGAAATGGACAACGAGAGACCATGATCAGTCAACCACTGGTTGAGATAGTGTAAAGCAGTGTTTAGGTGGTAAGTGATGTCCTCTACAGAATTTGAGCTGTAATAGAGGACGATGTCATCAGCATACTGAAGGATATTACAAAAACTACTAACAGATAATTCGAGGTCATGTGTGTAGATGTTGTACAACAGAGGACTAAGAGCTGAACCCTGAGGAAGGCCTTTCCAGACGTGTCTGGGGGGCACAGTAAGAAGCGGATGTTTAACAGATACCGTTCGATCGGTTAGCAAATTACATATGAAATGAGACAACCTCGGCGGAATACTCAGCTTAAGCAATTTCTGCCTGAGTACCGGAAGTAGGACATTATCATATGCCGATGCAACATCTAGGAAAACACCCACTAAATACTCTCCTTTGGCAAAAGCTCGTCGAATATCTGTAGTTAAAATGCTGAGACTATCTGCAGTACTTAGCCCCTTTCTAAATCCAAACTGAGAGGGAGCTAAGATATTTCTGTTTTCCACTATCCATTCCAAACGGTTTTTTAAAAGTCGTTCAGCAGTTTTTGATAACGTTGATGCAAGGGCAATGGGTCTGTAGGAAGAAGGATCAGAGGAACATTTACCCGGTTTAAGGATAGGAATGATAATTTGGGATTTCCATGAATCAGGAATATTGCCAGATTGAAAAATATTATTTATTACATCTAAAAAGTAAACCTTAGATTTATCGTTTAACTCCTTGATAAATGAGTAAGGGACACCGTCCTCACCTGGGCTAGTGTCTTTTAAATCCGCTAAGATGTTTTTGAGTTCCTCAAAAGAAAAGGGGCATCCATTTCTTCTGAGGATTCAATCGGCATAGCTGGGGATAGATCGAAAGACGGAACGAAGGGAGGAGCCAATTTATTATCAAAACTGTTAAGCCATATTGATGGATTGTTGGAATTTGGACTAGGCATACTGTTGAGCGACCGGCGAAATCTCTTAACATTCGCCCACACAATATGGGAAGAGGTACGAGGATTAAGGGACTCGCAGAAGGTGACCCAACCAAGTTTTTTCTTTTTCCAAATTAACTTCCTAAATTTTGCATCATTGCGTTTATATTCAATGTATTTCTCCATTGTCATACAGGCTGCGTATGACACCTCGGCAGATGTTCGCCGATCGACAGAATCAGAGCATTCCTGATCCCACCAGGGATTGGAAGGCATCTGCTTCTGAATGGAGAGTTTTTTAGGAATATTTAAGTCAGCTGCAGATAAGATGGCAGAGACAAACCGGTCATAACAAACAATGACATTCTCATGATTAACGGACTCCGGAAGATCATTCAACATGCAATCTACAGAGTCAGCATACTTAGACCAATTAGCTTTTTTTAAATTGAATTTAAGGAGCGGGTGAGGGCTATTAATAAAAGGGAGTCTATTATTTAAGGATAAAAGAATTGGAAAGTGATCACTACCATGTGTGGAAGAAAGGACAGACCATGATAGCTGGGAAGCAAGTGAAGGAGAGGACAAGGAGAGGTCAACAGCAGATCTGGGATTCTGATTAGGATTGACCCTACGAGTCGGGGAACCGTCATTGAGGATGCAGAGGTCGACATCATCAATTAAGTCCACCAACGAAGGAGAGAATCCGTCACAGTAATAACACCCCCACATAGTGTGATGAGTGTTAAAATCTCCCAGGATCAGCACTGGACTAGGAAGCGAAGTGATGATAGACTTAAGCTCAAGGAAAACGGAAAAGGAAGGATGAGGAATATATACAGAAAGAAAGGATATATTAAAGGCACTCACAGCAACAGCATTAATCTGTTGACTGTGAGATGGGAGAGGAATGCGAGAATAGGGAGAGGAGTGCTGGATGAGGATAGCACTACCTCCGTACCCGTCACTTCTGTCCTCCCTCAAACAGGCAAAACCTGGTACCCTGAATGGGGAATCAGGCACAAGCCATGTTTCTGAGAGGGCAATAATGACAGGATCATACAGAGAAATAATAGGCAGTAATTCATGTTTTTTAGCACGAACACTGCTACTATTCCACTGCAGGAAGGTCAGTGGAGCCATTATTTAGGATTTTAAAGATAGTTAGTAAGTTCTGGGCAACGTTGGACGGTAAAGGAAGTTCATCACAGGTGGATATAATACTCACAAGAGTTTCTGTTAAGGCAACTAACAGATCTTTTCTGCCAACTGCTGGATTATCAACACCTTGATTGAGAGCATGACCATTAGGAAGGGATGAGGAACAGTTACCAATTAAGGCTTGATGAGCTTGTCTATCAAAACCTTTAGCAAGAGGAGCTCTGGGACGGGGAGTTTGGAACACTGTTTTGCGATATGATTTGGAGGGAGTTGTTGTATTCTGGGTAACCCGGGCTTGTTGGAACTTAGGATTAATGGTAATTGTAGGAGAGAACATTTCCTTTGCAATATTTGCATAGGAACGCTGGGCAGAAGGAAAACGGGAGGAAGCTTCTAAGTATGAGATGCACTCTTGTGACATAACAATTTTGATGGATTGCTGTCTTGCATACTCAGGACAGTCTTTATCTGTGGCAAAGTGTTTACAATTGCAGAACAAACAATTAGAGTTCTCTTTGGTAATGTCACATGAATCACCAGAATGAGACTGGGCACACCTGTAACACCTAGGCTGAGACCTACATTGAGATTTAACATGACCAAAACGGCAGCAGTTTAGGCATTGGATAGTAGGGAATTTATAAGGTTCAACCGGAAGAGAGGAATGATAGGAAAAGACCCTATCAGGCAGCTCTTGACCTCGGAAAGTAACTACAACCGACTGGGTCGGGATCCATGTAGTCACTCCCTCACTTACACTCTTTCTGTTCAGTCTTCGCGCTTTCAAAACCTGTCCATAGCCAGATGGAAAAACTAAGGATTCCACAAGTTCATCTAAGGAGAAGTCTACTGGTACTTCTCTTATAATACCCATGCGGGTAATTATAAATGTTGGGATAACCGCAACATACTTACATAGACTTAATATAGGATTGGTCAAAAAAGAATTCGCTGCAGCAGCATTTGAGAATTGAACGCTGATCTTATTACGACCAACATTCTTAATGCCATCATTCGTAATATCACTGACCTTATTTCTATGAAGAAATTGACCAAACTTAATGGCTCTAATTGTGGTACCAGCAGCTGGATCAGGTATTTCTCTGGACACATAAACAATGAAGGGGCCTTTGTCGGAGTCAATGTAGGACTTAGGACCTTCAGAAAGGGATGGATGGATATATAGGTTTTGAATGGAGGGTGTCGCAGTGGATGGGTTTATAATAGTTTTTTTGGCACTAAAATCATTATTTATAGTAGAATCTTCACCTTGCCTCTTTCTAGCCACCGTTTGAACTTCCATTCTACCACCTCCAGTATCAGGAGGATCAGGAGGAGGATCCCCATCCATTATAAATTAAATAAAAGACAAAATAGAAAAAAAAAATAACCTTACCTAGTTTAAACTATATAACGACACTTTATTAACAACACAAACACTTACTACAACCAGCCACCTTCTTAAAAGGAATCTTTTAAAAATTTAAAATAACTCCACTAGAGAACGGTGGAGAAAATTAACACCAAAACAGAAAACTCTCACTAACACGTGTGTCAACCAAAACAAACGCTAGCAAAGTCCTTTTTTAAATTATAGCTTTCACAATTATTACATTGTTAAGCACATATCACTTTTACGTCATGTCAATGTCAGATATGGAGAACACACTAATGACTATATAGTAAAAAAAAACTGACAGCTGTACACAATACAAAAATGCATATTAAAAAAAAAAACCTGCTTAAATACAGCCTTCACCTGTAAAATAAATTGATATAATGGTTTATATTATATTATATAGTTTATGAACATTATAGGTTAGTTATAAGTAGTGATTTACAAGGATATTTGTTTATACGCTTATTTTATGTAATAGTTTTTAGAGTAATATTTACGTTAAAATTTACGTAACGAACTGAATACAAATATTAAATATTAAGAGCATGGGGCTTTATGAGTAAGGATGATATAAAGGACTAATTTTTTTTTTAGCTTCACGCTTTATCCCGCATATGGCAGGGTAGGCAGAGGGAACTGCAGGAACCATTGTAGCCTAGTGTTAAGACACTCCGTTGCTTAGTCGCTGCTTTCTCCGTCTCAGCTTTCCACCTTTTTCGAGGCATTGCGTGGTGAGTGGCCGAACTAAACGCCGCGATTGCCTAGTTTCCAGAGCGAAGAAAATGGGAATAGAAAAATCCATCTTCTCCGACTGAAAATCGAACCCAGAAATCGTCTCGCTACAGGCAGACTGCTCCTCTGCGCCGCGACGGACCTCAGGATTTAACTAAGGACACATAAAAATAAAGTAAAAATGATATTTTCATTAAGGCAATATTCACGCGGTGAATTTAATTTTAGTTTGTCATATCGCCTTATCTTCAGGGGGGTAGGCAAAAATACCGGACTGAAGAGTCCTTCATCAGGTACTCAATTACTTCCTACCTATCTTACCACTTTTCTAATAGATAAAACTTGTCATACTAAATTTTTAGTATGTTGTTGCCAACGTCCATACCACGTTGAACACACCGGTTCTCGTCCAATCACCGAAGTTAAGCAACGTCGGGCGCGGTCAGTATTTGGATGGGTGACCGCCTGGGAACACCGCGTGACGTTGGCTTTTTTGTCTATTTTTTTACTAAAGTTCATATTTATTGGGGTAGGCAGATATAATTAAGCATCTAACGGTATAGTCTTTGCCTACCGCTTTCGCATCGTCCACTGTTACAAGCCTTTTTCAACTTATATTCAGAGTGGAGAGTAGAGAGTATTTATATTATTTAGGTAGGTCTTATTTTTTGGGTATTATTGGTACACCGATTTCAATATATTGATCTTGGTCTCTCCCAAAAACAGATTTTAATACTGCACATTGTTTCACATGTGGTATTTACAATATAATTATATACTACTGCGTCACATCTAAAAATTACTGATGATATTGGTTAATTTTGAATATATACACTTACTAAAACATATTTAAATATGATAATAATATTCAAACATTTATTACAGTTTAGCATATGTGAGAATTGTAATGATAGCCGGTTTTACTACCTGATTTTTTTAGATATTTTAATTTCCTATATTGTCTAGATATAATAATTATTTTTTTTATAACTTCACGCTTCATCCCACTAATAGCAGAGGGAAACGCAGAAACCTTGGGAACCTAGTGTTAAGCCAATCCATTTCCCGACTTTTCGAGACATTGAGGGTTGAGTAGCGGAACTCAACGCCGCGCTTGTCTAGTTGCCCCCGCAACGCTACTACGGACCTTTATAATTTAATTGATACCATCGGACCGTTATCTTACTGTATACATTGCTTTTATATATTTTAGTTTCCCGTAACGGTCCCAAAATTGACCTTGGATTTTAAACTCATTTCATAATAAGCTCGATTTTATAATTACAAAATTAATTATTATATCTTTTTTTTATCATTTAAAAATAAACGGGTACACGTGATTACTAATTGAAAGACTATTGATATGTAAATTTACTAATTAACTGTTGAACATAATGTAAAGATATGTTTTTATGTCTTCTAACCAAATATAATGCTTATGGAACCCGAAAACTAAAAGTTAAATTTAATTTAGCTTTACATACGGAGGTCAATGCCGCCTTTGGTAGAAAAATACAACAACGAAAAACTACAATAATTCATTCCCTCAATTGGATATTAAAGTCACAATAATATGTAATATTAAATATTACATAACAATTCAAAAGAAAGAAAAGGACAAGATTATGAACAGGAAAACTCTATTAACCCGAGAGATCAATTCTAGAAGCTATTTAAACGACAGATGCGCTTGCGCAGACCCATATATGTATCTGGAAAAGATGAGTAATTGAGATGAGTAAGTGAGTAGCATGACAAAATTGTTATATTTACAAATTGAATATCTTAATAGAGCTATTAATAAATAAATTATTAATAAGTAAATTGTAGTTAATTCTCTTGATGACAGCTCAAATTAATTAGTATTGTAGTTAGAAGGAACTTAGTTGATTTCTATATATATATATATATATATATATATATATATATATATATATATATATATATATATATATATATATATATATATATATATATATATATATATATATATATATATATATATATATATATATATATATATATATATATATATATATATATATATATATATATATATATATATATATATATATATATATATATATATATATATATATATATATATATATATATATATATATATATATATATATATATATATATATATATATATATATATATATATATATATATATATATATATATATATATATATATATATATATATATATATAATATATATATATATATATATATATATATATATATATATATATATATATATATATATATATATATATATATATATATATATATATATATATATATATATATATATGTATATATATATATATATATATATATATATATATATATATATATATATATATATATATATATATATATATGTATATGTATAATAATGTTAAATTATTTGACTTAATGTCAATTTATGATTTTTAAAGTTTTCACAAAATTATATTTAATAAAATAGCATTCTCTCTCGCCAAACGACATTTCTTTATAATAATCTTTGGGTAGCGAATATTTGTAAAAACCTTCCTATAGAGATGCTAATAACGAAATAACTTGTATAAAATGTATAAGAATTTCAACGCAGCATGAAGAATAACGCCTGGCTCAGTGGTCACAACGCTTGCACGGTTCACAAGAGGGCGCGAGTTTAAATCTCGTTAAAATTTAAGACGTTTAAGATGGATATATATATATATATATATATATATATATATATATATATATATATATATATATATATATATATATATATATATATATATATATATATATATATATATATATATATATATATATATATATATATATATATATATATATATATATATATTTTATATATATATATATATATATATATATATATATATATATATATATATATATATATATATATATATATATATATATATATATATATATATATATATATATATATATATATATATATATATCTATATATATAAAAATGAATTGCTGTTCGTTAGTCTCGCTAAAACTCGAGAACGGCTGAACGGATTTATCTTATTTTGGTCTTGAATTATTCGTGGAGGTCTAGGGAAGGTTTAAAAGGTTAGAAAAATTCGAATAATTGCCGAAAAAATTTTTCTATTTCCCATACAAATGTTTTCTAAATAAAATGAATAGTCAATTTGTAATTTATTACCGCTACATAAAGTTCAAATTCGCGTGCGCGTTGGAGGATCGCGTTCTGAAATTCAACAGAAGTGAAAGTGAATTACGAACGCGACAAAATTGCATAGTCCTCAAAATACATAGTGGTCGGCTAACTTCAGCTAACTTCAGTTGTTAATCTGTCCGATTTTTTTTAATAAGACTATATTGAGATCGAAAGATAAATCTTAAATTTTGTCACAAATTAAATTATAAATCTTAAGTTAAATTTCTGAACGCAATCATAATATTTGACATTGATTTGACAACCAACTAATATGTCAATCCATCCTGTCGCATTTCAGAGCATGGAAAAGTATTACGATATTATATCTATCTTTGTGGATACGTGCGCGAGAACTTTCTTTACTTTGGTGATCCTATGTGATAGTGACATTCCAAGTAATGTGCTTTTTTTGTGATAGTGACACTTTAATGCTAAATAAGCGGGAAATTTTCTCACTTTGATTAATTACAATTTACGATGCCGAGGAGAAGACAACCTGACTTAGGTCGTCGTAGTCAATCAAATGTGCGAAGAGCTACCTCACGTGCTAACCGCACTGATGACCGGAGACAGACAGATCAAGAAAATAGTCGTATTGCTATGTCAGAATTGCGTTCTTTAGTGAGTGACAATGTAGGAGATAGGCTTAGAATGCAACGAGTTCGTGCACATCAAACACAACAACAGCAACCTAGACATAATGAACTTGAGCGAATCCGCAGACGCAGTGCTCCTGTGATTCTTGAACGAGCTGCATTCCACTATGATCCGGCAATTGATTATTGTGCCGACAAATCGGTAACAATTAGGGAAATGAAAACAATTTGTAAATATTGTAAGGCGTTAAAATACACTGGTGAATCTACTGGATTATGTTGTGCTGAAGGCAAAGTAAAATTGCCACAATTGGTCCCACCACCAGATCCTTTACGCTCTTTAGTTTCTGGGATTGGAAATGATTCTAAACACCAGTTGAAGCACATCCAAATGTATTTGCTTCAGATGCTCTGGGTCGCATCTACACAGTACATCCAAATAACGATGAATGTTATTATTTGCGGTTGTTGTTGGTGAATGTTCGTGGTCCGACATCGTTTAAACAACTGAGAACAGTTAATGTACAGCTGTGTGCGACTTACCGTGAGGCATGTCAACTATTACATTTACTTGAGAACGATTCACACTGGGATGATACGCTCAAGGATTCCGTAATATCTTCATCGCCGCATCAAATTCATACATTGTTTGCGATTATCATATCGACATGTTTCCCCTCGAATCCAAAAGATTTGTCTCCCGGAGGAACCGGAAAAACATTTTTAATTTCATTGCTTTTGGCGAGGATCAGAACGCGAAATGATGTTGCTCTAGCATTGGCTTCATCTGGAATAGCTGCAACTCTGCTAGAAGGCGAGCGAACTGCACATTCTGCCTTGAAATTACCACTAAACATGCATATCACCGACACACCAATTTGCAACATCGCCAAAAATATCGCAATGGCCAAGATCGTACAGGTATGCAAATTGATTGTTTGGGATGAATGCACAATGGCCCATAAGAGGTCACTGGAGGCACTGGACAGAGCGTTTGAAAGATCTTCGTGACAACCAAAATATTTTCGGTGGGGCCATGATTCTGTTGTCTGGTGATTTTCGTCAGACTCTTCCAGTTATTCTCCGATCAACTGTTGCTGATCAACTAAATGCATGCCTAAAATGATCAAATTTGTGGCATTACGTAAAGACACTCCACTTAACAACTAACGTGCGAGTATTTTTGCAACAAAATGAAACTGCAAATGTGTTTGCGAAGCAGTTGTTAGACATTGGAAATAATAAAGTTGCAGTGGACACCTCGACCGGATTCATCACATTACCTACAGATTTCTGTCACATCACAGACTCAAAAGTGGAGCTTATTCAGCGAGTTTTCCCAGATATAGCGCAAAAGTTCAATAACCATAATTGGCTGGGTGAACGAGCAATATTAGCAGCGAAAAATAAAGATGTCGAGGATCTTAATGCGACCATTCAGAATTTTCATCCAGGACAGTTGGTTTCCTTTAAATCAGTCGACACCGTAATGAACCAGGATGACGTAATCAAATATCCCACTGAGCTTTTAAATACACTGGAATTGCCTGAATTACCACCTCACAATTTGCAGTTAAAAGTAGGATCAGTCGTCATCATGCTCCGTAACATTAATCAACCTCGACTATGCAATAGAACAAGACTGGCTGTGAAAAGACTGATGAATAACTTCATTGATGTGACAATCTTAAAAGGAAAATATAAAGGAGAGGATGTCTTGATCCCGCGGATACCGATGATTCCAATGGACTTACCATTCGATTTTAAACGCTTACAATTTCCAGTACGTCTGGCCTTTGCGATGACCATAAATAAATCGCAAGGGCAGTCGTTAGAAGTTTGTGGAATCAACTTGGAATTTCCCTGTTTCGCGCATGGACAATTATACGTCGCGTGTTCGCGCGTCGGAAAACCGTCTTCTATGTTTATTTACGCACCACAAAACAAAACAAAAAGTATAGTTAATGAGAAAGCTTTAAATTAATTAACAGACTGTATTTTAACAGTGTGTGTCTGTGTATATCAAATTTAAACCTTATAAATAGCCAGTATTTCAGGTAAACTCTGTTTTCTAAGTAAGCAACATGATGTATCGAAAATAATAATAAATCTTTATGCTTTATTCAATAAATGCTTTTTTATTAAATATGGCTTTTTTATTAAATACGATTTGTTTGTTTTAAAATGATTTTATACAAAAGATTAGGTTTTTTTTATCGATGAGGCAGTACGAAGTCTGCCGGGTCAGCTAGTATATATATATATATATATATATATATATATATATATATATATATATATATATATATATATATATATATATATATATATATATATATATATATATATATATATATATATATATATATATATATATATATATATATATATATATATATATATATATATATATATATATATATATATAGATATATATATATATATATATATATATATATATCCATCTTAAACATCTTAAATTTTAACTTTAAATCTGAATTTGAAGCTGTGCCTCTAGGGAACTATACTAATACTTTTACCATTACTATGAATATTAAGTTATAATAATTTACACTTGATTAATTATAAAATACCATCATTACTATATAATACCATCAATTATAGAAGTAATGTAATTCAAGATATAGACATATAATCTTTGTATAATATGTTATATATTAAAAGAAACAGGAAATACATATGAAGCTAATTAATTATTAAAGCCACGTCACATGCGACAACTATGGGGTCAGGCATCAAGGTTTTGTCTAATTATTATTTAACAAATAGGTACCTATAAAGACATACAGATATGTGAAGAGGACGCGATGGTTTATGGGTTAGATTCCCACTCGAGCAATATGAATTTTCTTATTTCCGTTTTCTTTGCTCCGGAAACTGGGCAAAACGCGGCGTTGACTTCCGCCACTCAATACGTAATGCCTCGAAAAAGCGGAAAACGTGGACGGAAAAAGCAGGGAGCAGCAAGCAGCACCATAGGTACCTATGGTTACAGCAGTTCCCTCTGCCTACCCTGCCATATGAAGGATAAAGCGTACAGACAGAAAAAAACGGATTGTTCTTAAAATTTTACGCAAGTTGCGTAAAATAAACCTCTACTATAGTACGATCTACTTTTGTCATATAATTTACAATCATTTCACAGTATTTTGAAGATTTATACAAATTAAATACGAGTGTTTAATTATTGCAGCACTGTTAGATAGTTAAGTACACAGTTTAACTAATTGTCATGTATACTAACACAATTACTAACGTGCGAGTATTTTTGCAACAAGATGAAACTGCAAATGTGTTTGCGAAGCAGTTGTTAGACATTGGAAATAATAAAGTTGCAGTGGACACCTCGACCGGATTCATCACATTACCTACAGATTTCTGTCACATCACAGACTCAAAAGTGGAGCTTATTCAGCGAGTTTTCCCAGATATAGCGCAAAAGTTCAATAACCATAATTGGCTGGGTGAACGAGCAATATTAGCAGCGAAAAATAAAGATGTCGAGGATCTTAATGCGACCATTCAGAATTTTCATCCAGGACAGTTGGTTTCCTTTAAATCAGTCGACACCGTAATGAACCAGGATGACGTAATCAAATCTCCCACTGAGTTTTTAAATACACTGGAATTGCCTGAATTACCACCTCACAATTTGCAGTTAAAAGTAGGATCAGTCGTCATCATGCTCCGTAACATTAATCAACCTCGACTATGCAATAGAACAAGACTGGCTGTGAAAAGACTGATGAATAACTTCATTGATGTGACAATCTTAAAAGGAAAATATAAAGGAGAGGATGTCTTGATCCCGCGGATACCGATGATTCCAATGGACTTACCATTCGATTTTAACGCTTACAATTTCCAGTACGTCTGGCCTTTGCGATGACCATAAATAAATCGCAAGGGCAGTCGTTAGAAGTTTGTGGAATCAACTTGGAATTTCCCTGTTTTCGCGCATGGACAATTATACGTCGCGTGTTCGCGCGTCGGAAAACCGTCTTCTTTGTTTATTTACGCACCACAAAACAAAACAAAAAGTATAGTTAATGAGAAAGCTTTAAATTAATTAACAGACTGTATTTTAACAGTGTGTGTCTGTGTATATCAAATTTAAACCTTATAAATAGCCAGTATTTCAGGTAAACTCTGTTTTCTAAGTAAGCAACATGATGTATCGAAAATAATAATAAATCTTTATGCTTTATTCAATAAATGGTTTTTTATTAAATATGGCTTTTTTATTAAATACGATTTGTTTGTTTTAAAATGATTTTATACAAAAGATTAGGTTTTTTTTTATCGATGAGGCAGTACGAAGTCTGCCGGGTCAGCTAGTATACATATATATATATATATATATATATATATATATATATATATATATATATATATATATATATATATATATATATATATATATATATATATATATAGATAATATATATATATATATATAATATATATATATATATATATATATATATATATATATATATATATATATATATATATATATATTGTTGTCAAATTTCTTCAAAACAAATTTTTCAGTCAATCCGCTTAAATTGGTGTACTTTTCTTTGTTGTTATTGAATTTGTCGCTTAATTTCTCTAAAATTTCTAGTAATTTTCCGTCTGTAGTAGATGGGCTCGTTTGAGTCAATTCTTGTAACAAATAATCATTAAACATTATATTTTCAGTGTTATCTTTGTATAGTTCTAGCACATCGCTTGGCATCGATATCCATACCTTTCTATTATGACCCCTTCTCTGTAATGTTCTTTTTATTTTTACGAATTCTGGAAGGTTCGTTAATTGTAGGTGATGTTTCGCTGCTTGAAAACATGGCGGCATGAGATATGTCATTCCTTCTTCTGTTGTTATAGATTTTATCGTAATTATGTTATTTTTCGGATCTTTTTTTAATGAAATGGAAAGAATGGAGAGTCTATGTTCCATCTTTTTACACCACTAGGGGACAAAAATCAATAACATTATATCTTCTAATTTATTACTAATAATTACTAATTTAATATTTACATACTATGGTAATAATTTTATTGTGAGTATTTCTATAGCGAAATATTTATTTATGCTCTTGTAATTGTGTTAGTATACATGACAATTAGTTAAACTGTGTACTTAACTATCTAACAGTGCTGCAATAATTAAACACTCGTATTTAATTTGTATAAATCTTCAAAATACTGTGAAATGATTGTAAATTATATGACAAAAGTAGATCGTACTATAGTAGAGGTTTATTTTACGCAACTTGCGTAAAATTTTAAGAACAATCCGTTTTTTTTCTGTCTGTACGCTTTATCCTTCATATGGCAGGGTAGGCAGAGGGAACTGCTGTAACCATAGGTACCTATTGTGCTGCTTGCTGCTCCCTGCTTTTTCCGTCCACGTTTTCCGCTTTTTCGAGGCATTACGTATTGAGTGGCGGAAGTCAACGCCGCGTTTTGCCCAGTTTCCGGAGCAAAGAAAACGGAAATAAGAAAATTCATATTGCTCGAGTGGGAATCTAACCCATAAACCATCGCGTCCTCTTCACATATCTGTATGTCTTTATAGGTACCTATTTGTTAAATAATAATTAGACAAAACCTTGATGCCTGACCCCATAGTTGTCGCATGTGACGTGGCTTTAATAATTAATTAGCTTCATATGTATTTCCTGTTTCTTTTAATATATAACATATTATACAAAGATTATATGTCTATATCTTGAATTACATTACTTCTATAATTGATGGTATTATATAGTAATGATGGTATTTTATAATTAATCAAGTGTAAATTATTATAACTTAATATTCATAGTAATGGTAAAAGTATTAGTATAGTTCCCTAGAGGCACAGCTTCAAATTCAGATTAAAGTTAAAATTTAAGATGTTTAAGATGGATATATATATATATATATATATATATATATATATATATATATATATATATATATATATATATATATATATATATATATATATATATATATATATATATATATATATATATATATATATATATATATATATATATATATATATATATATATATATATATATATATATATATATATATATATATATATATTTATATATATATATATATATATATATATATATATATATATATATATATATATATATATATATATATATATATATATATATATATATATATATATATATATATATATATATATATATATATATATATATATATATATATATATATATATATATATATATATATATATATATATATATATATATATATATATATATATATATATATATATATATATATATATATATATATATATATATATATATATATATATATATATATATATATATATATATATATATATATATATATATATATATATATATATATATATATATATATATATATATATATATATATATATATATATATATATATATATATATTGTTGTCAAATTTCTTCAAAACAAATTTTTCAGTCAATCCGCTTAAATTGGTGTACTTTTCTTTGTTGTTATTGAATTTGTCGCTTAATTTCTCTAAAATTTCTAGTAATTTTCCGTCTGTAGTAGATTGGCTCGTTTGAGTCAATTCTTGTAACAAATAATCATTAAACATTATATTTCAGTGTTATCTTTGTATAGTTCTAGCACATCGCTTGGCATCGATATCCATACCTTTCTATTATGACCCCTTCTCTGTAATGTTCTTTTTATTTTTACGAATTCTGGAAGGTTCGTTAATTGTAGGTGATGTTTCGCTGCTTGAAAACATGGCGGCATGAGATATGTCATTCCTTCTTCTGTTGTTATAGATTTTATCGTAATTATGTTATTTTTCGGATCTTTTTTTAATGAAATGGAAAGAATGGAGAGTCTATGTTCCATCTTTTTACACCACTAGGGGACAAAAATCAATAACATTATATCTTCTAATTTATTACTAATAATTACTAATTTAATATTTACATACTATGGTAATAATTTTATTGTGAGTATTTCTATAGCGAAATATTTATTTATGCTCTTGTAATTGTGTTAGTATACATGACAATTAGTTAAACTGTGTACTTAACTATCTAACAGTGCTGCAATAATTAAACACTCGTATTTAATTTGTATAAATCTTCAAAATACTGTGAAATGATTGTAAATTATATGACAAAAGTAGATCGTACTATAGTAGAGGTTTATTTTACGCAACTTGCGTAAAATTTTAAGAACAATCCGTTTTTTTCTGTCTGTACGCTTTATCCTTCATATGGCAGGGTAGGCAGAGGGAACTGCTGTAACCATAGGTACCTATTGTGCTGCTTGCTGCTCCCTGCTTTTTCCGTCCACGTTTTCCGCTTTTTTCGAGGCATTACGTATTGAGTGGCGGAAGTCAACGCCGCGTTTTGCCCAGTTTCCGGAGCAAAGAAAACGGAAATAAGAAAATTCATATTGCTCGAGTGGGAATCTAACCCATAAACCATCGCGTCCTCTTCACATATCTGTATGTCTTTATAGGTACCTATTTGTTAAATAATAATTAGACAAAACCTTGATGCCTGACCCCATAGTTGTCGCATGTGACGTGGCTTTAATAATTAATTAGCTTCATATGTATTTCCTGTTTCTTTTAATATATAACATATTATACAAAGATTATATGTCTATATCTTGAATTACATTACTTCTATAATTGATGGTATTATATAGTAATGATGGTATTTTATAATTAATCAAGTGTAATTATTATAACTTAATATTCATAGTAATGGTAAAAGTATTAGTATAGTTCCCTAGAGGCACAGCTTCAAATTCAGATTTAAAGTTAAAATTTAAGATGTTTAAGATGGATATATATATATATATATATATATATATATATATATATATATATATATATATATATATATATATATATATATATATATATATATATATATATATATATATATATATATATATATATATATATATATATATATATATATATATATATATATATATATATATATATATATATATATATATATATATATATATATATATATATTATATATATATATATATATATATATATATATATATATATATATATATATATATATATATATATATATATATATATATATATATATATATATATATATATATATATATATATATATATATATATATATATATATATATATATATATATATATATATATATATATATATATATATATATATATATATATATATATATATATATATATATATATATATATATATATATATATATATATATATATATATATATATATATATATATATATATATATATATATATATATATATATATATATATATATATATATATATATATATATATATATATATATATATATATATATATATATATATATATATATATATATATATATATATATATATATATATATATATATATATATATATATATATATATATATATATATATATATATATATATATATATACTGGAACTGCGATGTTAAAGAATTAGTAAAATTTTAATTTAGTTTTATTATTAATTTGAGGTTTATTATACTTTTTGTCTCTATTTCAAAATAAAGTACAAAATAAACATTAATTCCATTGTTCTATTTAAAAATTGTAAAAGTAAGGTTCCATATATGCTCACTATACAGTATGTTAATTAGGCAAGCCATTTTCTGACACTGCAGGAATATGTGGAAATTATATATAAGTGCATGTATTTAATTAATTGGTTTACACAGAAAACACTGAAATTATCTCCTGACCTAATTAAAGTTTTATACTTGTATGCATCTTGTATGTAAATAAAGTAATTGTCTAAGTAAAATAATTGAGGTCATTGTGATGTAGATCACCTGAATTACTTTCAATTCTCCGCCCAAGTAAGAACGTGTGATCCTTTATTGAGGGTAGTGTTGAATTTAATGATTCTATAATGGCAAAGTCTCTGACAGCCAAAACGTCATGTTGATTCGATTAATTTTACTGCTTTAAAGCAAGAAAGTGGTGAGCAAAGCGTTACACTTTATAGAACACAGTAAATTTATACATGCATATTCCTTAAACAATTCTTTTAAAGATTTTTTTAACTTAACGCTTTATCCTGCATATTGCAGAATAGGCAGAGGGAACTGCAGGAACCATATGAACCTAGTGTTGAGACTCTCCGTTGCTTAGTTCCTGCTTTCTCCGTCCCCACTTTCCACCTTTTCGAGGCATTGCGTGTTGAGTGGCGGAACTCAACGCCGCGTTTTGCCTAGTTTCTAGAGCGAACAAAATGGAAATAGAAAAATCCATCCACAACGGCCCTCAAAAGATCGTAATCTATAAATTTATAAATTTACTGTGCGCAATAAAATGTAGTACGCCATCATTATAGAATTTCGCACCTTTATGCGTCCTTGGTTGGCGGCCTTGTATAAAGCCGGTCAATTACAACTTTTTTCTTCGCAACTGTCGTGAAATGTCTTGATTATGAAGCCACTTAACATTTTATCAGTCAAAGCTGCATTTTAAACTTTAATAGTCAAAAGTTACAGCTTAAATTCCCTTAATATCGATACTGTCTCTATGGTAAGACTTCTTTTTATTATTCTGTTGCTGTTAACCGCAACTGTCAATCGTGGGGTTGCCAAGTCAATTCTAGTTGAAGGTAAATTATGGGTATTTAGAGCCTTATATCTCAGTAAAACGTTAAAATTTATATTATTCCGTTATAAGATTATTTAATATTAAAATTTAAGTGATAAAAAATACTTTTTGTACAATACTGATACTTTATACATATAATAACTTACTTTTGCTTATCATGAAAAGCTCTCATTGATCACTACTTAATATTAGTAGAGTTAAAGTAATTATTATTAAAGTATAAAGAAATAAATAATTTGCAAGCTCCAAATAAAGACTTAAGAGTACAAAAACAATGTTGTCATATTGCTTGTCTTGACTCCTTCCGAATAACAATACAAAATCATATAAATATAAAGTTTTACTTCTTAACCTAAAGTCCCTTAAAGTATAGAAATCTTATTTTTCAGTATATTGGAATTCTATATGAAAATATTTACTAAGCTGCAAAAAAATAACATTAAACGTTATATTAAATTCTTATTTTTCCTTTTGTATTTTTAGCCCACCGCATACCGAATATATCAACAAAACTATTCAATTATCGCATATCCAACTTTTAACATAAAAATTACAACAATAGTGTTCATAATAACAATACAAAAATTCCTTTCAACTGTTAAATATAGAGAAAAAAAACCCAAAAAGCTCTACATCGCGCTATCGTTGTGTTCTACCATCGGTGGAATATATACGCTCTACCGGGGACATAGAGCAGGGGGTCCGTTTCTACGTAGTAAGGCAGTCGTGGCGGAGGACTGCTGTGATCTCCGCCTGTCGCGTAGTTTGGGGGCCTACTGCGACGCCACGCTGAGCGCCAACGCTCCAAGCAGCCTGACTCACGAGTATGTAGCTCGAGTTATCTCGTCCTTAGTGACACGAACGTAGGAACATATTCCTAGACCACACTCACGTAGAAATATTGACTCCTTTTTGTGTTTTTTAGTCAAAATGATTGTATGTAATTGTATTATTATAAGCAATTTATTTTGGAGAGTTGCCTTAATATAAATGAAATAATTTAATTCAGATTCACCAATCGTTATTATTTAAAAACTTTATTATAACAATATTCTTTTAAAATTTATGCGTTATTTATTTGTAAAGGTAAGAAAATGTAAATAGGTAAATGCGAATTTAACGCGTACGTGTTCCTGTGTTAAAAGTTACTAATAAAAAATATTAACTTTGAAATATTTATAAATATTATGTAAATTTTACTAAGCTCTACATCGTACTATCAATATTTTTTAACAACCTTGGATTGTTAAACCATGTGTCAAAGTATAGTGTACATACACTGTATAGTATAGTATAATACAATAACAATAATATATTTATAAAAAGACAATTTTTTATGATATTTCGAAGTAACGAAGCAATTTAAATGGTTTTAAACGAAATATTTGAATTAATTATTTTGGTAGATATCATACATATGTCTATCAAAAGAATTGATTCTAATATTGAATCCATCCAATAAATTGAATCTATTTCTTAGTAGTTTATCAATAGAGTTGTTAGATTTATATATGATGATATACATAATGACAAGTAAATAATATTTATCTTTATTTGAAAATATTTTAAGTATGTTACGTGGCCTGCAGTTGGAGGGTGAAATGCGTAGGAATGTTTCCTTATAAATAATTTTATTTTTTATTTCAAATTTTAACTATAACAACGTTCTAATGAATCCTAAATAAATCTTTGATTTATGGATTCGACGTAGGCACTACAAGTATCTTAAAAAAGAAAATTTTGCCCAATGTTGTCGTTAATCCGATATTTAGCAGCTCAAAGTTGCATTATGACCGACTGCCTATTATAATACGTGTTATTAAATATAATAATGGTTGCACCTGTTATACTGAGTGTATATATCACATTGTACTGTGTATAGCGTCACGCTTTATCCCGCACAAGGCAGGGTAGGCAGAAGAAACTGCAGGAATCATAGGCACCTAGTGTTAAGACACTCTGTTGTTTAGTATTTGCTTTCTCTGTGTCCACTTTCCGGTCTATTGGAGGCATTACGTGTTGAGTGGCGGAAATAATTGCTGCCGCGTCTATTGGGTTACACGTATATGAATAAATGAATGGATTTCGTTATCTCAACCACGTTATCTTAAAAATGGTAATATAATTTGATAAGAGTCGACGAAACGCTATTAAAATCTGATATATTATTCCTATCAAAATTGTTTCAATTTTTAAAAATTTAAATACATAATTTGTTTAAAAAATTATTAATTTTAGTCAAGATCATGATTAATTTTTTTAATGTCACAATTTTACTACCGAGTCACATAACTTGATGCCCTTGAAGTTGACCTTGAGAATAACTGGTACGAAAAATTGAGAGGGTCTTTGTATCTTCTTTCTTCCAATTTGGTACTTTATAAATTTATTGACAATGATGTCTTTGAAAAAGTACAATAAATACTCACTCAATGGCAAATTGCGTTTTGTAAAATATCTTTAATTTAACAATTATACTCTATATACAATAAGTACAAATTTTAAAAGAATATTGTTATAATAAAGTTTTTAAATAATAACGATTGGTGAATCTGAATTAAATTATTTCATTTATATTAAGGCAACTCTCCAAAATAAATTGCTTATAATAATACAATTACATACAATCATTTTGACTAAAAAACACAAAAAGGAGTCAATATTTCTACGTGAGTGTGGTCTAGGAATATGTTCCTACGTTCGTGTCACTAAGGACGAGATAACTCGAGCTACATACTCGTGAGTCAGGCTGCTTGGAGCGTTGGCGCTCAGCGTGGCGTCGCAGTAGGCCCCCAAACTACGCGACAGGCGGAGATCACAGCAGTCCTCCGCCACGACTGCCTTACTACGTAGAAACGGACCCCCTGCTCTATGTCCCCGGTAGAGCGTATATATTCCACCGATGGTAGAACACAACGATAGCGCGATGTAGAGCTTTTTGGGTTTTTTTTTCTCTAACTTTAACAGTTGAAAAGAATTTTTGTATTGTTGTTGATGTTATTGTGAATACTATTGTTGTAATTTTTATGTTAAAAATTGGATATGCGATACTTGAATAGTTTTATTGATACATTGGGTATGCCATGAATTTACTTTTGAAATAAAGTATATTTTTCAAAATATTAATTAGCAAATAATAAGAAATATTTTTAATATTATGTGGTGTTTTTGCTAATTTATCATTGCCTTACATTTAAGGCAATGATAAATTAGAATTTGTAGAGAAATTCAATATATTTAACAATAAAATTCAAGATTTTAAGCTACTTTTTATTTGATAAAGAATTAAATTTTAATCTAGAAAACTTTAGAATTCACTTCTTAAAATTATGTTATTGTCATTTAAATATACATTTAACACATAAAATATATCCATACATATCCATACATTTTTACTAAATCTAGATTTACTAAAGTTAATATTGGCTTCAGCAAAAAAAAGTTAACAATACGATCGTAACAGCTTTTCTTAGAATTACACCATTGAGTATCAATATATTTTCGTCAAGGACGATAATATTAATACAAAGAAATATAATAAAAAATGTTGTTTTTTACAAATTATTAATATTATTTTTATCTTAACGTAGATATCTCATATATAACGACGGAAAATGTCAAGACACTCTGTTATATTTATATAATATAATGAGAATGTTTATATTTATATAATGAGAAATGAAATTTATAATTATTTAAATAGGAAATGAACCTACAACCGTCAAGTATTTGTCAGACGCTTTACAAATGCGATATAACGGCATTTCTAGTGATAACTGATAAGTAATAATAATTTAAAGCGCCCATATGGCACTACTCCAAATGTTTGATAATACATACGATGGTCGTGATTTCGTTAATGTTTATTTTACCCAGCTTGCAAAAACTTGCCACCCAACACGTTATCTTTGAAAGGCAGAAATTAATATCAGTAAAACAAAGCAATTTATACATATATAAAATTCCTTCGTTACTAAATAACATATAAACGAAATTATTCGTAGAAACTTGAAATTTGGACTATCCAGGAGTAGAATCCTTGGAGAGTGAGAGACATGGAAAGTGGGCTTTTCGAAATTCCAACGATACTGTACAGTCCCCCACTGTACAGTCCCAGCAAATGAACTTGCAATATATGTAATTTCCTATAAAAATATTTAATACGAAAATCGTATCCACAAGCAATGAGCACATTTGGCACTTCCTGTAATATTTTTGCCAAAAATACATTAATTTGTTCATAATAAGCTATTACAGTAATTAATTTATTGTAAACGTATATAATTAATATGTTTTGCATAATAATTAATATGTAGATAATTATTTATGATGTTATAAATAACATATGAATGTCTGATTTAATATTCTATAGATATATACGAGAATAGGCAGATGCTGCGCTTCTGCGCCACGACGGTCACGATCTGATTTGTGGGTTCGATTCCCAATCATGGAGAATATATCATTAACACATTCTTTGCCCTGGTCACTAGATAAGCGTGGCGTTGAGTTCCGCCACTCGTAACGCAAAGCGTGTAATGAAATATAGCGGAAAACGGGGAACGGAGTGTCTTAAAACTAGGTTTCTACATTTCTTGCAGTTCCCTCTGCCTACTCTACAATGAGCGGCATAAAGCGTGAAGCTAAAAAATATACAAATTATCGTTCTTCTTACTCCTTTACATGAAAGTTTAGTTTTTATAGGTCGTTATAAACGTGAAAAAACTTTAAAACAAGTATTATTCTTAAAAATATTGTTTTAAACAAAGTAAATAATTAAGTTATTGCTTCAAATAAGACAAGTATTTGTCTAGTGTGACGCAAGCGGATACTACCATGTCAAAGCGGCAAAGATATATATCTCTTTCTCACTTGGCTGTTTTTTTATAAGAGAGATGAGAATATGGTAATGGAGAGGACCGTCGTGGCGCAGAGGCGCAACGTCTGCCTGTACGCGACGGTTTCTGGGTTCGATCCCCAGTCGGGGAAAATGGATTTTTCTATTTCCATTTTCTTCGCTCTGGCAACTGAGGCAAAGCGCGGCGTTAAGTTCCGCCACTCAACACGCAATGCCTCGAAAACGGCGGAAAGCGGGGACAGAGTAAGCAGGGACTAAGTAAAGGAGTGTCTTAACACTAGGTTCGTATAGTTCCTGTAGTTCCCTCTGCCTACCCTGCCATGTGCGGGACAAAGCGTGAAGCTATAAAAAAAAAAGAATATGGTAAGGTTTAGTAGTATTTTTGTATAACGAAATATGAAATTAGTTTTGAGGTACATTGTAATACTTGACTTATATTAGTCACCTGATAAGAAATTGAAATGATATACGGCGATGTGATAACACTATCGATGTTACATTACGTACATATGATTATTTGTAAATCAAATTCGGCATTGAGTTGTGGAATTTCACCTATAGTTGCTCTTAAGTTAGGATGAAAGAGGGTAAAGAGTTTTATAGCACTAAGTTCTATTTGATTACTTCGAAGTGCAGGATAAAAAGTGGAACTGTGTTTAATTTTCAAACAAAAATTAAAAACGAATGAAAAAATCATCAAATACTATTTTTATTACGCCTATAATAACATTTTAACATAAAATTTACAAATGATCTTTTATGTAAGCAAGAAAATCAAAATGTCTTACAGTTGTGAGTCTAACACCTAACTCCCAAAATGAACTACAAACTAATGAATACTTTTCTAAAGTAGATTTAATTGTATTTAATAAATACTTAGAACTAAGTGCAGTCATAATAAAGAATTTCGTTCTCTATTTTCCACTAATCTTAGTACATAATAACATTATACCGAAGAGCTATTAGATAAAATCATTAAACGAAAGAGATAAATATAAAATAAAAAAATGTAGAGTGATATAGAGATACTTTGCTTTATACTAATTAAATAAAAAATAATAATTAAAAAGCTAAAACCAGACTTCCGCTCTACTCTAAATGAGACAGCTTAAAGCTACAAAAATAATAAAAAAATGCTATAATATAAGCTATTTATTAAATTTAAATGGCAAAAAGGAGTCAATACTTCTACAACAGTGAGGGTGAGGGAACCATTTTCCCTCTGTTTCTTAGACGCTGAGTCTAGAGGATTCACTTGCTTTTTATAAGCTTGCTTTGTTTGAGCTTTTTATCGCTCCCACCTCGTGTACCGCTACCGCGAAGCCGGCCCATACAACGCGGACAAATTGCGGAGAGCGGAGAGATTAGGACAGCCTACACCGCCAGTTACTGTTTTACTGTGTAGAAACGGACTCCCCGTTTACAACGACCGGTTAGCTCTATATATTGTGAAGTCGTTTGAACACTTCGATAGCGCGATGCAGGATTGACGTTTGAATTTTAACGGCTCTTGTGTTTAGAATGTGGTGGATGACAGTTGTAACTTTTTGTATTATCTGTATTTTTTTATCGTTTGTTGTGTTATTATATGTAATTATTAATAATAATATATAAAATCTTATTTGTTTTATTATATAATATGAAGAAATATTGTGAACAAGAAATTTATATTATTTTTGAATTTTAATAAAATAATCTGACTAAATAAAATAAGTTATATGAAGATTAAAATGTTCTTATTTCATTACAAAATTAATAAAGATTTTCAGTTATTTAACAATTATATTTAAATATTACAACATTTATTATTATTTAACATAAGTTATTTATATAATATGTCTGATCAAATCTTCTTTAATCGAATTACAAACGCATTCGCTAACGACGATCGAGTTCAACATAATATAATCTACAAACATACGTTACATTACGTAACTGCACTGGACGTGGATTCCTCAAATGCCTTACATAAGCCAACTATATGTGGTATAGTAGCTGGCCAGCTTATTGCCAATAATGTAGAGACCACTTAAGATATATGCGGAGTTCGTGTAGAGGTACAAGTTAGAGGCTTATTTTGTTTTTTTTTTTTTGCCGATTTATTATTTTATTCTAAAAATACACATAAATATGTAATAATAAAATAATTATGTCAAACTATTTAACACATATATTTAAGTTGTTCTTATTTAGTTTTACGTTTTACTCCGCGTATTCAAAGAAAGCTGCGGGATCCCTGGGACACTCTATCTCTCCTTTTCCGCATTTCGCCGTTTTGTGTGTTGACTAGCAGAACTTAACGCCGCGCTTGCCTTGAAATAATATTCCTCTTCCCGAGTTGGAATCGAACCCAAAAACCATATTTACTGACAGGCGCTGCGCTTCTACGCCACGACGTTCCTCAAATATATATTAGGTATCTTAAACAAATATTATTTGAACAAGGAATTAAAATTTTTAGGTATTTCAATATTTTGTGATACATATTCCTTTATTTAAATATACAATGTTTGTCTTTAACATTTTCAAAACCTAATAAGAAATGAGACAAAGGTAAAAAATTTATTATCTGTGTGTTCATTAACACATGCACTTTAAATGTCAGCTTTCCAATCACCTAATTGACTAATGATGAGTGGCCTAAGTTATTTATTTAATAAGAAATAAATTTAATAAATTATAATAATATTTCTAATATTTTTGGTTATATTTTTAGTTTTTTTTTATTTTTTTTCTCTCATTTCCTTTATTAAATGAGGCCTATCATAGCTCACCTTTATTTATAACCTGATTTTTAAATATATTTAATTTGAATTAGTTTTATGTATATTTGAAATCTTTAAATTTTAAAATTTCTCTTATAACTTAAAGCATTCACACGATAAATTAGAGTAACATCCGTTGTCTAGTTGCGAGGAGAAATGTGATTGTTCACCGTCGTTGTTATCGCAAAGTAATTGATTTAAATATCTTCTATTCTTAAGAACTTAAAGAGTCTTTAGCTTTACTTGCTACCTAATTATGAAACGTTAAGAAGAAAAAAACATTAATATTTCATCTGAATCAGGTTTTATTTAAAAAAAATATTTTTTTCTCTAGCACTACTTGCTAGATAGTTAGTGATATATCACTGCGTTATTTATTTACCATATTTCATTGAGAATGAGATGAGGAACAGAGGAAAAAGAGAGGGAGAATGTACTAGTTCCCTTTTACACCCTTTTATAGTTATACCACCTAAGTGGGACTATATAAGACATATGGGTTGGAATTTGTATTGGGGTTCATTTCCCAACTAAGGGTAATTGATGATTTTTCGCTCACTCTCGTAAAAGAACAAAGGAATTTAGTGACTGCACATTACCTTAAAACAAAAATATTTCTGCCTTTTGTGACGTATAGGGGGAAAATAAAAATACTCTTTTACAAATAACATATGGCAACGGAACCATTATATAATAAACTGGAAAAATAAATATATACAATATTTAGCTAATTATTAATGGCAAATACAAAAAATATTTTTGTTCAGTAAAAACATTGGTAGGTTATTTTTGAAAACTTAACTTAGTCAATTTAAAGACTTTAGAATTTTTTTAAAATTTAGAAGGACACACAAATAACTTAATTTATTCGTCTTGTTAGAAGACTATTATAAAAAAAGAATAACGAATTCTCAATAAAACACTTACTTAAAGTTCCAAATCAATACTTTAAATATAATTACAATTTAAAATCTCTTCAGCATATTGCAAAAGCTAAAAGAACAATAAAGTTAGCAAAACAATAGAAAATAGATAAAAGTGGACATTAAATGAGCGTATTCGTATAGCCAGTAGTAGTGTAAGAGCAAAAAAGCTTCGACAAAACGTGGCATGAAAGGATCTAATCCTTTAGATGACTATAGTTGCGGAAACCGGATGTGCAAAATAAAAATCCAATACAATCCATAGAAGGCTTTTATAAGCACAACTTTTAAATGTAGAAACTTTTTTAAGCTTCACTGAGAACACTGCTTGTAGTGAGGAAAGGTAACCAAAATCAGATTGTGTATTATTAAAATAAACGTCAGTCATTTAAAGATTAGAGATCAAATTCTTAGCTAACATTTAGCAGCTATAGTGATAAATAAATATAGTAGATAAACAAGTAATTAAAAAACTTCATTCGCCGCCAAATATTCGGATTTCACACCAAAAACAAACGAAAAAGTAGAAAATTTCTTCTTTCCAAGTTAAATCCAGTAATCATCTCTCCACTTATGAAGAACAGGTACTGCCGTACGTTAGTGAGATTTTTCAAAACGTCGTTCGCAGTACAAAGGGCGCGTGGCCTTTGAAGTAGCGATTTTTTTACTCCGTTTCACCAGTTTTCCAGTCTTCACGAGAAATTCGGTTTTAATTTGGCCCCTCGCTTCAATACTTATACCGTGTTCCTTTTCTTTTGTCTGAAAGGTGTAATACGTTGGCAGTGTTTTTGTACATTCAGTTTTTTTATTTGGCTTTCCGTATTACCGTTACATGCTTTATTTTGAAGTTGGGTTGATACAGTATTATTTGCTAAGTGATCTAGGCTGATTGAACGAATTGACAATATATAGGACTAGTTGTTATTGTTTTTTTACATGATTATTACTTCCCTGATATATGCGTGAAGACATAACAAAAAAACAATATATAAAGGTTCTTTAGCACTCACTGACACATTGGTTGAAGGAATAATATCAAATTATTTTGTGGGACTTATGGACGGCGCATACTGCCCATATGAGGTCCATATAACACTCGTACTGTGTACTTAACTGTCTGTTAATATTTTAGCAAAAATGCCTATAAACATATGGGGTATTGGCGCAGCGGCATATCGTGTCGCTGCGATTATTCTGAGTAAGATTCATACTTGGGTAGAATTAATAACTTATATTTTCTTCACTCAGGAAACAAAATAAAGTGTGACATTTATTCCCCCATTCAACATGCAAGGTCTAGAAAGGCGAAAAACGAGAAAAGGAGTGTCTGAACACTAGTATTCTCTACCTACTCTATAATATGCAGGCGTGAAGTTCAAAGAAAAGAAAGAATTATAGTTTATTTATAGTAAATTTCAATCATTTTAAAACAAAACAAAACTATGAATCATCTGTTTACCTCATATATACATTTTTCATCAAACGTACCTGAAACAAAGTAAGTAAATTTTTAAACTGATGTATATGTAGTCTAGATATTTTCTATAATCATAAAGCTAACTGACTTATTTATTCATAAAGTAGTTTGTTATAATTTGTTTGTTTCGTCATCTAGACCGGACATTTTTCTTTACTCTCGAAGCCTAAAACGCGTAGTACTGGTAGAACTTACAGTTCCGTGGGAAACAAATATCCCGAAAAGTCACCACCTTAAACTTAATAAGTATTTCGACCTTACTAACGAACTGACCAGGAATAGGTTTAGAGCGAGCTTATATGCGGTTGAAGTAGGAGCGAGAGGTATAACAGCGAAATCTCTCTATAGTTTATTAAAAGATCTCGGCCTGTCTAGAACTATCACAAATTCATTTCTAGAACGCACTTCGAAGGCGGCTTTGGTAGAATCTTTCAAAATTTGGTTAGGTAGTGGGAGGAGCTCGGACAGTGAAGGTGAGCGTTAATGCATTTTAAAGGGGGCCCTTTAAACCTACACTTGGGTCGCAAGTCCCAGGCGCTGCTCGGAGCTCCTCTTCCTACAACACGATGGGCCCGGCACCCGCACGGTGAATCCATGGAAGCTAAGTTGTTTCTTCTCATTTAAATTGACAGCCCGGAGAGACGGGATGACGCTGGAAAGACAGTTGACTGCTGGAAAGACAGCTGGCAGCTGGGAAGACAGCTGACTGTTGGAAAGACAGCCGAGGGCAATGGCCTAGCAAGCCAAGCCCAGGAAATTCGAAGCTAAAAGTCCAAAAAAGAAAAATACCCCTGGGACAGTCCGAGAGGGGGGGCGGAAGATCTGTCCATCGGTAGAAATAAATAACGAAAGCGGCGCGAATACGGACTTGAAATGCCCTACGTGCGGGAAAAATTACAAGAGAAGAGCCTGGTATATTAAGCATCTTAAAACACATGATGGTGTTGAAGCACGACAGTCGTCGGTAAGCTCTTCGACTATCACTGCGGATAGAGTTGACCCTCATATGTCCCATGGTGAGCCATTGAGTGAAAAATATCAGGAGTCCATAGTCACCCGGATACGTCTTAGCATTCCTTATATTAAGCAATCGACATGGAAAGTACACGACGATCAATTAGCGGTCCTGTTAGAGCATCGGGGCTCGAATCAGGAGTTAGACTTGCAAGTAGAAACTTTCCAAAAAACTATTTACGATTATTTTAATGATATATATCCACCTCCAAGTAATTACGCTCATAAAAACAAAGAAAACGCGTTTAAGTCGAAAATGAGGAGGAAAAAAAGAGAACTAAAAAAGAAGCTTCGTGCGGCCAAAGCTTTAGGCGATAATTATCTTAGTCATCAATTGTCTAGGGCGCTACGGTCAACCCTGAAATTAATTCAGGGGATATCGTTACAGATCGCGGAACATCATAATAATTTCGATCGGGCTAAACACGAGGTTGCTTTCGATAAAAATCCTTTCGAGTACTCAAAAAACATTTTTAAGGAAGATAGGGGTAGGCTTCTCTTGACCAATGAGGCAACTTATGAACATTATAGAAGCACATACGAAGTGCCTAATATAGAAAAACTATATAAGGAGCCAAATAAACAACGACCTGAGATTCCTCACATTGACTTTCAAGGTGACCCACCAACTTTAGAGGAAATAAATAGACAGATTAAAAAGAAACCATCTAAGTCAGCTCCAGGTCCTGACGGTATCCCTTATATAGTGTACAAAAAATGTTTATCAGTTCGTAAATACCTCTACAACTTATACGATAAAATCTGGTCCAGAAAGCAAATACCTACTTCGTTTGGAGAAGCAGTTTTTGTCCTCATTCCCAAAAAAGACCGGGTAACAGATCCAAAAGATACTAGACCGATTGCTCTTACCAATACTTTATCTAAAATCTTTTTCTCAGTACTTCAAGCGAAAATGACCCATTTTATGATTAGCAATAGGTACTTCAAGCCGAATTACCAGAAAGGGTTTCTGCCCGGAATTTCTGGATGCTTGGAGCATAATAGTTTGTTAACTGCTAGTTTAAAAGACGCCAGAACGTGTGAGAGACAAGTTACGGTATGTTGGATAGATTTAGAAAACGCGTTTGGATCAGTACAACACGATCTATTGATGTTCGCTTTAAAATGGTATAATTTTCCTACGACAGTAAGCGACATAATCGCGTCATACTATTCAAAATTAAAATTTGTTATAACCTCAAAAGACGGCCATTCAAAACCTTTAGGCTATAATGTAGGTCTTTTTCAGGGTTGTTGTTTATCCCCAATAATATTTAATATAGTTATTAATATTTTACTAGATATTCTAATAAAACATGAGAAAAAATGGGGTTATCGGTTTAAATTCAATAACAAGTACACGGAATCTATTCTTGCTTTTGCGGACGATCTCGCGATACTCACTAGGAATCCAAAGCAATGCCAGCTGCTATTGGATGAAGTAGACGAATTTTGCACGTGGACAAAAGGAATGAGGACAAAACCAAGTAAGTGTCACTGTCTTTGTCTGGGAAGACGAGACACAAAATATACCTCCTACGATCCGGGACTAAAAATTGGCGGAGAATGCATTGCTGTAGTTTCCGAGGCGGCACCTTTTAAATTTCTCGGTAAGAAAATAGATTACAAAGGCCGAACTCCATCATTAGATGTACTAGTCGACAGCTTTATGACGGATCTTGAAAAGGTAGACCATCGACCTATAAGTAATGTCAAGAAAGCTTGGATTTACGACAATTTTCTAACATCACGTCTGAATTGGCCTTTCCTCGTATATGATTTTAATAAAACCCTCTTGGCAAAGTTAGATGCAAGCGTCATAAAGATGCTGAAGTTTTGGCTTGGGCTAGCACATTCGGCGGACACCTCAACCTTATTTAGAGACCAAAATAATTTTGGGTTGAGATTAAAGAAACCATCAGAGCTCTATAAACATCTAAGAGTCGCCAAAACACATATTCTGGGAAAATCTCGGGATGAGATTGTTACCTCACTCCTAAAAGACAAAAGTGTCCCAGAGCTCGAGTCAAGACTTAAATTCCATAAGTAATTTATGATAGGAGCACAATTTAGTAAAGTAGGGTTAGGATCAAAGAGGAAAGTCCAAGACACAGACATAATAAAATCTTTTATTCGGCAAGACGAGAACGATAAGTATAAGGTGCACGCAATGGGCTTAGAAATGCAAAATGAGTGGCTAACTATAGGAGAATTCTGTATCCCTTTAGCTTTAAAATGGCGCACCCTAATTCACGACTGGTCTCCAGCACTACTAAAATTCTACCTAAATGCGTTCCAAATGACTCTTCCAGATCAAAGTAATTTAGTAAGATGGGGTAAAGCTACCGATAAATCTTGCTACATCTGTAAAGAGGCAGTGGGGACAGCTAAACATATGCTGGTGGGGTGTAGGGTACTCTTGGATAGTGGTCAATACTCGCGGCGCCATGACAAAGTACTGGAAATCATACGTGAAGCCGTTAGTCTTTCAGTAGCAAGAGCGCAGAGAAACATAACAACCAGCAAACGCTCAATAGAGTTTGTGAAAGAAGGTTCTTATAAAAAACCTATACAAAAGCCTTTCTCCATATTAGATCCAGCTCATGATTGGACACTTGTGATGGACACGTATGAGAAACAGTATAGAATCCCTGAGGATATTTGTGTTTCGTCATCTAGACCGGACATTTTTCTTTACTCTCGAAGCCTAAAACGCGTAGTACTGGTAGAACTTACAGTTCCGTGGGAAACAAATATCCCGAAAAGTCACCACCTTAAACCCAATAAGTATTTCGACCTTACTAACGAACTGACCAGGAATAGGTTTAGAGCGAGCTTATATGCGGTTGAAGTAGGAGCGAGAGGTATAACAGCGAAATCTCTCTATAGTTTATTAAAAGATCTCGGCCTGTCTAGAACTATCACAAATTCATTTCTAGAACGCACTTCGAAGGCGGCTTTGGTAGAATCTTTCAAAATTTGGTTAGGTAGTGGGAGGAGCTCGGACAGTGAAGGTGAGCGTTAATGCATTTTAAAGGGGCCCTTTAAACCTACACTTGGGTCGCAAGTCCCAGGCGCTGCTCGGAGCTCCTCTTCCTACAACACGATGGGCCCGGCACCCGCACGGTGAATCCATGGAAGCTAAGTTGTTTCTTCTCTTTCTTTCTCTTAAGGAGGACCGTCGTGTCGCAGAAGCGCAATGTCTGCCTGTAACACTACGTTTTCTGGGTTTGATTTCCACTCGGGGGAGATGGAATTTTCTATTTCCATTTTCTTCGCTCTGGCAACTAAGGTAAAGCGCAGTGTTGAGTTCCGCCATTCAACACAAAGCCTCGAAAAAGGCGGAAAGCGGGGACGGAGGAAGCAGGGACTGAGCAACGGAGTGTCTTAACACTAGGTTCCCACGGTTCCTGCAGTTCACTCTGCCTACTTTGCAATGTGCAGGATAAAAGCATGAAGTTAAAAAAAATATTAAAATGCCATTTAATATATATTTATGATATTAAATATACGTAAATGTCATATAATATTATATTTGCAGTGCTGAAGATAACTAAAAATGTTCTCCATTCAACATTTGCGAAGTGACTTGTGCTCAATAGGCAAGCTCGAAACGCCATAAATAAAAAGAAGAACTGCAAGATACTAAAAATCTACTCACAGTTAGTCCCACTGAGTATAATGAAACCGCATGTAAAATAAACGTATACACCACAAAACATAAGTAACGTGTTTAGTATATGTTATCAAAATCAACTATAAAAACTATATCGTAGAAACGGAAATAAAAATATTTCAAGATAATAAAATATTTCAAGGAATAAAATATTTCAAGGAACGAAATTAAAACACAAATGGTGCACATTGAATGGCAAGCGTTGACTGTTGATAATATTTTTATCCACCAGGGGTAGTTAAAGACGCGACAAAATCGTTATAGCTCGTTCCGCGGCATTTATGACTGGGGTATATATACACACACACACACGCACGCACGCACGCACGCACGCACGCACGCACGCACGCACGCACGCACGCACGCACGCACGCACGCACGCACGCACGCACGCACGCACGCACGCACGCACGCACGCACGCACGCACGCACGCACGCACGCACGCACGCACGCACGCACGCACGCACGCACGCACGCACGCACGCACGCACGCACGCACGCACGCACGCACGCACGCACGCACGCACGCACGCACGCACGCACGCACGCACGCACGCACGCACGCACGCACGCACGCACACACACACACACACACATACACACACATATTATTATATATGATGATGATGATGATATATTACTATATGTTTACAAATGTTAAATATAAATAATAGCTCCCAATACCTTTATGTCCACTTAGAATTTATAGACGAGCTTAATCTTAACATTATTTTATTTTACCTGTTTTTAATGTTATTGTTGTATGTTATATAGGGAATATGCAAGATTTTCGATATTTTTGGTGTCTGCATTTGCATAAGTGACGGAGCTCAACGCCGCGATTTGTCCTATTGCCAGAAGAGTTGAAAGTGAGTCATCGTATTAATTAAAAATCGAACAGTCTTGATAACCGTTAATATTGTCTCTCGTTTCAATCTTATGTATTACACTGTCTGAATAAATAATAGGAAAATAGGCAAAATAAAAATTAAGTTATTATTAAAATGATCTAAATCTCATATTTAATACAATATGCATATACATAAACCATTATAAAATAATAAACTATGCCAGAAAATTAGTTTTATAAAAGACTTTCTTTGAAATTTAAATTCTTTGTGGACCTCTGAGGCTGGCCATCTCATTATCATGAGAGATAATTAACATATATTCCAGGGAACATAGAAAACGGCGCTTAGATAGAAAATAGTGCAAGGTAAATGTAAGAATAGAAGTGTTCTATAAAACATTGAATTTTAAACAAGATTATATATGAGTGTGTAGGAGAGTTGCTTAGTAGCAGATTCTGACCCAATTTATGGTAATTTAACTATAATTATATATAAATGTATATGTCAACGAATTTTTAAGAGTATTTCCCCACTTACAGAGTATAATGTGAAATAAAATATCTAAAACGAACAGATGCGGGTATATCTATAGTATATGATATAATAAAATATTTTTCTTAAAGAAACTATTTTTTGTTTTTTTGTAAGCATCTTGCTTGCAAAATGGTTAGGCCTACAATTCTACTGACAAATTTATTTAATTACTCACTATTATATAAAAATCCAATGCATTTTTTAATAACAGTAATATACTTAGTTGACTAGCTATGAATAACTGTAAATTTTTGTGACCAAATAAAAAATGTCCCGCTGAAATTTTTGCACTGGTTCTTCTTAGGTATGAGACATTAACTAAGTGAACTTGTAGCAATGTTTTGGACATTCAAAAAACAAATAATGTGTTCTTATTTTTAATAAGTTTATTTAAATTTAAATTAAAATTATAAAAGTGAAGAACCATAGAGATTTAACAAATATAAAATTGTAAAACTATCCGTCGTGGCGCAGAGGCGCAACGTCTGCCTGTAACGCGACGATTACTGGGTTCGATCCCCAGTCGGAGAAGATGGATTTTTCTATTTCCATTTTCTTCGCTCTGGCATCTAAGGCAAAGCGCGGCGTTGAGTTCCGCCACTCAACACGCAATGCCTCGAAAACGGCGGAAAGTGGGGACGGAGTAAGCAGGGACTAAGTAACGGAGTGTCTTAACACTAGGTTCTTATGGTTCCTGCAGTTCCCTCTGCCTACCCTGCCATGTGCGGGATAAAACGTGAAGTTAAAAAAAAAAAATTATATATAATAATAATATAATAGAAAATAATTATAGCGGATAAAAGATATTTTCTTTTTGTAACAGTTTCAGTTTAAAGAGCAAATAGAGTATGTGAACTTAAAAAAAACATTTCTATATGGCCTAGTGGATGTTCTTGTAGAAGTTTTGACTTTAATAACAGTAATATACTGATTGTAAAAACGATGATTGCAATAATTCAAGTCATTATATGTTTTTTCTTTCTTATTTTTTTTTTTATGGGAAGGACAAGGCAAACGAGCGGTCGGGTCACCTGATGGTAAGTGATCACCGACGCCCACGGCCCTGTGTAACAGCAGAGTTGTTACAAGAGCGTTGCCGGCCTTTAAGGTGGACGTAGACGCGCTTTTTGAAGGTACTCATGTCGTATCGATCAGGAAACACTGCCGCAGGTAGGCTATTCCACATTAGTGTGGTGCGTGGAAAAAAGTTCCTACGGAACCGCACAGTAGAAGAGTTCCACGTGTCCAGATGGTGGGGATGATATCTTAATTTGTGTCGTACTGTGCGGTTGGAGAATTCAGCGGCAGGCACCAGATCAAAAAGTTCTCCAGAGCACTCCCCATGGTATAAGCGGTAGAGAACGCACAGCGAGGAAACGTCTCTACGCAGCGCCAAAGTGTCTAGCCTTTCACAGATATTTGGGTCCCCAACGATACGAACGGCTCTACGCTGTATGCGATCAAATTGTTCAAGTTGATACTGGGGTGCCCCAGACCAGAGATGCGAACAATACTCCATGTGTGGCCGAACCTGGGCTCTATACAGAGCCAATCGGTGTGCAGGCGTGAAGTACTGTCTCGCTCTTCCGATGACATCCAGTTTCTTCGCGGCCAACTTGGCCTTGCTATCCAAATGATCGCGATACTGACAGTCATTCGAAACGCTGAGCCCCAATATACTGATAGTAGGCGAGGCTTTAAGAGAAGTGTTCTCAAAAATTGGTGACACGACAAAAGGGTTTTTTTTAGTGGTTAACGCGCAAACTTGAGTCTTCTGGGGGTTGAATTGAACAAGATTCTTTTTACCCCACAATAAGACATTACTGAGGGAGGTCTCAATAGAAGACACAAGTTTCATTCGGCAATCGTCGACGTTTTTCCAAGAAAGACCTGCACGGCCGGAGTATACGGCGTCCACAGTACTATCATCTGCATAGCAATGAATGTTAGAATCTTCTAACATGTCATTAATATGCAGAAGAAAAAGCGTGGGGGACAGCAGACAGCCTAGGGGGACGCCAGCATTTACGGGAAAATAATCAGAGCAAAAACCGTCGACAGCGACTTTAATGCTACGCCCAGTAAGAAAGCTAGCGACCCACTTGCACAAATTCTCGGGAAGCCCATACGATGGAAGTTTTGCTAAGAGTGCTCTATGCCACACACGATCAAAGGCTTTCGCCATATCCAGACTAACTGTCAGGCCTTCGCCTTTGCTTTCGACAGCTGCAGCCCAACGGTGAGTAAGGTAAACTAGAAGATCACCAGTTGAACGACCATGGCGAAAGCCATATTGACGGTCGTTGATCAACTGGTGATCCTCTAGATAATCCAGTAGCTGGCTGTTTATTATACTCTCCATAACTTTGGAGAGCAGAGAGGTGATAGCGATAGGCCTATAGTTTGCCGGATTCGAGCTGTTACCTTTTTTCGGGATCGGATGGATCAGAGCGCTCTTCCACGAGTTCGGGACTACGCCGATTGAATAGGAAAGCCGAAATAGACGCGTTAGTACCGGTGTCAACTCAGGAGCGCAAGAACGGAGCACTAAAGGAGAAATGCCATCAGGTTCACTCGACTTGTGGATGTCCAAAGAAGAGAGGGCTCGCCGAACAGCCTTTTGACTGAACTTAATGTCTAGCATTGAGCTCAGACATCTCGGTATTGTTGGCGGTGTCTTACCTTGGTCATCAAGAGTCGAGTTAGAGGCAAAGAGAGTTCCCAGGAGGTCGGCTTTCTCTTTAGCCGTATGGACGAGGATGTCATTCTCTGTGCGTAACGGCGGAAACGAGGGCCGGCTGAAGTTGCCAGGTGTTGCCTTAGAGAGCGCCCAGAACTGACGTGTTCCAGACGGGCAGCCCACAAGTTTCTCCGATTTTCGCGACATGCTCGGACCTGGCTCTGGCGATTTGCCGCTTAAAGTACCTAGAGGCTCGGTTATACTTCCCTTTTAAGGTTTTCACCTTCGGATCCGCAGTAGCCAGCGCATCAGCCCACACTTGATATGACTTACGCTTTTCAGTAGCAGCTTGTTTGCAAGACATACCAAACCACGGCTGTGACTTACCACCAAGCGGCACCACGGATCTAGGAACATAAAGCTCCATACCCTGTAAAACCACCTCGGCAACAGCCGAAGCACAGGTACTCGGATCATCAGAAGATAAGCAAATCGGCCCCCAGGGATAGGATGAGTAAAAAGCACGCATCCCGTCCCAATCTGCTGACTTATAGTGCCAGACGGGACGAGTCGCTGGTGTTCTGCGACTGTTGCGCTTAATAGGCACCTCACTCCGCACTAGGCAGTGATCGGAAGATCCCAGAGGAGCATCGACCACAACCCGATACTGTTCTGGATGTGAAGTCAGAAGAAGGTCCAGTAAGGAGCCATTATGGCCATCCACGTCTGGAAGACGCGTGGGTGAGTCAACCAGTTGGGATAGTCCATTAGCCACAGCAAGGTCAAATACAGCCCTCCCCGCGTGGTCAGTGGTGCGTGACCCAAGCCAATCGGAATTGTGGGCATTAAAATCGCCAAGTATCACGATTTCAGCGGAGGAGATAAGCGAGAGCACATCATCAATGGCCGATTGCAAACGCTCCATGAGTCGATCTGTTTCTGTATTACCACTATGGGCCCTCTACAGGCAAGCGTAGATTCGAACGCGATCGTTTGAATCGATACGAAGCCAGATAATAGACAGGTCCTGACCTTCAAAATTAGCAAGACGACGGAAACTCAAGTCATTCCTTATGAACACAGCAACTCCGGCATGACGCATGAAGTTATGCTCTAATTTGTAGCCAGGATAATGAAGATAAGCTGTGTCACTCGGTCTGACAATTTGTGTTTCGGTCAGAAACAACAAGGCCGGCCGAGCCGTCTCAAGGTGGTAATGGACGGCATTCAAGTTGGAATGAAGACCCCTGATGTTACAGAAATCCACTTTAAGCGTGGAAGGGGTTGCCATAAAGCGCACTCCTCGTTTGCCTTGTCTATTGCGCGGTTCTGTGCCCTCCCCAGAATTCAACGGGCAGCCTGAGTGTAAAGACTCAGGGAGGGATTCTCCAGCACTGAGGGTGTTGGTACCCTCCTGGGGTAGAATCTCTTTCAGTACCGCTGTCACATTCAGGGAAGTGTTTGGGGTTGGGCTCCGGAGCTCAGCATTACCTAATGCGAAACGCAGTGACAAAAAAAGCCACTACTTAACGCCGGTTTTAAATGCCGAGGGTGGTAATTATCCTTTCGAGTCTACCCAAGGGTTGTCATCACTGACAACATGACTCTACCACCAAATGAATACCATATGTATGATCTGATCTCCATTTGGAGGTTGTACTTGAGAACAAACTACTTAGCATTCCATGAATTCACCGTGCGTGTGCTCATCGTGTTGTAGGAAGAGGAGCTCCGAGCGACGCTTGATACTTGAGCGACCCAAGTGTAGACTTTAGCGGCCCCTTTAAAATGCAGTAACGCTCACCTTCACTGTCCGAGCTCCTCCCACTACCTAATCATATTTTAAATGATTCTACCAAAGCCGCTTTCGTTAATGTCTAAATAAAAAATGAGACGAGCTAAGCTAAATACCATTATTAGCAAACTATAAATAATGTTAACAAAGGGCCACGTAGTCCCCAATAATTAATATTCGTTTGGAGGACTGGTCAATACAACAAGTGTCAATATAATCAAAGAAAACAATGTTGTAAATAGTAAAAATGTTACAAAAAGTAAACACTGGTATAGATTTTGTAAAAAAACTTTGAAGCCTTTATCGTTATTTGGGTCTTCACGCTTTATCCCGCATATGGCAGGGTAGGCAGAGGAACTGTAGCAACTATAGGAACCTAGTGATAAGTACACTCCGTTGCAAGCAGGGACTGCTTTCTCCGTCCCCGCTTTCTGCCTTTTTTCGAGTTGAGTGGCGGAACTCAACGCGCTTTGCCTAGTTTCCAGAGTGAAAAAAATGGAATTAGAAAAATCCATCTTCCCCTAGTGGAAATCGAACCCATAAACCGTCGCGTTCACATGTAGACGCTACGTCTCTGCGCCACTACTGTCGTCCGTCACATATGTATATCACCTTAATCATATATCTCAATGTATGTTACTGTACATTCTTGATAAGCAAATAAATAAGTATAGAATTAGGCTTTTTAATTTTTTTAATTACCTAAAATATATTGTTTACCTATAACAAAAGAATTTACAATTTTTAATATATTTCCATAGCACTTTTAGACGAAATCGACTGAAGCGATTTTTTATTAAAACGAACTTCCTACCACTAGTATTTTGTTTGAAATCTGACCAACCGTTAATACCCACAGCGATTAACCATACTTCCCTATTACAATGGGCATAAAGACTCTATTCCAATGTAAGTCAATTTACACTTCAGCCCGTTGGATCCAAATTCAAACGCTACGTGACCGTTGTTGATTTCCAAAGCGAGTTTTAGCAGTAAATATTGCGGATTTCAATAAAACTGGGGTACACGCCTCACTTGTCTCTTTCATTAGCGGAGGAAAAAAAAGATTTGTTAATTTCCCAAAATACTAGGGTTATTTGTATACATGTATGTGTGTGGTTAATTAATGACTTTTTCCTAGAAAATCTTATTTCGATATTTATTTTGGGTGAAAATTTAATTATATTGAATATGGCTGTTTGATTTGGAAATGTAGGCATCATCATTATCATTATATATTATTTGTGGAAGCGTTTTAATTGCGGACACTTAGAAAGGCGAGTTTATGGCCTAGAATTTTACATTATGTTCCATTTTAAAGATTTCGAAAAGGCCTAATTTTTTTTTTAGCTTCTCGCTTTATCCCGCACATGGCAGGGTAGGCAGAGGGAACTGCAGGGACCGTGGGAACCTAGTGTTAAGACACTCCGTTGCTTAGTCCCTGCTTTCTCCGTCCCCGCTTTCCGCCTTTTTTCGAGGCATTGCGTGTTGAGTGGCGGAACCCAACGCCGCGCTTTGCCTAGTTTGCCAGAGCGAAGAAAATGGAAATAGAAAAATCTATCTTCTCCGACTGGGGATCGAACCCAGACACGACGGTCCTCGAAAAGGCCTAATAAAACTTGTATTTTACACTACTTCACCACAAACAAATTCTACATGCTTGACACTTGACATTTGCGCGCACTTTTTGTAAATCTTATCTGTTTTTTTTTTATAAATAAAATAATTCCAACTTCAGCATCCTTAAAAAGTGAGAAGCTAATAAAATTGAAGGAAAGCGCGGAGAGTCCACTGGTTAAAATTTATTAGACATATTTATTGGGAAGAGCAATATATGACTAAAGTCATTGTAGCTCAAAATTTTAGCAGATTGGCTTTGTATTATCATTCATAAAAAACGTCCATAAAAATAATAATAATATATTTATTTTATTTAATTAATTGACGCTGTAATGACTCAGTCACCACTTGATTCACTCAAAGCAATATGTGTTGATTCATATATTTATAGGCATCTGTTATTTTTTCAGATAAGGTACCTGCGGTAGTAAATACCTAATTACTACCTACAAATTTAGGTAGGTAGTAAATACTTCCTTTCATTTGCTTTGCATAGGCAAGGTATAGAGTGAACGCTTCTATTACTTATTAATACTTTAAAAATAACCTGACATCGTGTCAAACGTCACTTAACTAAAATAAATAATTTCCTAAGGAATCGAACCCTCATTCGTCAAATTTACAGCAGACCTATTCCCCTGTACTATTAAGTTTGTTAAACATGAATTAAAAAATACAAATTACAAGACAAAGTTTTCGTTAACCTTTTTTTTTAATTTAAAACTTCTGCGAATTGCATGTTTTGTTTTTTCAAATTTGGCTGTAAAAATCTTGTTTCAATAGAATCAAGTGCTCTGGAACGTTTTCGTGGAGTAATTAACACTCGTATTGTACGTACTCAGTACTTGTGCTTTATAACACGTTGCTACTGAGAAAGTTGCGATGAGTTTATTTCGTTTACTAATATTATGGAAATTTTAATATAAATAATAACATTTTTTCGGCTTTGAAACCTTATGTGCGGTTAAAGTTCAAAATTCTGTTTATTGTCTAAACGGATGAATGACTCTGGTGACCCAAGAGCTGGTAAACCCTCGCTCAGCGTATCAGTTTAGCGAAAATACATATATATCCAGCGAAAAAATGTTGCCAGCATATTGGGTTCTTTACCACGTATGCATACATTTTAGATACTTTTTTTTATATTTTAGGTCGTGTATAATTTTTATTTAGTAATATTAAGTATATTTCTCAATACCCTGGAAAAAAAAGCAGAAAGCGGGGACGGAGAAAGCAGGGACTAAGCAACGGAGTGTCTTAAAACTAGTTTCATATGGTTCCTGCAGTTCCCTCTGCCTACCCTGCAATATGCGTGATAAAGCGTGAAGCTAAAAAAAGTGTTTGTAGAACACATTCACTTCTTTTCACATTCACTATTTCAATAATATTAACGTAAATGTAAATTATGTTTATTTTTTGTATTTTTTTTCTGTTACCTTTAATCTTTGTCTATCTATAGTGTCAAAAATCTCCGTCCTCCAAATTAATGAAATATCGAAACTTAACGCTGTAGCTTATTGTTATGCATAAAAAATAAAAATTGTGGTCTGGAACTTATATTAGGTAAGAATTATAACATAAGAAAACTTATATTAGAGGACTGTCGTGGCGCAGAGGCGCAACGTCTGCCTGTAACGCGACGATTTCTGGGTTCGATCCCCAGTCGGAGAAGATGGATGTTTCTGTTTCCATTTAACTCGCTCTGGCAAACTAGGCACAGCGCTGCGTTGAGTTCCGCCACTTAACACGCAATGCCTCGACAAGGCGGAAAGCGGGGACGGAGAAAGCAGGGACTAAGCTACGGAATGTCTTAAGCTCCCTCTGTCAACCCTGCCGTGTGCGGGATAAAGCGTGAAACTAAAAAAAAATAGACTTTACTTTAACTAATAATATCGAAACACACGTAAACATGTTTCGAGCGTATTCGGACAGAGACATATTAATTAAGAACAATATTATAGAGTAGCCCCGATTTCATATCAATCGCTATAATAGTCTTAAACATATAGGACTACCCTCTTTTTAAAAGAGATTTCTAACTTTAACAATTTTATTTCTTCATATGACGTGTTATTAATAATAGTGATTTATTACGAAAGAAGTGTGCAGGGACTGCAGCGTTTGGCGCGCTGTTCTATCTGAGTACCCCGTTAGGGATAAAGCATGAAGATATATTTGTAAGTATGTAAGTATGTATGTGTGTGTATGTATGTATATATGTATGTGTGTATGTATGTATGTAAGTATTTATGCATGCGTGATTAATTAACAAACCAATTTATTAAAGCAGTATATATAAGTATAAGCTCTACAAAAATTAAATGATTTATTAAAACCCTACAAAAATGTACATTATTTACTTTCTTAAGACATATGAATCAAAATTTCTTTGACCTATTTACGAACAGTTTCTTAAAAATATATTTTTATTAACAAATAAGCAAAATATCTCTCCAAATTCTAAACGAGAAAACTCATCAACGCTCACTTATTAAAAATTGAAAGAAAAAATACTTACCAGTCATTAAAATATCATTAATTTGGATAGAAAAAGGCATTATGCCATAACGTTTTGAATTTGTTACCATTGTGGTATAAATAAGTCTAGATCTTTTTTCACAGGTCCTCCAGAAGTTGAAAATTCAAGGCATACTTGAATGAAGAGCGTTCACTGAATAACTTGTTTTAGTTTCTATTTAACTAAATAGTGGAGGATATTAATATTTAGTCTGCTAATTGCTTTAATTACATATTTTTCCTATATATATACGTATATAAGTCGTGGCGCAGACGTAAGCGTCTACTTGTAATCGCGACGGCTAGTGGGTTCGATTCCCACTCGGATGATGAACATTTCTATTTTCATTTCCATTCGGGAAGATGAATTTTTCTATTTCCATTTTCTTCGCTCTGGAAAAATAGGCAAAGCGGGGCGTTGAGTTCCGCCACTCAACACGCAATGCCTCGAAAAAGTTGGAAAGTGGGGACAGAGAAAGTAGGGACTAAGCAACGGAGTGTCTTAACACTAGGTTCGTATGGTTCCTGCAGTTCCCCTCTGCTTACCCTGCCATGTGCGGGATAAAATCTAATTTATTTCAGAAAACTTTACCTTGCTGTGTATAATTGTAAAATCAAATGCATATGAATATCTCATTTTCATTCGTTAAATTTTCATGTTTCATACATATATGAATTATTGTGTACGTTTATTTGTAATTTTATTTCTCCTAAACAGCTTTATTGGACTTAATAACAAATTACAGTAAAATACAAAATTAACAGTAATAAAACTTAATTTACCGTTAGTTTAGAGCTCCAGCAAAATTTGGAATATAATATAGCTTATTAAGCCGGTATAGCTATTTTACTCGACCTTATTCGTTTTACTGAAAAATAATATTTTAACCACCATTAACCTATATTTTAAGGTTTAAATACACAGAATAAAATATGAGAATTCGTATTGAAACGAAGGTTAACACAATTTTTTAACAACGGTCTCGTGTAAGAACTCAATTTATTATAGAAACTTAAATAATACTGATCAAGCGCGAGTGGTACTCGCGCACGGAGGGTTCTGCACAAATATCATGATAGTAGAGTAGGGGAAAGGATAATTTTTAATAATTTACATACTTAACATTACGATTGTGCGCGCTTATTTTGTATGTTACGAATTACATATAGACCGTCGTGCCGCAGAGGCTTAGGTTCTGCCTGTAAACGCGACGGTTTGTGGATTCGATTCCTACTCGGAGAAGATGGATTTTTCTATTTCCATATTCTTCGCTCTGGAAACTAGGCAAAGTGCGGCGTTGAGTGCCGCCACTTAACACGCAATACCTCGACACGGCGGAAAGCGGGGACGGAGAAAGCAGGAACTAAGCAACGGAATGTCTTCACACTAGGTTCATATGGTTCCTGCAGTTCTCCCTGCCTATCCTGCCATGTGCGGGATAAAGCGTGAAGCTACATATATAAGTTTATATTATTTTCTATGATACATCTGCAAATCTTTAATTTTCAGATGTATTGTGTCGCACATGCTATATGTCGATATCCTTGTCAAACTTAAAATTGGAGAATAACAAAAAGTACCCTATTAATTTGGTAACACGCCGATTTCCATACTAATAGCTTGAATTTTAGCACTAAATTTTCTCAGTCTACTGTGCTAAAATAAAATATCTGTGTACTTATTCGAAAAAATATTTTTGATTCAAGGTATCTATCTCTAGAACCTAATATTGACTTAATTTCAACAAAATAAACGATTGAATCATTTATTATGATATTCTATTTATATTATACAGGACCGTCGTGGCGCAGAGGCGCAACTTCTGCCTGTAACGCGACTAACGCGACGGTTTCTGGGTTCGATCCCCAGTCGTGGAAGATAGATTTTTCTATTTCAATTTTCTTCGCTCTGGCAACTAAGACAAAGCGCGGCGTTGAGTTCCGCCACTCAACACGCAATGCCTCGAAAACGGCGTAAAGCGGGGACGGAGTAAGCAGGGACTAAGTAACGGAGTGTCTTAACACTAGGTTCGTATGGTTCCTGCAGTTCCCTCTGCCTACGCTGCCATGTGCGGGATAAAAGCGTGAAGCTAAAAAAAAAAAATCATAACAATTATGGTGATATTATTCTTCTATGTATCAGTTTTATGCGGTATTCCGCGGAACTAGCGAGGTGGGCAGAAGAGGCCCATTAAGACACTCATATAAAACGTGACTAACTCTTTAAATAAGTCTAAAAACACATGGCTTAGTGGTCAGAGAGTTTGGACCTTTTCCAAGGTGCACTGCGTCAAGTCCCACTGCTTTTAAAATTTTTATACGTTTTCTTCAAGTTTTTTTTTAATAAGCTTATTTCTTTTTCCTTATAACATCGATATTCCATTATATTAAAGCTTATGAAACGTTTCCCGGAATGAAAACCCAAAACTATCCTGTCACCCGACAAGTCTCAAAACGTGACAGCACAACAAATAAAACATAACACATAAAACATATTAAGAAATAAGTTATATGAAAACAATATTTTTCGTGGAACTACAACTGTCTAGGGAGCGAGGGCGGAAATCCAATTTCAACAGCCAGAAGATTTAGCCATCAGTCAAGAGTAAACTTAAATCCTTGGAAACAGTGGGAAGGAAAGATGAATGTACACTCGTTGATAATTTATGAAGACTGTTTTAAATCTAACTTGTAAGAGCAAATTTGAAATAGCCTTATTTTGGTTGTGTAATATGGTTTAATGATACTGACTTTACACCTTGCATGTGGGTTCGATTCCTGCTCGAGGTATGTATTACCTTCGTTTCTTAACGGGAAATATATATATAAATAAATATATATATATATATATATATATATATATATATATATATATATATATATATATATATATATATATATATATATATATATATATAATTTTAGTACTTAGTATATATATATATATATATATATATATATATATATATATATATATATATATATATATATATATATATATATATATATATATATATATATATATATATATATATATATATATATATATATATATATATATATATATATATATATATATATATATATATATATATATATATATACTTGTTGATTGTGTGTATACCTACCTTAATTGGAATCAGTGGAAGTGAAGAAAATATAGTAAGAAGAAATTTTGTTTTCTAACACTAGGTTCATATGGTTCCTGCAGTTCCCTCTGCCTACCCTGCCATGTGCGGGATAAAGCGTGAAGCTAAAAAAAAAATAAATAATAGGTAAATATAATAGAAATATACGAAAATGGTACATGACAAATATTAAGTGCCACATTAAACTAAAGTTAAAAAGAAAAGGATATCGATATATTATGTTTTTCTCGATAAATGACTACTACTGCGAAATTGCTTTATAATTCGAAGTCGAACATTTACATTATTAAAAATTATACGATGTCTTGTTATTTACTAATTGGTCAATGGTAATTGCAATAATATAACAATCGTATTTTTTGCTGGCATATATATATATATATACATATATATATATATATATATATATATATATATATATATATATATATATATATATATATATATATATATATATATATATATATATATATATATATATATATATATATATATATATATATATATATATATATATAACATTTACATTATTAAAAATTATACGATGTCTTGTTATTTACTAATTGGTCAATGGTAATTGCAATAATATAACAATCGTATTTTTTGCTGGCATGTATATATATATATATATATATATATATATATATATATATATATATATATATATATATATATATATATATATATATATATATATATATATATATATATATATATATATATATATATATATATATATATATATATATATATATATATATATATATATATATATATACTAACTACTAAAATTATCCCGATAAGCTAGATAGGTCAAGATACGCATAGATGCGTGACTTAAATAATATAGTTAAAAGCGACGGAAAAATAAATTATTCTTTTCTGTTAAGCATTCACTAAGCCACGTAAAAAAAATATAAGTAAGACTAGCCTAGGATTTCATCAAAAGTTAATAGTTTTTAAGAATATTATATCTTTTGATGTCTGAGTGCAATGGCAAGGCGTCTGATATTTTGCTGGTTGCAGCGACAGTTGTGGGTTCGGTTGGAGACAAAACGGAGAGTGTTAATATTAAATTTCCCTGCCTTCGAATGAGATGTTTAGGAAGCTCAAAAATAATAACCAAAGTAGTATAATTTAAGTAGTGGCGCAGAGGCGTAGCGTCTGCCTGTAAACACTACGGCTTGTGGGTTCGATTCCCACTGGAGGAAGATGGATTTACCTGTTTCCATTTTCTTAGCTCTGGCACTACGCAAAGTGCGACGTTGAGTTCCGCCATTCAACACACAATATCTCGAAAAAAGGCGGAAAGTGGGTCTGTACCCACTGGGTCTGAACCCACACGTACAGAGTACATACACCCACAGGTACGAAGCAACGGAGTATCTCAACACCAGATTTCTATTGATCCTGTAGTGCCTCCGTCTAATTTGCCATGTGCAGAATAAAGAGTGAAGTTAAAAAAAACCAAAAAAGAATCAGCTGTATCAACAACAGAGAGATAAAAAAAATAAAATTGATGGAAAAACTCAAAGATCAATTATGAGTTTTTTTCTAAATAACCCCCCACAGTGTATGAACGTGGGCGTTTGTCAGATACAAAACGCGTTAGCCGGCAAATTGAAAGACTGTTACATTTCACTTGATTTATGAGCGAGAGCCTTCTATTTATCAAAGCCTTAAATTCAGAAATATAGCGGATCTCGACGCCATTCGCCCTCGATTATTCCACTGTGAGAAGTTAGCTCTGTTTTTTGGCATCGCAAATTCTATTTCGCGATCATTGAAAGGAAATGTAAGGTTTGCAATTTACTTTATTATAATGCGTAGGTTCTTTTTTTATGCGGGCGTTATCCAATTTTATATTGTTATTACAAATGCTTATTTGATTTAGGGCCTTTCGCTGTATTCGCCCTTTGTAAAAGTAAAATGTTAACGATATATCGGTATATAAAATATATGTGGCAGCAAACATATAAAAAACTCTTAAGCTATATGTTTATTTTAATATATTATTTATTTATATCACAACTTGTATAGCGACTTATTGAAAATGTGGATTAAAACTAGTTTCATCTTGGCCTGGTACATATTTTTTATAAATTATTTTATTTATTTTTTTATTGAATATAGCGCCTCTAAATATCCCTGCTACAGTAACCGAGTAAAAAATAATCTCTTTTCTTAATTATTTAGAAACTACGGAGTTCCTAATATACATGTACAGAAATGAATTCACTTATACTGATATTAATAATGAAGATAGTATATATTTCTTACAACATCCACTAACGTTTAGTAATTTAAAAAATATCGTTATACTAAATTTATCTTAAATTAAATTTTAGAGTGTTATGTCACTTAGATCTCTCTTAATATGATTCTATAAATAGAAAAAATAGATGATGATAGAAAAAATCCTTAGACATTGATTAATTGGGTGAATATTTCAAAGAAATCTTCCCCTGACACTCAACGCTAAGCCAATATAAGCCCTGACATATTATGATTTGTAAGTCATTGCTAATTTCCTTTGACAAATAGTCCTGGAACTCCTCCAGAAATACTTGACTCCAAGCATTGTGAGGCGAAACATTCTATTGTGGGAAATTTGTATGAGGATATCTATTGCTACTGTGTTAGATAAAATCTCAGCGACTTATGTGACTTATTTGGAAGGATATACTTGCTCTGTACAAAAAACATATTATTTAGAAATATATTTTTAAAATATTTCCAATATTATTTTAGTAGGATGAGTAAGTTAATTGATGTAGAATTGGCGCATAAGTACTTTGATAATTTTATTTTTTGTCAAATGTAGGGTATATATTTTTTTTAATTTTTAATCAACCTAAACCTTTACTTATTATCTAAAGGGCTTTTTTAGGCTTTGACGGTAGCTATAGAGAATGGTGTGCCATAAATCATTATGTCGTATCTGCATTGTATATATAATTTCATTATATCAAAAAAAAGGTATTATAATTATTTATAAAACAATTTTACTCTCTTATCTCAAATATACTGCAATTTCAGACGAAATATATAGAAATTAAAGAAAAATAAAAATATTTTTAGTAAACGCATCTAGATTTCAACGACGTGTTCAAATTCTGCTCCAGCAAAAAACACTTAAAAAAGATATTACAATACGTAATCAATTATTTAATATTCCTCATCATAAATCACTAATTAAGGAAACGCAAATGAGTCAGATTGTCTTATTTTAACGATCACAATTTAGAAACAGGCGCGAGAAATGTCTACCAAATGATAGCTAAGATTTATAACAAGCATTTGTCCCGAGTCGGAGCCACTTGGTGAATTTAGGACGGTACAGTGAAAAAGCGGCCTCTACATTTTCTCGTCACCTTTCGACTTGGATCTTTGTATCAAATGATGATTCACTAACTTTGACGATTTAAACAGAAAGGATAAGGTTGACAGACACATTTATTTATTTAGTTGAGTTTGCGTGAAATGTTAGAAAAAAGGATTTTTGATGAAATTGTGTATTATGTAGCTTATTGTTGAATGCTTTTAAAAACGTCTTATGCAATCACGTTATGTAAGCTTAGAATGTTACTGAGTGAGCCCATTAAGGGCAATGAGATAGAGTCAAATGGCAACGTGATACTTGTGGATTCATTACCATCACACCATATTCTGCTTACTGCTCGACAAAAACTACATCAATGATCTTCATCCACCACTGAGAACACAACACAAAAACTTTTCTGCCCTAAGAGAGAGTCTGCTGCGCTACACAGGTCGCAATCGAATCCAAAAGTGTGTAATGAAACACTGTCTAATGTTTTTGGTGCGTTTTGAAAACGTTTTTTTGGATGGAAATCGTTCACGTCTAAGTTCTCACTTCTTATTTTTGCCATCACCATCCGAGCTCATCTTCCCATTTTCCCTTCCAAAAGTAAAATTGATCAATACTTAACCTGTGGCGTTGCGTTGCTCAATTTCAAATTGCCCCACTCTTAACCAGTCGCTGTATCACTTCCCGAAACTTACGTTGACCTTGCTCTATCTCCAAAGACAAAATCTGAACTTTAGATAGACCATTAATATCCCATTATAAGTTATCAATAGATTTTTCTAACTCTCGTAACTTTTCGTCAGTCTACAGTGTGCGCGTTTTATACGTTGTCAAGTTTAGCTGTCATTGGGTGTAGCCGGATCATATCCGGATGATTCTACGCACCCCTTGCCCCACCGTTATCGTAGACGTAGCTAAGAATAGCAGGTCTGCCGGGGACTAAGAGCTGTTTCTATTTGCATTATGTTATGAGGGGCACTTGCCGTAATAGTCACTCTTGAAATTGCGAGATGTCCTCGTACTTTGGTCATCTCCTGCCGGTTATATTCCCATGATCGTTTTATAAGAAACCCACGCGACGAGATGATATCGCACTATTCTAAGCAAGTTGTGGGTGCCTCAAACTTGGTCTCAAAGCACTAAATGAAATTTCTCTCCTCCTCTCTCTCTCTCTTTTCTTTTTCTCTATCCTTCGAAATCACAATACTCTCTAAATATACAATTACTTTCTATTCACCTGTAGAACTATAAAAATATGAGCCCAATTTTACTAAATCAAAACAAAGGTCTTAAGTACACTACTTTTTAATTACACTTGTTACAAGTTTTTCATCAAAACTTGGGGCGATGTTCCATTATGTAAGAAAACCTCCATTTCCTAGTAAATTTAGTTTTAATCCCGGAACAAAAGCCAGTCTTGAAAGAGATGTACTACTTACACGACCGTTTTATAGTTAGCTTTATTTTTCATTTGGAACTTAATGTTTGAGCTAAGCTCAGTGCTTGAACCTTATTTTATTTTCATTTTTTTAAATTGTTTTTACCTAGAAATTTATCAAATCAAAATAAGCCATTACGTTTAATAGTTATGAATTCAAATATCCTAATAGGACTTTTAAAACCTCAGACTTCAATTCTGGTGACGAAATCAAAGAAATTAACTATTTTGTTACCTTTCTTACTTGTACTCATGACTTTCCTTTAATATCAAATTAGATCAACTGTAAAATACAAAATCTATCTCTGTCTACCCTGGTGTAAGAGGAATAGAGAGAGAAAATAGAAAAAAAAAATATTAATACTTTTTATTTATTCAGATCTTAGTACACCTATTTACAAAAAAAATATATATACAACAGCGAGCTTAACGCTTAAAAGCGTTTTCTACCAACCAGATCGCTGTCAGAAATCGCTTATAGCGATACGGTCACCTGCTGTACATTTTATTCATACTTATTTTGTAAAAAATACATTAATATCTACAAACAACAAAATATTTTTTTGTAGAATACAAATAAATATATTGTTAATGTTATTAAAAATTAATTAAAAAGCATTATACAAATTTCTAAAAATATTAAAGTAATCTAAATCTTTATTGCCATCTAAACTACCAACAAAACTATTATTTAGTAAGACGTAAATTGCCAAAGTCTTCGAAGTGTCGAGTTGTTATCTCCTTAACCCTTCTCATCAATAAAACTTCGCGGCATATTAATAGGCTTTTCTCAGTACTTAGAATGAGTATTACTTAGTGAAGGACTACGATACGAGTGAATATGTAATATATAGTTTTAAATATTTTGTAATATTTCATTTTATGTATTGTCAATATAAAAATAATGAAAGTATGTAACATTTAAACACAATTCTGAGAGGCGTAAGTTCAAAATAGGCTACGTTAATTTTTTATAAGAGCTTTCATTGAAAAGCTATCTGCGTAAAGCCGTTGTATAAGTATATTATTATTTCCATATTGGGATTTAGAGTATATTTATATTTGTTCCTAGCTTAAATTGATCCCATATTCATGGCATTAATAATTATACGAGGCCTACTGTATCGTTACGGTCTCACGAATAATATGTTTACATTTTTACGCCTTTATTAAAAAAAGAGGGTAGATAGGCATAGAAAAAGCTTCTAATTCATTTACTAACTAACTTTATCCAATAAAATCCAGAACTCGACCAGTATCAATAATCTAAATGTACAATATAGTATACCCAAACTACTGTGGCCTCAAGATTTCCGTCAACCTATTATCATGAATGCCTCTCATCAGGACCGTAATAAGTGTCTCGCAAAACTGTCCTCAGATAACAAGTTTGTTAACACAAAGCTCCAAAGCTTTCTAGTAAATAGAACGTTAATAATATCTAGTTAGTATTGTAAATTGGATTTTTTTGTCACTTACTTTAAGAGTTACATGGAGAGTATAGTGCCAGGTCTCTATTTTTTCTTTTTGTCTTTTCTTAGCTGTAAAATGTTGTGAGTAAAAGTCCAGAACGTTTTTAGAAAAACCTTTGTATTTATATAGCTTCATTAGTATAAAGTACTAGATCAGTTTAATTAAATAAAATATAAAACTTTATAACATTTTTATTTTCCGGGCAAGGTCCAAAATTTTATTTCTATAAGGCCTTTCAAGATTTTATGTGCAACAAAATAATTTAAGTTAACTGTTGTGATCTTTGTTCTCTTTAAACCATCTTATCTGATGTTTCCAAGTAATTTATATGCATTTGATCTTAGAATTTATCGTGAAACGACCATTTATTTCTCAAAGAGGCTGGAATGAAACGACTCTATACTGGAATAATCCTTAAAAGGGCTGCTATTTTGACTTCCCTCTGATATAAATAGTCCGCGGCTGTCTGAAAAATTACGTTTCCCGCATTCATTTGTTTTGTACCGCTAGTGTTTATTCTTTTATACGTGTACACTAAATATGGAACCTTATTACTTAGTTATAGAGTCTTAAATCCTTATATGGTTATTATGGAAATTGCTTCACGCAATGTATTGTGAGGTTCAAGTGAAGATATATGTTGTAGGCTTATTATTTGTTATGGAAACATTAGCGTAATACCGGGATTATGTACTTGTTACATATTTATATCTTTTATAAATGACATTAATCAGAATGAAGTTGTTGATTTGAATGATTGAAGTTTTTTTGATTTTGATATTAATTTAAATAAATATTTTCCATAAAATATAATAAATATAATTTAAAATAATTAATTAAATAAAAAAATAGTATCTTTTTCATAATGCCTTACTTGTATTTAAATTACTTTTTTAAATATTTATTTTTATGATTTTTAAAGTATTAATCCACACTGAAAATAGAAATAATACTTAAAAAAAGATATAAAAATTTGAACGCAGCGGAACTTAAACCCGCGTCCTCTTGCGAACCGTGCAAGCGCTCTCACCACTGAGCCACGCGTTCTTCATCACGCCGTATAAAGCATATAAAAATTTCGACGCGGCGTCATGAAGAACGCATGGCTCAGTGGTGAGAGCGCTTGCACGGTTCGCAGGAGGCCGCGGGTTTAAGTCCCGCTGCGTTCAAATTTTTATGTTTTCTATAAGTAGTTTTTTTTTTCATTTTCTTTACTCGAGTTTTGGGTGGTGAAACTAAACACTGCAATTTTTGTCTTATTATGGCAGGGAAATGAATGTCATTAATCACTCTGATTTGTTATAGAGCCTTGTCTTTGAACCTAAATCAGATCTTTAAACTCAAAGCAAGGTTCAAAAATTAAACCAATGTCAAAAATATTTAATATTTTCTGCCATACCTAGTCTCTTTTAAGCCGATAAAAAACACGTACAAAGGATTCAGTATATCAATATTAGTTTATGATTACTTATCCTTCTTTATCCTGTATGGTTATTTATTTATCCTTTTATAACTTATCCAACTGTTAAACAAATTGTTTTTATTTTGAAACTCCCTTAATCCTGGTTATTTATAATTCATATAAAACTTTTACTAAGCAAAGGCTTTTTTCCTGTTGCTAATTACAAAATTCAAAATACATATTCAATGTAAAGCTTTTAGGTAGTATTCTCATATATAAAGTTAATTGCAGCTTACAGTAACCCAAGCTTCTAACCTACAAATTAATTAACCGAATAAAATGCACTAATGCACTTTTAAATTCCAACAAGCTTTAAGCTTTCCATTTTAAGCAAAAAAATGTTGCCGGTACCAGTGTGATACAAAATTCAACACATGTGGTACTCTGAATTGTAGAGCAGTTAAAATTTATTGACTCGTATGTAAGGCTTGTTCATTTTTACCTAAATTCTAAATAAAATTTGTATCCAGGCATTGTGTTAAAGTATCTGTTTATATACAAATATTTACCGTGAGAAAGCTGATTATAAGAACTAAGTATAAGAACTAGATCAAAAATAGTATTTATCTTTTACCGGTCTGTAATTTTGTATGTCAATCATAATCCTAGTGCATCACTGTAGGTTATTTGTTCAGGCAGTATCAGGTTGTAACGCGACGGTTGTGGGTTCAATTTCTACTCAGGGAAATATACATTTTTATTAACTTAACGATTTTATTGATTCCAGAAATAAAAATGGTGGAAAGACTGTCTTATCTTCTAAGACATAAAATCTTGTAATAAACAAATTAAATTTACATAAAAACAACAGCTACATTTAAAATAAACTTTTACAAATATTTTCTACATACATATTAATGTTATGAATAAAGTACATACATTGAACAATTAGTTTTCTCTTAATGCGTAATTAGTTCGCGTGCGGTTTATAAAACAAAGAGTGAGGTAATGTACGCTTAGATGCGTTTCCTGTTTGTTTCGTGATTTACATAGAGAATTGCGTTTCAATTGATTTACAAAATATAGTTGGTTATAAATAAGGAAAAATTTACAGTTTACTTAATTAAGTATTTTTTATTTAAATGATCTAAATTTGAACAGGAGAATTTTTTTATATATTTCACTTTTTAACCAAGCAGAAATATTTTGTAGTAAATGATGACACTTGGTAGTCGGTAATTGCGGAGTTTAACGCCGTTTTTTCTGTGATCTATGAGTTCACAATTTTTAACACATTAGCCTAGAGCGTTGGTTTTATTATTATATTTTTGATTCAAGCTTTATCCCGCAAGTGGCCGAGAACCACAAGCAGAAGGAACCGCAGGAACTGTGGGAACGTAGTGAAAAGACACTCCGTTCTCTGCTTCTCACCTTTCTTCAGGCAATGCGTGTTCATTTGCGGAACTCAATGTCGCGCTTGCCTAGATGCTAGAGCGCAGGAAATGAACATAAGAAATCTATTTTCCCTAAATAGGAATTGAGCCCATAACCCGTCACCTTTACATTCAAACGCTGCAGCTTTACGCCACGATGGGCCTCGAACTAATTAATTTCCATAGTGATATAAAATTGAACTATAATTTAAAAAAAATAATTTTATAAACAATTCGACTGTCAATAATGAACAAAAAAGACTTGTATGCAATAAAAAACTGAGCGCACGAGCCTAACTCAATATTGATTGCGGCACTGTATCAAAAGCTCTGTCTCAATAGATATAAACTAGTTAGGTATCGGTCACATACGATTTAAAGTGATTAAAACGGTTTACTATTTTAAAATTCAGACGCATTTCGCTCTTTTGAAAAATATCTATACATATTTACGAAAGTTCACATCATTTTTTATTCTCGAAACCTAAAACGCGTAGTACTGGTAGAAGTTACAGATCCGTGGGAAACAAATATCCCGAAAAGTCACCACCTTAAACCAGAAATAGGTTTAGAACTAACATACATGCGGTTGAAGTAGTAGCGAGAGATATAACAGTGAAATCTCTCTATAGTTTACCAAAAGACCTCGACCTATCTAGAACTTTTACAAATTCATTTCTAGAACGCACTTTGAAGGTGGCCTCGGTAGAATCATTTAAATTTGATGAGGTAGAAGGAGGAGCTTGAACAGTGAAGGTGAACGTTAATGCATTTTAAAGGGGCCCTTTCAACGTACACTTGGGTCACAAGTCCCAAGCGCTGCTCGGAGCTCCTATTCCTACAACACGATGGGCCCGGCACCCGCACGGTGAACATGGAACGCTGAGTTATTTCTTCTCTATATATTTTAAAAATGACAAACTATCATTATCTGTATTATTATAGCGTAGAGACTCAGGTAAACATGATGGTTTTTGTCCGACGGGTTCGATTCCCATTTAGGGATAGTGAATTATTTTTGTTGTTTCGATTTTGGGAAAAAACAAAAGCATTGCGCTCTACCACTTGACACGCAATACTTCAAAATACAGAAAGTGGATGGAATTAACGGAGTGTCTTATTAAGTTTCTAGTGCCTGCCCTGCTTTGTGCGTGATACAACGGATTTCTTTTGGAATTCGGTGACTATATAGTCATTAAGTCTGTTTAAGTCAGCTCAAATAAAAATATATTTATTTAAAATGCACATATGTATGTTTAAAAGTACACAATTATTACACTTTCAATTTTCGCTATATTCAGCATTTAATATGATGGCCAAAGAGAATCTATTATAAATACTTTTCAACTCAAAAGCACGCTTTGTCTAATGACAATGATAATAATTATTAATTTTTCCGGGTAGAATTTAAACCTAGTGTGAATTCATCATCATATCATATACACAATTAAAGTAAGTTTTATTTCCGCTTTTAGCTATGTTTATATTGCAAATATTTTCTTTCCTCTTTTCAGATAAAATTAATTACAATCATAAAATTACAATCACAAGAACCATGCTATTCAATATAGCATTTTTCTTATTACTGCAGGGAAAATGATGCGTCCATTATGCAAGATACCAGTAAACTTACAAACTGTATTGTAGTAATCACAAGAGAAACGAGTTCTATACACCAAAACACAGTGAAAGTCTTCTACATCTGCATGAGGTGCCGTAGGAACCATTATGCATATTAAGTATGTACCTGTATGTAGGAAGAGTGGTAGGTGTCGATATTTTGGCTAAGATCAAAACAAGAAGACAGTCAGAGAGAATGGAGCATCAACCGCTGCGGTCTTTGCATATTTTTTGGCCTCATCTACTAACCTACATATTATTTAACTATTATATATATTTTTCGGGGAGTCCTTGTGCTTCTTACGTGACCTTCTTGCAGCATCTTTGACACTTTGTTTTCGAAAGTTAACGGAGGTCTCCCCTTACATCTTTTACTATTCACTTTCCCCATATCACTACTAAGTAACACTAAGATCTCTCTTCCTTCTAAATTTACAAATGCGTAATTCATAAAAAACCGGTCAAGCACGAGTTGAACTCATGTGAAAAGGGTTCCATACACAACGTACGCACGTATAGTGAAATATTTCCCCTGAAAACGTTTTTTCCCCAAAAACATTTTTTATCGAATTTACCATTTTATTTTCAATTTATGAAATCCTTATAGGTTTCCTGTAATCTACAAACTATAAACTATATTCAGTAATTTTTTAAAATTTTTCGGCTCAGTAGTTTCGGAGATTAGGGGGGGAATGGTCAATTTTCGGCTTTTTTCATGAATATCATCGAAACTATTTATTTTAAAAAATTAAAACAAAATATATTCGTGATTCTGATAACAAGCCCTTTCATTTGATATATGACTCAGTAAGGTTCGCAAAATTTTTTTTAATTACCTAATTTATCCCCCGAAAATTACCCTTATTTCAAAAAAATATTTTTTACGTTACAGATCTGTGTTCGGGTCAGGGCATTACCCGTCCTGCCAAATTTCATCTGATTCGGTCTAGTAGATTCAGAGAAAATTGGCTGTGACAGACGGACGGACAGGAACACGAGTGATTCTATAAGGGTTCCGTTTTTTATTTTTGTACGGAACCTTAAAATAAAAAAAAAAAACAGTGAATGTAAATAGTAAATGTGTAGTGTAAACAATCCAAGGTTCATTGTTGAGAAACTAATTCCATTTACGAATACATCAAATAAAATGTTATGAGATTCACCGTTTGGTAAGAACACATTGAATTAATGTAAACTGACCATGTGAGTCATAGATAAAATGGTAATAAATTTTTACTATTACTATAATAGTTACGTTAGCTTTCGTTTTGCAAATGCAACGCAGCAGGGACGTTATATTTAAGTACTATTGGTACTGCTTGAAATTATTGCAGCCAAATAGAAATTGGTAAATTGAAAATGATAAATTTACATTAGAATTTGAATTCCTGAGATAAGTTTACACAAACATACTTAGATAAAAATTCATATCATGTATAATATATGTCATGTAAGACACAGACAGCGATCTGCTCTACATTTTTGTTATATCTATCGATATAGATATTTATAAAGTAAGGTTGATTTTTGCTGTGATTTTTCCAGTACAATACAATCACAGATATTTCAAATTATTCGTAGAAGTTAGCATTGGGCTTACACATTGCATCTTTTTATCTGCAAGTCATTATTAAAAAGCATAAAATATCTTACTTATTTTGAATATAATTTTACAACATTTTTTTGATAGGTATCGTCCGTGTTCAACTCTATTTAAAATAATGACAAAGCATCCCTATGTATATAGGATATAGCCTAAGCTGTTAAATTACGATAAAAAATTAAGAAATACTATCACGTAAAGATTAAATAATATCACTATTCTATCTTTATTTATATAAAAAATGTTATATGAACTAAAAACCATAGAAAATCAAGCTTTACCTAGCTGACACAGCAGATGTTACATTTTTAAAGTGGTTCCTAAATAATCCAATGACTTGCCAAATCTTTAGATGGACCTGGCTGGAGAGCGGCCAAACTCTCGTCACCTATCTTGAACTTTATACCCTTTTATTTCCTTGTTGCTACTAAAGCTGCTTGAAAAATAATCGGCCTATCTTTTGGAACGAGACTACGTTCGTTTTATTGACAACATATTTTAGAACGAAGGAGGATTATGTGACAACAAGTGATTATGATACGATAAATATTTAACAATAGTTCAGATATCAGATGTCCTACATTCAATTTCTATGGAAAATGTTATTTTTGTTTAATTCAATGTTGAAAATTAATCGTGCAGTTTGAATTTATTAAGTCAAAGTGTTGCTAAATTCGAACCCCACTCAATTTGTAGCTGTGACCTACTTCTAAGTACGTAGCAAGGTGCTTAAAGAACAAAACCGAAATGCTTTAAAAATGGGTTAGATAATTTTATTAGAAAATTAAGCAAAATAAAAGAAAGTTTTTTTTTTAATGCGTACATTTATAAAATACACTGTTTACAGGAACCTCATACGTAGAACTTAATTAGCAATATGGACTGATGATATACACTTATTCCACAAACGCAAATATTTCGAGCCCAGTGTAAGGTCGAACTAAATTTGTGGAACATCAAAACTCCTGTACATTCACTCTACAGCGACTTTTCATCGTTGCGGCTATCGCTGGAGGGGCGAAAACTTTTTGTTATTAATATTGCGCATTGTATTTTATGATATGTGTGCTAAATCTGTCTCCAGTTTTGAAATATAATAAATGTGAGAAGTAAAGTGACATAGACTGTAAGTGAATTATTTTTATTTTCTTCGTTTAACAAAGTCGTTTTTCGCCATTTAATACCCAATGTCTTGTAATCAAGCAAAATGTGGAGAAAGGAGTGTTTTGATACTGAACTCTTTCACATGTATTTATATATCGAATAAAAGAATATAACGTAAAACTGTTAATTTGTATCTTAAATCATTTAAATACTTCACAATTATATTTTATTGAGAAATAAAAAATCTAAAATATAATTAACTGTTTCCATTTTAAATTATTTTCTTTAAGCTCTCTTTATTAATATTCTTGTAAGTATTATATTAAACTATAAAAAAACTTAAATAATTTAGATAGACTAATTCTTCTAAAAAATATACTTCGGTTCCTTCTACTTACCCTTCTATGTGTGGGTTGAAACGTGAAGCTGAAATCTAGAGTTGAGACACTCCGTTCTCTACTTTCTTGAGTTTTCGGTCACTTACGGCTATGAATGTTGATTGGCAAAATTTCATTCCATGGTTAAGATACTATTAGGACCTACTATTATCTAAAAGCAAAATATATCAAAAACAGTTATGGGATAGAAGTTTTAAACTTTTGACATTTTAATCTTGCCGATTTACGATATAAAATCTGATCGATTTTATTTAATTATATCAGTAGTACCCCATACTTCATCTAATTCTAATATTATAGAGAAAAGTGTCTGACGTTAAATACCATCTCTTAACACTCAATACCTTAAGGAAATCGGAGAGTCATAACACTTTATTCTCTCTACCTATTGAGTGTACGTCAATAAATTTACATAAGCATTAATACAGCCAGTATAAATACATTGATAGCAAATAAAGCCCTCGGACAAACAATTTGTTAACACACAAGCTTATGTACATAATATTGAAACAGCTGTTCTAAAAACAGTACGAGTATTCCAATATAAAATATCATCAGTGATGTTTCACATTCTATTTTCATTTTATTTAACCAATTACGTGGCTATTTAAATTGAATTTACATTTATTTTGATCATAATTTGCTGTTATTATTATACGTTGATATTATTAAACATATTTGCTAATGTATTATGGTGATGTCCGTCGTGGCGCAGAGGCGCAACGTCTGCCTGTAACGTGACGGTTTTTGGGTTCGATCCCCAGTCGGAGAAGATGGATTTTTACATTTCCATTTTCTTCGCTCTGGCAAACTAGGCAAAGCGCGGCGTTGAGTTCCACCACTCAACACGCAATGCCTCGAAAAAGGCGGAAAGCGGGGACGTAGAAAGCAGGGACTAAGCAACGGAGCGTCTTAACACTAGGTTCCCACGGTCGCTGCAGTTCCCTCTGCCTACCCTGCCATGTGCGGGATACAGCGTGAAGCAAAAAAAAAAAAAAAAAAACAAAATATGGTGATTAAAACTACCCCTACATATAAAGACGCGATAGTTGTTGGTACAAATTCAGCTAGAGGGAAACCACGAAAACATAGGCAAAATTAAAAAGGCCTGGTACCTCCAGAGAAAAGCTGTCTTTGGCTTGCTTCATAGCTTCAATCTGCATAAAGATGATCAAACGCTGTCATAAGTTTCTTATGACATTGAGACCTATATACCTCTACGCTTAGCCAAATACACTGCGTAGTGTATATATACGTGTACACTACGCAGCTATAACCCTCAGTAAGGCGTAGGGTCTCAAATAATATGTCTGGTTGCACAGAGATGGATTTTAGCCGATGAAACATAAACAAAAATGACAACTCTTTCTTCTGTATCTTAAAAAAGATCTATATCTTTCTCTTTTCTTTTTTTTTATTTCCATAAATACGCTCAATATACAAATTTACACAAACCTTGTTACTTAATACTATGCTAAGCAAACATTAAAGCAAAAGAAACAGCGAAGTAAAATTTAAAAATAGTACAATAATAAATATTAATCCACATACAACTATATATGGACTGATATACAGATATTCCGCTTTAACTTTTTCTTACCTTCCCATATAAACTAGAAACCAATAGATTTACTAAAAGCAACTTTGGCAAAGAATCGCCATTTAGTAAGTACGTCAAACGTTACTTATAACGAGGCACTGTTACCTTGTAATTTCGGTCACGATCGCCAATTAACTCTTAAGCCTTTTACGATCCAACCTTCTAACCCAGACCTTTCTGTTCGCAATTTGTTTGGAATGTTTATGACACTCATTTTACTTGATTTTTATTATTTTATTGCTTATTTTTGTTTTGTCTTGAGAGAATATAGTGACTTGTTATTCTATTATTTAGTTTTCGAGTAATTTATTCAGAAAGAAAGTTCACTTAAAATAACCTTAAATTTGTGATAATAATTTGCCCTTCATAGTACTCGAAGTACATAATGTTTCATAGTAAATTTAGATGTGATAATCTTGTATAGTTATGGTTACTTTTATTTAGCTAATCTAGTATCGGTTTCAATTGTAATATACATTATTTGAAAATTATTTAAGAATCTTTAGAAATATGCTGACAAAATCTCATATAAATCAGTCCCACTCAGTGTTTCCGAAATAGGATTTTGGGTTCCGTCACTCAGTGCTTTATAGAACTTGACAAATAAAATAATTACTAAAAAAAATGGCAACAGCAGAATTTGAACCCACATTTCTTGGAATTCATTTTCCAATTCCAAGTGCTCTGACCATGGCGTGGTGGCGTTGTTGCATTGTTAACAGTAGGCAAGTTTCCGCTACCCAAAGAAGCTTTCGTTTTGTAAGTTTGCTACCGCTGTATTTTTCTCTCCATATTAACGCTATAAAAATCACAAAAAAGTTAAATAGAATAATTTCCTACAAATTTGTAATTCATATATAAAAATGTGAAAATTATTTCTTCATTGAGGACCGTCGTGGCGCAGAGGCGTAAGTGTCTGCCTGTAAACGCGACGGTTTGAGGTTTCGATTCCCACTCGGAGAAGATGGATATTTCTATTTCCATTTTAAAATTCCGCTACTCAACACGCAATGCCTCGAAAAAAGCGGAAAGCGGGGACGGAGAAAGCAGGAACTCGGTTCCACGGTTCCTGCAGTTCCCTCTGCCTACCCTGCCATGTGCGGGATAAAGTGTGAAGCTAAAAAAAAATCTTCATTAATATACCCGGATAAAAATAAAAGCTTTAAATAAGACTAGTGCTAGGACCTAAGCAAGTACTAATATATTAACCATACGTACAAAATAATATAAAATTCTATAAATTTTAAAACGAACTTCCATACTCCAGTCATTTTATACAGGCCGTTCAAAATGAGTAAAAGCTTTATGAGGTTGTCTAACATTCCGTATAGTGGTTAAAAAGTCAGTTAAAACTTTAACAGGGTCATACAGTGTAATAATAATTCTTCATTATAACATTAGAGCATAGTTGGGGTGAAATTGAGGTTTTTTGGTATAATTAAGTAATTTAGAAGAGCTTTTATTTTACTCATATTTTGAGGTTATAAGGTTATTAGTATATTATCTGATACAACTTGAACTACTAGAGTCAGTAAATGAAAAGTATTAATTCTAAATAACAGTGAGTGATGTTGGGATACGAAAAATTTTGTAAAAATAAAATTCAAAGTCGGAGAGCGAGAACATAGTTTTTTAAAATTAGGTTCTCTGTACTTTTTTAGTTAATATAATATCATAACCATTTCATTCCTTAGAAATAATAAAGTTGACTGTATGCCAACTCTTAAAACATATTAAAGGCCTTAAATATTTCTACTAAAATTTTATATAAAATTTATGAAACTAAATCCAACTGAGGACCGTCGCCCGTAACGCGATGGTTTCTGGGTTCGATTCCCAGTCGGGGAAGATGAATTTTTCTATTTCCATTTTCTCATAGGCAAAGGCGGAAAGCGGGGACGAAGAAAGATGGGACTAAGCAACGGAGTGTCTTAACACTAGGTTTCTATTGTTCCTACAGTTCTCTGTGCCTACCCTGCCATGTGCGGGATAAAGCGTGAAGCTAAAAAAAAGAACAAAAATCCAACTATACTTTCGGACTTCATGGACATACAATTAACAATTATAACATATAGAGATTTTCATATGATATACAAAGTTTTTACAAGACAATGGTTAATTTTCACTAGTTTCTAATCATCACATAACAAATAAAGAAATAGGTTAAGATTATTTAATCTTTTTATACTCTTTATCTATATGAGATAGTTCTCATACTTTCATTATAATTAATTTAATTGTAAATAAACGTTTATAATAACTGAGTTTCATTGTTAATACATCACTTATCAGTACATAAAAAACAACTAAAACTCTTTAAAAATTTCACTATCGTGAGATTTAATCATATAACTTGCCTAGTATTACAAAATTAAAGCATTTTTTTGATCACATAACAAACAAATTGAAAACATCTATCATGTACCGTCATGATGCAGAGGCACAGTGTGTACCTGTAAACACGACGGTTTGTGGGTTCGATTCTCAGTCGTAGAAAGTGAAAATTATTTATTTTCTTCTAGCAACATGGCAAAAGCGTAGCGTTGAGATCTGGTACTCAACACGCAATACTGATAAGCAAGAAAGAGAGGAGTGGAGTATGTAAACAGAACAGTAGGTTTCTTCTGCCTATTATTCCCGCTGCCCACTCTGCTATATGTCGGATTCGTGAAAACAAAAAAAACAATGTATTGTACAACATATCTATTGAGGATATCTATAATAATTATAAAACTAATGACAAGTGAGTGTATTCAAGATCTTTAAACCATATACCAAAAATAAAATTTTAGGTCACTAACTCGCCTCTCTAAATATCTGCAATTAAAATGGTTCCACAAATAATATATAATGAAAACAATAATTTTAGAATAACATTTAATGTTTTGTTGGCATACATTACATCATTATCTAAATTTTCTTGCGTTATATCTGAGTGTGAAATATTTGAATTAATATACATATTTTATCTAGTACAAAGCACTTCCACCTTTGAAGTCGGTTAAAAATACATAGCCTTGACTCCAAATAGCGCCGCTCAAAGGTAAAGGGCCTACATGAATATTAAACACATTCATTGTGACAAAAGACCTAGGAGGTTAAAAATTGAAATATTTTATTATTAGTTTTGTTGTTTAAAATACTAATTAAATTATTTTTTTATAATAGAGTATATAATAAAAACAAAAAAAATATTTCCCAATTTTTAACAAAACTTGGATTTTAAACATATGTAGACCACTTAATTAGGCTTTCATAATGGACACATAAGAAACATCCCTGGAGATATTATTATTTCGTTGTCTAGACTGGACATTATCTTTCTTTTAAGCTTTAAGCATCTAATAACGACAAAGCATCTCTGATGACCTACTCTTAATGATATCTGTATATAGAGGAAACGCTGGAAATCCAATTTTAGCGAAGATCACAACATCCGGGACTTTGGAAGGCACCAAATATATTAATACCCAGGCTCAATATATATATATATATATATATATATATATATATATATATATATATATATATATATATATATATATATATATATATATATATATATATATATATATATATATATATATATATATATATATATATATATATATATATATATATATATATATATATATATATATATATATATATATATATATATATATATATATATATATATATATATATATATATATATATATATATATATATATATATATATATATATATATATATATATATATATATATATATATATTCCTTTTCCCTTTATATCTAATCATATGATCTGCAATAGATACAAAAAAATATTTAATTAAGAATTCTAATAGAACATCGTGATTACTTAAAAGTTGCGAAAATTTCAACTAACGAACGCCGCTGTGTACATTAAAAAGCCATTAATTCGTCACAGAATAAGATTCAAAGGCTTTATGATGAAACAAATCATTTATTACGACATATGAGTATCGTAACTAGTAGCGATTCCTAGTTATAGTATAATGTTGCGCGTAAGTGCTTAATATAAAGGGTGTATATGAGAGTGCGGCCTTTGTCAAAATTATATATAGATAAAATATTTAAATGCTTTATACAAAACTTTAATCTATCTATTATTAGGTTTAGTCATAAGATCATTTTTTCTATTTTTCGTGTTTTACACATGTTGTGTAATGCATTGGGTAGTCATGATTAAGAACAAATATGTATAACCATATCATATAAACATAGCATGGTAAGATTATCAAAACGTTTTAATAACTAAATTTTCATTGACACAAAATTACAATATCGTTTAAAAGTAATTAATAAAGACCTATTTTAACATACTTGGATTATTATTAAGCGTACAATGCAACATTCAGTTATTTCTGTACGTAACACTTATTTCTTTCCATTATATTGTTTCTCAAAAAAAAACAATTGTTTTAATATATGTATACGAACAGTACTACCTAATTATTATTTAAATATTACTTTAATAGTAAAATATTGCTTATAAAAATTTATTTTTAAACACTTTAGTACTTAAGTGTAAACAAATTAAGGTCTCCAGACGAGAGTCTATTAACACCAAACGATTACTTACTGCAAAAACTCCAACCAATGACATATATTTATATTTAAATTTTAAATAAACAAATGTATATTTTTCTCTGAACAAATAAATAACTTTACGATTTTCCAGCATATTGACAAAATGAAGATAGAGTTGAGACACTCTGTCCCTCACCTAATATTAAAGAGTAAAATTTCAATACTAAAGTGTAGAATGCATCGATGCACTAATAATTTATTTTACCGAGTGGGAATCAAACCCACGACCACTGTATATACAATCAGACACTATACTGTAGCAACACGACGACTGTAGATTTCTTAACGTTTGTAATATGTAAAATATTTATAATTTTCTTAAACAATATGCATCGTAACGTCATTCATAACTTTGCAAAATATGAAAAAGAGAAAAGATAATCGATTATATAACTTTAAGATATCAATATAAGTCCAATTTAATCAATAAAAACTTTATTCGATTCAATAAAAGTTCAGTCAGCGCTGTTGAACTTTTAAAAAACCAATTACCCAATAGAGTTTACTGTACAACTCTGAAATGTAGGCGGTAGGTACTATTCTTATCTGCGTCTTATTAAAATAAGTAATCTTGGAGAATGTCGATGAAGATTAACTTAAAAAGTTGAGTTTTACACTCTAACTTGTGTATAGTAGGAAATAATAAGAGAACCTAGTGTTAGTACATTACGTTCTCCTTCAATTTAGTGCTGTGAGATAGTTTAGTTGGGGGCGTGATGGTTGAGGATTCAATTTTCATTCGAAAGAAAAGAATAATTTATGATTTTTTCAAGTGTTAATCCACATTGAGGGTAGGTGAGAAAATATACTTCAAGAAAACATATAAAAATTTAAGCGCAGCGGGCCTCAAATCTGCGCCTCCCTACAGAGATGCTAACAACGAAATAAGTTGTATAAAGCATATAAATATTTCGAAGCAGCGTGGTGAAGAACGCATGGCTCAGTGGTGAGAGTGATAACACAGTTCGCAAGAGGGCGCGGGTTCGAGTCCCGTTGCTTTCAAATTTTTCTATGTTTTCTTTAAGTACAATAATAAATTTATGACAGTGGATAAGGCGAAAGACGTATGCAGGGACCGCAATATTTGACGATGGCTTCCTTCCCTGACTACACCGCTTGGGATAAAGCATGGAGCTATGCATACGTACATATATGACAATTGTACAATTAGGAAGAAAATTGGAGGTATGATATAAAGTTAGCCTAAGTTCAAGATGAACACAACGCATACTCATCTAATTGTTCATTTTTTTTCTTATTAATTTTTTAGTTGTATACTAAGAATACACGATTTGTACTTTTTATTTCTCTTGCTTATCGCTTTAGATATTACTTACGTAACTTTATATACAGTTTCTATTAAGTTCAGTTCAATCACAAGTCCAATTTTGATTTACCAACTTAAAATTATTAAATAAATAATACCACTATGCTTGACTTTGTATGGCTCATTAATTGATTACATAAAATGTAGGTATATAAAAAACTGTATATAAAGAATGTATATATAAAGACACAATATATACTTTTTATCACTTATTTAAACGAAAACTAGACTTAAAAATCTTAAAAGTACCATCTCAGTACTCGTTCACCTCATATGTAGGCCAGTAACAACAATAGTTGCAAAAGCAAAGGTTAGTGAGAGGTTCCGGAGTTAGATGATCAAGAATGGAATAGGCAACACAATCGCAAGTACAAAATCTTTACAAACGCATTGCGTAAGCGTTTTACATAAACTTTGCTATAGGATTATATATTTGGTAAGTAAAATTTAATTATCTTTTGGGAGTTTGGATATATTGTGATATATTTTTTAGCTTTATACTGTATGCATGTAAAAGGTAGGCGGCTGAAATCTAATGTTGATTACATTGGTGCTAAGTAGCGAATCTACTATGCTTGCTTTGTCTACGGGAGCGGGGAATTAAAAATAATTCAAACCTCGAAATTGGAATCGAACCGACAACTGACGTGTTTACACTTAAATTCTGTGTTACTCAGCTGCGACTGCTCATGGTAAATAACTAAAGATATTTTCTAAATATTTGCCTCAGCTGAAACTTAGGTATATCAAATATCTTAATTGTTTTTCAAAATCAAATTTAATTTTTGCCATATTTGTAAGAAAATCGTAGCGATATCACAATATTAGGGTACTTCTCGTTAACCAACAGTTATGAAATTTGGCAAGAAGTCAGTACTTAGGTAAAGACAAAGAAAACTGCTAAGTTGTAAATCTTTTTTAGAACAAAGCTATTATGTTTATTCACAAACAAAGAAAACATAAAAAATTAAAAACTTCGACTCAGAGTGATAGAGAACGTATAGCTTATTGGTCAAAGAGCGTGGACAGTTTACAAGTGGCGTGGGTTCAATCTTTGCTGCGTTCAGAGGTTTTTACATTAGATTTATTAGATGGATTAACATTAAAATCATAAAATTATACAATTACTTGCCCTATTTTTTTAAATAGGATTATATTATAATTCTTAATATATACTAAAAATTTAGATTGGCCACTTTGCCCATATACCAGTGTAGCATGAATTAGCCGAATGACAGGCGGACATGTCAAATGATAACGACCCGAGTCTTGATGCAGTTCTGCAGATGGATTAAGCACAATTGAGGTCATCGATCTATTATTAAGAAACAAATCTCTGTGTTCCTCGGGCTGTGTACCATCGTCTGATTATTAATACGGTGGATATGGGTTTGGTTCTCCATTGAGGGAATAAAATTAAGTTTTACCATTAAATATCAAAAAATATTCGGAGCGTGAGGAAGAAAGTGACCTTAAAACAGTTTCTCTTCCTAAAAAAATACACCATGTACTTGAGTACTATTTTGTTATATACGTTTACGACGTTTGACTCTAACATTGTCAGTCCAATTCTTTAAACAATTTTTAACTCTACTAATTTTGAGAACTGTATCTCATTATCATACTAAGAAGAATAATTATATTTATATTAATTTCATTTTTCGTTTTAGTTTTTCACAAATACCGATATTTACCAAGAGAGTTTCCATGAGCCAAATTCTGGTGTATAACGGAGAATAAAGTGTTGTAACACCAATACAGATGTTCTCTACCTACTCTACTAAATATCGGGTAGAGTTGTTATTATAGTTGCCTAATTAACTAGAATTAAATGCATTCCTAATGTCACCTGTTAAAGAGATATACATGTGTGTAAAAGATATAGATGCTAATTTCCTCCAAGTAATTAAAATTATTTTGAAATAATCTGTCAATACCGTTTCCGCCAACTGTTTACTCTTTCCTACTTAAGAATATAATTGATTAAAAATAAATATAGTCAAATTTTGTATATGTTTTATAATTTGAACCCGTGGTACTTTGAAATATGACAGAAAGATGAAAAAAAAATGGTTGCCTGTAAAGTCGGTTTTACGGGCGAAGATTTTACGTGACAACGTCTTTTTCTCGGTAGAATATTTATTGATATGAATATTATTAAATTGCACAATAGGAACAAGGAATTGAATGAAAATAAGAATTGCACAAATTTTAACTATAGAAAATATATTTTGTTTACTAAAACATTGTACATCTAAACTTAAACTTAACTAATTCCTATTTGAGTGATTTTGTTGAGGATAGGACGATGATAGGAGAAATATGAAATGAAAGGATGTGTTTCTGCTGTAATGTGTCTTGCGAAAGTCAAGTCTATCACGTGTCAAGTGATACGCGCGGCGGACCGATCATAGTTCGGTGACGCATCGTAACGTTACCGGGCGTTACACTTTTTCATGAATGACTCCGAGCCGCAACCTAATTTAAGACGTTGTCACGTCAAAAAATTAAAATAATTGTGCATGCAACAATACATAACACAATCTTGCTTGGAAAATATAACAGGCGACAGTCGTAGTGTAGCAGCGCGGCGTCTACAAATACAGTTTGTGGGTTTGATTTCTGGAACTGAAAAGACTGGGAGAATGGTTTATTTACATTTCCATTTCAACATGCAATGCTTCGAAAAGCGGAAAGCAGAGAACGGAGTGTCTTATCGCTAGGCTCCCGTGGTTCTTTCGGTTCGCTCAGCCTAATCTACTATATTGAGATAAATCGTAAAGCGAAGGAAAAAATAAATAAGATAAGAATATAATGTATTATGACGACTAAAATTATATATATTTAAAAAATATTTTTTGCACACAAAATGTCAATTTTTTTTAGCTTTAGATTTATTTTACAAAGATCTTCGAAATCTTCTCTCCACTTTTAGCTTGATTTCGCAACATTACATATCAAGCGACGCACTGGTAAGTGAAAATAATTTCTTACCCCAACGAAGACCGAACTTAGAACCATCGCACCTTATCGCTAAACCTCATAAAAGTATATATAATATGTATATATGTAAGCTTGTTTTAAAACACGCGAATCTAAGAGATTACATAGTTTAAGTACAGCTTACCAGCATTACACAGAATCACCCGTGCCATTACATTAACTTGGTTAAGTTATTCCGTTTTACGTTGGGTGGCCAACGTTAACTCACACTCCTGGAGTGTACGTTGTTGATATGACATATGCTTACGGAATGTTCAAGAAACGAAGGGATAAACCCTACATAGAGCCTTTAAACTGAGATAATTTAAAAAAATTAAGAAATTTTAAATAGAGTTTAAATTAATTAAGACGATTTAAATAAAATGAATTTCTCTTTGAAACGTATTTCTTTTTACAAGATATTTGTTTATTTCTTTTTCATATTATGTATTGCTATTCAAAATATACGTCACTTTTTATATGACTAAAACGAAAAGTAGAGCGTCTTAACACTAGATTCTCTCCACCCAAAAGAAAAAGTGAAGAAAAGGTCAACCTTACATTTATTTGTCTGTGTTTTATGCAGTTATTAATGATGGTCTATTCTAGAAGCGAATTTAGGTAACTGACAACTTCAAATTTGATGTGATTAAATGCTTGATTGTGAATCTCTACCACAATGTCCTGACGAATTTTTTTTTTAGCTTCACGCTTTATCCCGCACATAGCAAGGTTGGCAGAGAGAACTGCAGGAACCATACGAACCTAGTGTTACACTCCGTTGCTTAGTCCCTGCTTTACTCCGTCCCCACTTTCCACCGTTTTTCGAGGCATTGCGTGTTAAGTGGCGGAACTCAACGCCGCGCTTGTCCTAGTTGCCAGAGCGAAGAAAATGTAAATAGAAAAATCCATCTTCCTCAAGTGGGAATCGAACCCAGAAACCGTCGCATTACAGGCAGACGTTGCGCCTCTGTGCCACGACGGTCCTCAAGTTACGCATTTGTACACTTGTAAAAAATCTGTATACCCTTCATTTTTATAGTAGTGTAGTAGTAAACGTTTATTGGTGGACAAAAAGGTTTACTTAATTTGCTTCTCCACATAAAACCTGAGCAATACTCGTTTATCTAAATGACCGAATGCCGCACTAGTGAAGTCCGACACGAGATAGCAAAAAACCTTAGCTCTTAACATAGACTTTCGCTTACGTAAGCAATATATATATATATATATATATATATATATATATATATATATATATATATATATATATATATATATATATATATATATATATATATATATATATATATATATATATATATATATATATATATATATATATATATATATATATATATATATATATATATATATATATATATATATATATATATATTACGAAAGCTTAAAAACTAAAAAACTTATAAAAACCAGTAAACAATAGTAATATTTATATTACAAAAGATCTAAAAACGTCTTTTATTACCTTTCTCTATGTAGAGTTAATTAAGTTGAAAAGAAAACATAATCATATTCCGCTTACAAAGAAATCTAGTTTGTCTTGATATAAAAGTAAAATGAAACAAGATGTTAGATCGTTTGAACTTTAGACCCAGCTCAGGATATTCTTCAAAGAACAGGTGTTTTCAAATTGGATTTTAAGTACTTGAAGCTGCAAGTTACTGCACTATATTTATATTTAATACAGGTGTATTATAATAATGTACAATTTCATTTTTAAACATATAATATATTAGTTTTGAAATAACTTTGTGAAATTAAATTTATATATTTTAAATTTGTATATAACAGGGTGGCTTTAGATCAACTGTCCCTTGTACTAAATGTACCAGTCTAGAATGTACCGAAAAAGTACCATGCCTTGCTGAAAATAATTAAAACATTCATCAGAAGAGCCATTTACTACCCTTTATAGCTATAATAAGCTGAGCTTAATTTGGCTACGTAGTTATTGTACATTATTTTATTATTTTCATAGAATTTGATCAAAAAATATTTAAGTGTGCAACTAATATGAGTGTACTTAAAGAAAACATATAAAAATTTGAACGCAGCGGGACTCGAACCCGCGCCCTCCTGCAAACCGTGCAGGCGCTCTCACCACTGCGCCTGCACTGTTCGCAGGAGGGCGCGGGTTCGAGTCCCGCTGCGTTCAAATTTTTATGTTTTCTTTAAGTATTTTTTCTATCCTCAGTGTAGATTAACACTTTAAAAATCATAAAAATAATATGAGTGTCTTGTTTTGTGAATCATTTTTTTTTATAAATGTGAACTAGAAGCGTCTTTGCTACCCTACTACATGTATGGATTTTGGTAGCAGGTAAACAGCGTCAGTATAGTGTAAGAACAGTACGCCACTTTCCACTTGAACTTAAGACTTGGTATGTTAATTACGGCACTTAATCGCGCATTTTATTGAAAAAAGAAAATTAAAATAATTTACTAAACTCAGCATTGCATTTAGCTCAGCTTCCATTTAGATTATGTCGACACGCCACGAAGTCGAAGGTAAAAATCATTGAAGTATAAATCAAACTATACTTATTTCTCCGTTTCTCTTACAAGATTCATCATTTTCTTTAAATAAAACACTAACTTCTTCAACTTCTCAGTTTTCCACATACAGCAGGGAATAAAAAGAAGATGAAGTTGTGCATTAAGTTGTGGAACTCGACGCCAAGTATTATAATATTAGCGCTACGAATAAAAATAAATAATTTTTAAAATAATTTTAATGACAAGAAACCGAACCTATAACAACCTTATTTACTGTCCCACTGTGTCAAGAGAGCCTCTATTTATCAATTGCAATAATGTCAAATTTGTCACAAACTACAAGATTTACCTGTTTGACTTTTCCTCATACTTTCAAACTCAATCAATAAACGTCATTAAAGAGATTTATGATTTGTTTTATTTGATAGGTTTTTAGAATTTTATTGGAACGTGGATTTACTACCCAGTTTGTGCTTATTGTAGCCATGACAAATATATATATATATATATATATATATATATATATATATATATATATATATATATATATATATATATATATATATATATATATATATATATATATATATATATATATATATATATATATATATATATATATATATATATATATATATATATATATATATATATATATATATATATATATATATATATATATATATATATATATATATATATATATATATATATATATATATATATATATATATATATATATATATATATATATAACCATTTCCTCGGATGGATAAGAAATAACAACGTTAAGTTACACTACTAAGGGAATGTTAACACAAAATTAAAATTTTCGTTGGTGATGGGTCGCGTACAAAAGAAGAGAACTGTCAGACGTGATATTCAAATTTTTCTTGAATATTTTATTTATAAAGAAAATAAACTTTTTTAAGTACAAAATTCTCGGTCCAAGTGTGAGCAGAGCTCACGCACCGAGATTTCACTGAGGAATTTATGTTTATTTTTTAAACTTAAATTTGCTAAAACATCCACTCATATTGTATAAAAATTTGTAATGCTTTCTTGACTTCTTGTCAATTTTCATAATACTAAGTTAGTAAATATCTTCACGCTTTATCCCGCACATGGCAGGGTAGACAGAGGGAACAGCAGGAACCATATGACTCTATTATTAAGGCACTCCATTGCTTAGTCCCGTGCTTTCAAAGCATTGCGTGTTGAGTAGCGGAACTCAACGTCGCGATTTGCCTAGTTTCCAAAACGAAGAAAATGGAAATGGAAATGTCCATTTTTCCCGAGTGGGGATCGAACCCAAAACTATCGCGTTAACAGGTAGACGTTACGCCTCTGCTCGTCGAATGCGAATAAAATAGACAGGCAGATAGACGGTCATCAAAATGATCCTATAAGGGTTTCGTGTTTGTCCTGTCCCTAAAAATGACTGCACTATATTAAAACACACATATATAAGAACATTTATATATTATAGAGCATATTTAGAAAGTGCTAATGGAATAAAGCAACATCTGACACCTTGAGTAATTTTGTGTAGGCGTTGTAACGGGGAACAATGTGAGAGGTAACTGAAAATATTTTTTTAAACAGAAATGCTAAAAGTGAATGTTACATGATAAAATAACGAGTAAAAACTATAAAAAATGTAGATAATAATAAAATATGATGTGCCGTCAACAAATATTTGTTCTGTTTTCGGAGAAATAAGTAAATTAGAAAAATACCAGTAGTATTAGTCTATCCAGAGCATGGAATCGAACCCAAAAATAAAGTTTACAGTAGGATGCTTTCCTATTAATTATCTTTTTGTCTAAATTCTTCATTATTGCTACGTCAATTTCGTTATAACAACGAAATCAGCATATTTCGTACAGAAAAATAATATCCCCTAAATTATCCATACATTCTACTTCATTTAGTCGAATTACTGTATTTAACAAACAAATAGGTAATTAAATATGTTTGTTTCCATCCATACCTAATAGCATTATATTGTTTTTACTTGAGTGACCTTGAACCCGAGATTACATATGTAAGCTGTAATCGATCGTAATAATACTGTTAATGAGCATTGACCTTCTTATAATTAGAAAAATGTAACATATATATATATATATATATATATATATATATATATATATATATATATATATATATATATATATATATATATATATATATATATATATATATATATATATATATATATATATATATATATATATATATATCGTGTTAATTCCCATCGGCAAGTGTTATGTCCCTATCCCACAAAGTGGAGAATGAGATAAGATTCTGCCTTTCCATACCATAATACGAATGAAGTATGGAAAAATAGATAGATCTAAGGACGTGTAGATTTAGATTAGTACTATTTAAATAAAATAATAAAGTTATAATTTTTAAGGACTTCAATTTTGAAAAATACAAAAATTTCGTGACTTTCACTCCAATTTTTCTTTTAATTCAATAAAGTATCAATATGGTAACCCCAATACCTATATAATACTTCAGATAAAAGACAATAGCTTTTCTAACAAAATATAATAAATATACCAAAGATACGTAAATAATATTATTATATAAAATTAAATCAAAATTTAGCGGCGTTAAGTTCCACCGTACAATGTGCAATACCCTAACTTATCACTAATTTTATAATATCTACACTAAATTTTTTAACACTTAGATTTATGAAAATTCTATTTAGAGACTTGACGAAGTGTCTTCTTATAAAGAAAACGGAGTGTTTTTACACTTTGATTTTACTTTCAGTTTCGTTTTCTACGTATACTAATACAAACATGAGTTGAAGTAATATGAAAAAAAATATTTATATAATATTTATTATTAAAAAATATTTATATATTATTAAATATTATCAATTTCTCGCGCAATTTTCAATAAATAACTAGCAACTTGTCATACCAGCTGATTACCGACACGTACGGAAGTTCTTATCGCACAGTGGAACTTTACAATACGCTACTTCTATAGTTACGTACTCACCTTCACAGCTCGATCGATATCAACGTGTTGATAACCACACCTCAAACAAACAAAAAACAAAACAAAAAAAGAACAACCGTTTGCCGGCAAATGTTTAACTATCAACAAAGGACTATTATTGTATGACACTGATTACGTACACCGGCATTTTCCCGGCGATATGAAATTTATAAGTAAATTGAGGGAAAAAATAATGAATTTGACGTTGTAGCTGACGTAAAAAGCTATTTTTAGTCGAGAAACAATGTCAACACAATATAAATGTTAGGATTTTACTATATTTATCGTATTTTTATATATTTTTGAGCGAGCGCATCGAATAACCGCCTCGGTGGCGCGGCTTATACTGACTTATGGACAGTATGAACTAAACGCGCCAGAACGAACTCTATAGCGCTTCAAGTGGAAAACGCAAAGGAAAATCTATATCCATCCTATTTCATCTCATAGTTACTGTGATGGAGCATAGGTTTTCCTTTTCTAGCGCTGTACATTGTTTACTTGTGTACAGTGCCTCGTTAAGAGTTATTTTTATATAATTTATGAAGAAAGTGTCTTTAATTTAAATATTAATGTAACAAATAAATTAAATTATCATTACTACTAAAAATCTTTTTTTCCCGTTCCGTTAACATTCCTAATATCCTCTTTTCCTTTTTGTTGTTCTCCTACATTCTCCGAGAACTCTATGTGGCAAGAGTTCTCTTCAATTTAAGAGTTTTATACATATGTAAATTGATTTGAAAATATACTAATTTAATTCGATATTTTATTTTATGTAGTGGTAAAATTCACCAACTTGTTACGTTAAATTTATGCAGGATGTAAGTGTTATTAATTTTATAAAGATCAAAGTGCTATTTTTAATCTTTCACAATATGAAGGATTCGAGCTTAGTGAAATATCACTTCATTCTAAGCTAATCACAATTTAATTACGTTTTTGTGTGTGTATATATATATATATATATATATATATATATATATATATATATATATATATATATATATATATATATATATATATATATATATATATATATATATATATATATATATATATATATATATATATATATATATATATATATATACATATATACGTATAAAAATAGGATTACATACTAAAAGGTAATCTCTTTCTATAAAATAACTTCCGTCACAATTTATCTTCATTTAAATTTATTTCCGCTTACAAAGCTTACTTTTCTCTACATTCGGTATTACAAATATGAAAAGCTTTACACTTATGAACTTTTACAGTACTCTACATACATATATGCGTAAGTTAAAAGCACTCGCGGCTGTATTATAGACTTAGCTTGTAACTGTGTTTAATAAACGTCATGTGAATTAATAGGGTTTCCATAACAAATGAATATGAAGAACATTTTGTAATTCTTTTCTACTTCTAAAGTTATGTTTCAAATATTTTGTCAGTAATTTTTTTTAGTCCATCAAATAGATGATGATGATGGTGGTGGTATGTTTCGCTTCGTTCTTCATTTGTCTATGTCTTTACTCTTTGTCCCTCAAACGTCAGGGTAGGCAAAGGGAACCGCAGGAATCATAGAAACCTAATGTAAACACTCCGTACCCTGCTTTTCGCCTTTTTCGAGGCATTGCGTCTTGAGTGGCGGAATTGCAGCGAAGAAAATGGAAATAGAAAAATCCATCTTCCCGGAGTGGGAATCGAATCCACAAATCGTGGCGTTTACTTCTGCGCCACGACGGTACTCGACGACGGTCTTCGTACTTCACTTATATATATTTAGTTTGCCTTCGTTTAAATAATAATTTAATTCATATTGTTCTTAATATTGGGTGACATTGGTCTCTAGTCCAATTACTTTTACCTATTTTATGCTTTTGTGTACTAGTTAGGCTTGTAGGCCTTCATATCTTCATTCGAAATTTGTAGTTCTAACACATACAAAAATACCAAATTAATATAGGATCGAAAGTTATTGGCAGTTTTCACCAAGAATAATATTTTTCAGGTTAGAAGATGAATTCAAAATTAATTGCGTCATTTTGATTTTGATATTAGGTACTGTAAATACTATTGTTATCGTTGTTATTCAAATTGATTCAATGAAATAAAAGTAGTATAGTAATAGTCGTTTAGAATGTGATTTGTCTACACAAATTCATATAATATCAAACAAAAATTGAAGAAAATATATTTTTTTATAAAGAACTTTGAATTGAAACTAAATTTTACAATATTTTGTAACAACTTAGCAAAAAACAAGATTTTTACAAACCCTCAAGGACTGTCTCGGGAAGCCATAAAAACTGTCAACCCTACAATCACACAGTACTTATTTAAACTTAGCAAGTTCACTTGAAATATTTGCCAAGATCTTACGTTATTTTGCAAAGTTACTAACCTCAGTTCTTACTTATATGGTTTCAAAATTATTGTTTTGAAATCTTTTCTTAAGCGTCTAATTGTGTAAGCGATGGTTAAGAGTTCAATGGCCCTATGAGATTAAAAACAATTAAAATTATATAATCGGTTATATTGTAACCACCCTGGTAAGACTAGGTGCAATAAAAACGAGCCAAAGTATTTGTGTGTAAAATATATTAGAGTACCATCAGTGATTGCGACGTAATTTTTTTATTTTATATATATATATATATATATATATATATATATATATATATATATATATATATATATATATATATATATATATATATATATATATATATATATATATATATATATATATATATATATATATATATATATATATATATATATATATATATATATATATATATATATATATATATATATATGTAAAGCTAGTGTTAAAACACTTTGTATCTGGTTGTAATATCTTAAGGAAAAAGTATAAAATGTTTTAACTATATGAGCTTCTCTACTACATAATAAATATGAATTTGTTATATGAAGTTTATATATTTGTAAATTATATGTGCCTAATTTACTATAACAACTCACTTGCCATATTCATCATGGGGTTCCTATGGCAAGGTCAGCTACCCGTAAAGTTTCTAGGTCACTTTGTCACTCCACTCAACCGGAGAAGAAAGCATAAGGTAATAAATTTATTTTTGAGACCATCTTTATAATTTATAAGCTTTTCGTATGTAAGTGATATGCATTATCTGCCTGTTGGTATAATTTTAGGTATACCTAATGATGCCTATATGACAGACAGTTTACATGGATAAAGTAATTTACCTACACCCTTGTGACTTATTAATAGGTTATTTCTAAAGACTTTGGCCGACTAGTCCACTAGTTGACTAGTCGGCTTAAGAAAATAAGCCGTCTAGTCGGCCGACTGACTTACACTAATAATACTGCACGCACTTAACTGATATTTATTTTATATAGTGTAAGGAGAATATCTATAGTTTACTTTTTACGTATATAAATAAGTACTTATTATACAATTTTAAAAATATTAGTTCTTCAAACGTTTATCCATACAGATAATGCACTAATTGCATCTAAATTACTGAGGACCGTCGTGGCGCAGAGGCGCAACGTCTGCCTGTAATACGACGATTTCTGGATTCGAATGCCACTCGGTGAAGATAGATTTTTCTATTTTCCATTTTGTCTATTTTGATTTTGTTCGCTCTGGCAACTAGACAAAAGCGTGGTAAAAGTGAATTCCGCCACTCAACACGCAATGCCTTTAGAACGGCGGAAAGCGGGGATGGAGAAAGCAGGGACTAAGTAACGGAGTGTCTTAACACTAGGTTCATATAGTTTCTGCAGTTCCCTCTGTCTACCCTGCCATGTGTATATAAAAAAAATATAAATGTCCATTATATTATATCGATATTTAAAAATCTCTTTAGTTATGAATGTAGTTACCACCATTTTTAATCTAACATTTATATTTAATATATCTCACATTCGACCTACATATAGTAAAGAGAAGAAGAGAAGAAGACCTACATATACAAGGATTTTTTATATGAAATATATCTAACACTATATACACTTGATATGTGAACTTTTGACTTATACCATAGTTTTTTATTATAAATATTAATAATATGAACGTTAATACATAGTATATGTACATATATACATGTCAAAAAATTGTAACAACAATAAAATAATAAAATAAATGAAAGCAAAAAGAATAATGAAAGTTTAAAGACCTAAATAGAATAACATAAAATAAAACAAAAAGTATAAGAAATAAATATAATATAGCATGAAATACGAAGCTATGTGACTCTTCCAGTTGCTCTTATTCCGCACAATGCATCGACTATACGAACATCCTACCCTAGATTTTATTTGTTACTATAATTAATAAAGAAAAAAAATAGAGAAAGCAGGAACTAAGCAACGGAGTGTCTTAACACTAGGTTCCCACTGTCCCTGCAGTTCCCTCTGCCTACCCTGCCATGTGTGGGATAAAGCGTGAAGCTAAAAAAAAAACTTACATCGATTATAGATCTCTTCCAGTCTATAAGTGCTGGTAAGTTATAAGAAGCGCCTACAAGAATAAATAAATAAAACTAATGTAAAATACAATAATTGAATAGAAGATATACTCGATAAATATATATTTTTCTGTTTTAGTATGTACGCAATTAAATATATATGATTCATCTATGAAAAGAGCTTTGGATAAAACATTGTAAACAAATACTAATAGTAAGATTACAGTAATAATACTGCATTAGCTAGCAGTAAGGCTTTGCCGCTCACTGACCTTAATAACATACATATTAACAAAATTTTAAATTTTATATATTTATGTGTTTCTATGAATTCTAGCATTGTAATTATATATTACAATGTTATAGGAATCCTTTGTAATTAATGTATTGGTACTATGTTTAAGTATTATATATTATATATCTAACTAAAATTTACATGTAGGGGATAAAGCGTGAACTTTATCCCACTCGTAGCAGGACAGGCAGAGGGAACCGGAGTAACCATGAGAATCTAGTTCGTAGTAATCTTTCCGTCTTTCCAGATATTACGTGTAAACTAGTGGAACTCAACGCTGCGCTTGTTTTGTTGCCAGAGAGAAGTAAATTGAAATCCACTCTCTTTGAGTGAAAGTCGAATCCACAATCTGTAGCGTTTACAGGCAAACGTTACCCGCGCCACGACTAATAACATTATGTTACTTATTCTTGTTCAATTGAAAGAAAATGCTTTTAAACATTAGGTCCAGCTACTGTGCATATTTATTTTGTAATAAAATTGAATAAGTTCATTTACTAACGGTTCTGTAGAGGAAGATAATGTTTGAAAATGAATATTACTTATTAACGGTATAATTTTTTTTACCATAATAAACACTTACAGAGAAGAAACAACTTAGCTTTCCATGGATTCACAGTGCGGGTGCCGGGTGCTGGTGTTGTAGGAAGAGGAGCTCCGATCAGCGCTTGGGACTTGCGACCTAAGTGTAGGTTTAAAGGGCCCCTTTAAAGTGCATTAACGTTCACCTTCACTGTCCGAGCTCCTCCCACTACCTAACCAAATTTTAAATGATTATACCAAAGCCGCCTTCGAAGTGCGTTCTAGAAATGAATTTGTGATAGTTCTAGAAAGGCCGAGATTTTTTAGTAAAGTATAAAGAGATTTCGCTGTTATACCTCTCGCTATACCGCATATAAGCTCGCTCTAAACCTATTCCTAGTCAGTTCGTTTGTAAGATCGAAATACTTATTGAGTTTAAGGTGGTACTTTTCGGGATATTTGTTTCCCACAGAACTGTAAGTTCTACCAGTACAACGCGTAAAAAGTGGTACTTTAAAATGTACATTATATAATTTGTACAGTTTACAAACCATAATAAAATAGATAAACTACAATGTTAAATAATACCTAATATTCGTGTTAAGGTTAAATGTGTAATACTAATATTAGCAAAAAGTATATCATGGAATTTGCAATATTTTTCTTACAGGTTTACAAATTATAAGGCTTAAGTTGGAACTTTATAAATGATATGTTAAAAATGTGAACCTTTTTATTGCCAGAGGTGCTATTTTTGACAACTTCAAAAAATACATTGGATGTCCTCAAGCTTATATAGTTCATCAGTTTACTGAGTAAATTAAATCTATTCATATAACTAAGTGCTACTTGCATATATAAAAAACACATATATATATATATATATATATATATATATATATATATATATATATATATATATATATATATATATATATATATATATATATATATATATATATATATATATATATATATATATATATATATATATATATATATATATATATATATATATATATATATATATATATATATATATATATATATATATATATATATATATATATATATATAAGGAGTAAACATGTACGAAAGGTGGCTTAACGCTACAAAGCATTCCCTACCAGCCAACTTGTCATGTGGGAAATAAAAGTTGAGGTGTGCCAAACTATAATTTCTTAGAAATTAAGTATATTAATGATGTACTTAATAATGTATAAGTATGAAACATCTCAAAAATGCATTTTTGCATAACTTAATCTTATGTTTAATAAAATGATATCGAATATTGATAACTTAAGAACTTTATTTTTTTATATTCATGGGTTAAATAAATTAAAATTTATTAATATTAAATTAAAATACATTAAAAAATAAGTTTTTTTCCTGAAGTATTACAATCCTGACTATGTTTAAAAGCAAAGTTTCATAAAGTTCAATTTGTTATATAAATGCAACAGACACATTGTAAAATTTTGTATATCTTTTTAATAAATCATTTTATAACACAATTTATTTGAAAATAACGAAAGTCAAATGGTCACCATATATTACTATTGGTATCTATGACACGGTAGGATAGGCAGAGGGAATCGTAGGCAGAAGAAACTTAACGATAAGACACTCTATTCTCCACTTCCACGTTTTAAATGTAGCATTTGGAGGAGCGGAACCCAACGCCGCGCTATTTCCAGAGCGAAGACAGTGAAAATAATTCATTTTTCCCAAATGAATCCCCTGGAATTGAACCCACAAACCATTGCGCTTGTAAGCGGATCTCTTATAATTCAGCGGACATATTTCAATAATTTCATAATAATTATTTGTTATTTCATATATCAATTGAAACCTATAAGCAAATATGTATAATCTATAAATATATACATAATCGCAAAACAATCATACAATATAATAACGATATTAGTTAAGAAGATATAGCTGTTTTACTATGGAAGTTTGGAAATAATTAACTTATGGGCTAACCTTGCGTAGAATTGCGCCCAAACTTGCCTATCAGGGCAACGTGGAACGTGGTAATTAAGCCGCACTTTGATTAAAGCACCAAATGCAAACAATAATTCCATAGCTATAGTAATCCCTAAACTTTAAATGTATTCGATTAGTTTAGTTTAGTTTGTAGTAATAATAACTATAAAACCTTATGAACTTATTGTTGGTAGAAAGGTGCAGTAATAATGATGTACTTAACTTACATGACACTTAAACGTTTGTATCTAAATTAAAAAAAAAAACATTGTTTAATATATTACAAAAATACATAATAAAGGCTTGGTATAACTGATATAAATTTATATACACTTAAGGACATATATAACATAATGTATAATAATAATAACAACAACATTTTACAATTAAATCAATTCAATTACGTAAAATACAACTTTATTAGCTTATATATATATATATATATATATATATATATATATATATATATATATATATATATATATATATATATATATATATATATATATATATATATATATATATATATATATATATATATATATATATATATATATATATATATATATATATATACACATATATTTTATTATATATTAGTGTTAGTATAATTAATCTTTAACCTATCTTCAATTTACATGTATATATGTATATATATATATATATATATATATATATATATATATATATATATATATATATATATATATATATATATATATATATACATATATATATATATATATATATATATATATATATATATATATATATATATATATATATATATATACACATATATATATATACACATATATATATATATATACATGTAAATTGAAGGTAGGTTAAAGATTAATTATACTAACACTAATATATAATAAAATCGTATCCATGCACATATTCGTGCTATACACGTTAATTGTAGGGACCGAACGCTGTCGACCACACGCCAGAGCGCCCTCTGCGGTCACCGGTCTGTTCGAGATTTATATTTTAGATATTATATTTACATAACTTTAAATATTTGTAATTCATTATTGTATTACTAAAATTTTATATAATTATTTCTTTAATTAGGAAACTAGTAGTTTTCACTCGGAGTTAAACACACACTGCATTCTCTAAAGGAATTAAACGCCGTAGCTTTTAAAGAATAAATAAAATGATAAGCTAAGCTAGCAAGCTAACAAATTAAGCAGTATTATAGAGAATACTAATTCAAAGGCAGCTTTAAGCGATAGAGCGACTCTTACAGAAAAAAATATAATTTTATATTAACTTATCTAAATTTATTTAATATAACTATTACTTACATAATAATAGAACTCTATAAAAAAATATTAACAAAACTAAAGAATTTTGTAAATTAGAATTTACTGAAAGAAATAAAACGCTTTTTTATTCATTCATATACCACGTTATCTCACATTTGAATCAGAAAATATCCCACCATACAAAATAGATGAATCATACATTTCTTTTCTATATACATTTATAAATAAAAGTCCTTCAAAATGAATGACTCATAATTACTTCCATTATTAATGTGACATTCAACTTTTCCCATATAATGTTACACATCGGTTTTCACGTCGTGTTAAGCTTTTGTACATACTGTGTTAGTATTAATATGGAAATAAAATTGATTTTGTTTTATAAATATGTTTTTAGTAACAGTAAGTGCATTAATTTAATGGAAAATAAACGAAGAAAGCAGAGACTAAGCAACGGAGTGTCTTAGCACTAGGTTCCCTCTGCCTACTCTGCCATGTGGGTGATAAAGCGTGAAGCTAAAAAAACAAGCTTAAATAAATACTTAAGAAAAAACATCGAGAAAGCTCACTGACATGACTAGTGATCATAACTAGTGGTCATAGGTTTTTGGCGCTTTTCATGAGGTGCGGGTTCAAATTCTATTGCAGTAAAATTTTTATGTTTTCATGAAAATATTTTTCCATTCTCAGTGTGAATTTTAAAAACAACAACTAAATAAATTTATTTTAGTATCATTTTTAAAAAATATTATCTTGTAGCGTTGATAAAGTTAGATTACTTAGTATTTGTCACTTACGATGGAATATGAAACATAAAATATCGTTATTCTATATTTCTCGCAGTCACTGAGTATTACAAGAGTTTTATATACATAGAAATAAATCAAAATTAAATTACTTGTCAATTTATGGCATTTATGGCAAATTTATCCTGTCCAATACGAATTAAGTGATAGATGTCCTTACTCTAAGCCGTGGCACCTAATAATGTGGTTTATTTTACTATTTTTCTTCAGCTTCGAACTGTATCGCGTAAACAGGATTTAACTTTGATTCTAGTCCCAAATCTCTCTTTTCTTTTTCTTGGAACTAAATTATTTTTATATTTTTTTACTTTTCCCCTCACAAAAGGGTAGGTAGGGGAAACCTAGTGTTAATAGACCCTCTTTCTGTATTTCCGTATTTTCCGAGGCATTGCGTATTGAGTGACGGAATTAAAAGTCACGTTTGCCAAGTTATCATCGAATACAATGGAGATTATACTTAAATAATTCATCCTCCCCAAGTGGGATTTGAACCCACAAACCGTCGCACTTTCGGGCAGACGCTGCACCCCTGCACCTCTATTAAGCTAAATATGAAACAAAAAACGTAACTCAACCTGAAACTGTTAACCTAAGCTTACACACCTTTTTCCTACAGTACGGTAGCACAACAAAACCAAATAATTAATACAAATGTTTTGTTCTCCAAAATATGCATATATTTTTCAAGCCCGTTTTCGATCGTAATGTTGGTCACACTGCGGTCGACGATGTCACGTCCGGTTGCACGTACTTGACATGTTACCGTATATTCGCTTTTACCAATTAATAATTGTTTCGGATATTTGTTAAATATCTCTTCCATTCGCTGTTTGGATGGAATTCTTTTAAAATACCTTTATTTAATCTAGCTTAAAAATTTGTTTTCTTGTCATTTTTTTACTTATTGCATATTGACACGAGATTGGCATGTACTAGGTATGCATTTTTATATGCACATATATTTAAAACTATTTTTACCGATTACCAATTCCACCAATATATATATATATATATATATATATATATATATATATATATATATATATATATATATATATATATATATATATATATATATATATATATATATATATATATATATATATATATATATATATATATATATATATATATATATATATATATATATATATATATATATATATATATATATATATATATATATATATATATATATACATATATATACATATATATATATATATATATATATATATATATATATATATATATATATATATATATATATATATATATATATATATATATATATATATATATATATATATATATATATATATATATATATATATATATATATATATATATATATATATATATATATATATATATATATATATATATATATATATATATATACATATATATGTGTATTTGTAGACGGAATTCTTGAACAAACGAAAATATATAAAAATATGAGTAACAGTGTGGAAAAGATGTGCATCATTGAAATTATATATGTACATATATTGAAATAAACGTTTTCGATCATTACACAGTTTTACATTGCAAATTTATTGAAGCACTTCATTTGCATTTGCAATGGAACTATTTTTTCAACCCACTACAAAGTTCCTGTCAACTAAATATTTTAATTAATGATATTACTACTTAAGTAAAAATATAATTTTATTTGTTTAAATATTTTAAAATAAAAAATAATAATAATATAATTGATAAAATTTGCAATTTTTCCTATGTTGGGTTGATGTTAGTTTTACAAGATTAAATGATTATTAAAGATTAAATGATTATTAATAATAGTGTCTACCAAGGACTAGGATAGAAAAAATACTTATAAAAAACAAGTAATAATTTAAACACAGCAGGATATGAACCCACGCCTCTTGGAAACCCTTTAAGCGTTTTAAAGCTTGAAAACCCACTAAGCTATACTTTCTTCATCACCCTGCGTGTATGTATATACCTAATACAATTTTTTCGATGTAACATCTTTATAGATCTTTATAGGGAGATTTTTACAAATTTTCGCAACCCAAATATTATTGGAAAGAACACTGTGTTCAAATTTTTGTTATCAGTAGGTATTTTGACTAAATTATCTTAATACGACTAAAGATCTATACATAAAAAAAATCGTGGATACTTGTATACTTAAATATTAGCCAATTCCTAACCTTGCCTCCAGATTCCTGTCGTCTCTGGAGAAGTCTGCTTATTCTCTAACTAAAAATTTTAATTATTCGTATTGTATTCTAAAGAAATATCATTATATCAGAAACAAATTTTGTTAAAAAATCTTAAATATACAATAATTCAAGTAAACCCAAGCGACACCATTAATGTAACAAAAGTATTTAAAAATACATGTCCTAAGTTGGCGTACCTCCAGCTATTGTGTGTCGACATATAGTGTCGCATGGACATGTTTGTTTATAAAACAGCTTGGCTCGTCGAGACTGTTATGACCGAAATGCGAAACTTTTTGGTATCATATCAATGTTTTTTAATATTTCTACTTATTTTTATATTCTGTGCTTATTAATTGCTTTTCGAGGTAGACAAAGATAATTTTAGATTTAGATATTATTATAGTATTTTGTTATAGAAATATAGCGTTTTACTGTAAATATTATATGTATTTACTCGATAAGTATAGAATTCTATAATTTCTTATCAGATTTTGAATTCTTTATCTCACTTTGAGTCGTAAAACATTAATATTGTTTACACACACATATAGAACACCTCAAAAAACACTTTTAAAAAGTAACAATTATAATTATATGAATCATCAAAATCATTACAATTCACATCGAAAAAGCTTTCTAAAGCACAATCTAACATATTCATTTAAAATTTCCGGCCCAAGTAGAAGCTCGTTACTTCAGTAAAAGATTCCCAGTCCTTAGTCTTCAGTCTTCATTATAAAGATTTCAGGTTTTAAGAAGGAATCTGACAGTGAGCCGTAAAGCTGATTTAACAAGACGTATGAAGCCATTTAAGCGTTCTGGATTTAATTTCATGAAAACATTCTCGTATCTACAACATAGTTTGGGTAATATATTACTTATTATTATCTAATTCATACATTCACTTGTCTTTTATCAATAGAATATTATAGTGATTTTTGTTAAATAATGTGACAAAAAAGTGCTTTACGCTATTTCAAATATATAGTAGAGAAGATGAAGTGAACCTAGTGCTAAGACTCTCCATTCTACATTTTTCATCTGCTTTCTTTTTGTTCCAACAATTAGTACTAGGAATGATTAATAAGCATAGTCTTATGTAATATCTATTGTCAATATTTCCATTTGCGGGGACGGAGAAAGCAGGGACTAAGCAAAGGAGTGTCTTAACACTAGGTTCCCACGGTCCGAGCAGTTCCCTCTGCCTACCCTGCCGTGTGCGGGATAAAGCGTGAAGCTAAAAAAAATTAAATAAATATTTCCCTTTTTTATGCAATATGTTATATATAATAATTATATAAAATATATCAATTTGGAGTTCGAGTATAATAAAATTATATGCGTTTTATAGTGTTTATTTAATTGCATGTATGTTTATATTTTTTAACATATACATATTCTATATGTACATTGAAATAAACGAATTCGGTCAGTTTTACATTGCAAATATATGGACAGCTCTACATTTGCATTTTCAATGAAACTATTTTATATTATTATTTTTATTAATTATATTACTATTTTTATATTACTATTTTTATTAAATATTATATTACTATTTTTATTAAATTAAATTAATTAGTGTTACTAATTAATAACACTAGTGGGCTACTCGTACATATGAGCTTTGTTTTATTAGTTTAATAATTTTTAAAAGTGGTAAACCTATATATCTTTTTCAAAGATATAATTTTTAGACTGACAAAAAGCGTACAATTATTTCTCAATAAAATCAAATTGACAAACGTGTAGATCTTGTTTAATCAATTATGAACTGATCTGTTCAAGTGGGAACATCAGCTATATTTTTCACATCGCCTTTTCAAGATCTTCAAATCAGTAAGTACAAAAATGTGCGCAATCTCTTTAAGTGTGCGCAATTAAAACACTTCCACAAAAATATGTAATATGTAATGATGATGACAACTCAAAAACATCAAGGCGCCAGGTGAAGATGGAATCACATCAGAGCTTCTGAAAGCGGGTAGAATACCGATAGTAGAAGTCCTTCCAAGGCTCTTTAATTCCGTTATTCATGAAGGCAAACGCCAGAAACATGAAACAGGAGCGTGGTGGTCATTTCAAAAAAAGCGGTGCTGGTGTTTGTACAAGAACGCTACTATGTCGGTTCGAGTACAGGAGCAATGTACCAAGGCGATTCCATTGCAACGAGGTTTGAGACAGGGAGACCTTATTTCTCCAAATCACAATGGAAGACGCTTTAAACTCCTGAAATGGCAAGGACGCAGCATCAATATTAACGTCGAGTACATCACTCACCTTCGGTTTGCAAACGATATCGTGGTTATGGCGGAATTGTTGGACGATCTAAGCACTATGCTCAAGGATCTCAATCGAGTATCTCAACAGGTTGGGCTTAAGATGAATATGGACATCATGTCGAATGTCCATGTTGTGCCCACTCTGCTTGCATTTGGGAACTCGCAGCTCGTAGTTGTTCTACGAGTACGTCTCCCTGGGTCAAACGATCCAGTTAGGCCGATCCAACTTTGAGAAGGATCGTCAGTCGTCGAATCCAACTTGGCTAGGCAGTCCAAAATACTTTAGTGCTTCAAGACGAAAGTATTTAATCTATGTGTGTTACCAGTGATGACTTACGGCAAAGAAACGTGGTCTCTTACTGTGGGTCTCATAAAGAAGCTCAGGGTCGCTCAACGAGCTATGGAGAGGGCTATGTTTGGCATTTCTTTGCGAGATGTGTGCGCAACGGGGACATCCGCAAACAAAGGAAAGTAATCGAAATAGCCTAACGAATTAGTAAGTTGAAGTAGCAATGGGCAGGCTACATAGTACGGGAACTGATGGCCGCTGGGGTAGAAAGGTTCTCAAATGGAGACCACGTACTGGCAAGCGCAGCATGGGACGGCCTCCTACCAGGTGGACGGACGACTTGGTCCGGGTTTCAGGCAGCCACTGGATGCGATAGCATTAGACAAGGCGCACTGGAGGTCCCTGGGGAAGGCCTATGTTCAGCAGTGGACGTCCTACCGCTGATATGATGATGATGATAATTATAATGCAAGATATACATCACTGTATTTTAAACGCAGGAGATAATATTTTTTGCGCACATGGCAGGGTAGGCGGAGAGAAATGCAGGAACCCTGGGAGCCTAGTGTTAAGATACTCCGTTCCCTGCCTTCCTCATTTTTCGAGGCATTGCGTGTTAAATGGCGGAGCCCAATGCCGCGCGTCAAGCGTGAAGAAAACTGAAATAGGAAAATCCATCCTCTCCTCATGGAAACCGTACCCATATAGCGTCACGATTACAGGCATAAGCTACGCCTCTGCGCCAGGACGACTTTCAATAATAATATATAATAAAACTACAGTATGTTTAGACTGTACTAAATATTATCATTAACTGAAAATCATAGTGATTACCATATCAATAACAAAAATAAAATGACAAACAGAATAGAATAGTAGTAAACCCACAGAAATTAATTAAATATAAATATATTTGTACAGTGTTTGAACTGCCTAGTTCGTCGTTCCGCTAATCCCCTATGTACCCAGACCGCATGTTTCGATACTGTCGTCAGCATTAACGTGCTTTTGCAGCAGGGTTTTGTAATTAATATATTACAAAGAGTGTATATATTATAATTACATAATAATTTATATATTTATTCCTTGATATACCAGGAGTTAAGTATACCAGGAGTAAGATATTAGTCTCCAGGTGAACAAGGAAGCTAGTTGAATTTGGTGGACCCCAAGTCCTAAATTTTTCCCATAGACTAGCCAACGAAGGTGATCGAAACTTGGAATGCAGACCCTGATGATATAGCTTATCTGGAATACTTAATACCAATTACAAGAAGATATAGAGCAATGCATATGCAAAAATATGTTTTTACAGAAATTGTTTCATCAAAATAATAAAAAAAATACAAAATAAAATAATAAAAAACATAAATACAATAGGAGTATTTTATGATTCCCTAATTGAGATTCGAAGACGCAACTGTCTCGTATACATTCAAAAGCTGTGCCACTGCGCAATAACGACTTTATGTATAATACCTAATACCATTTAAACTCTATTTAATAATAGCAGGGATAATCTTCATCATTACGAGAAACTCTGTCGTTTACAATGTAACTAGTGGAATAGTAAAATAGTTAAACACAAAGTTTATGTACGGTAAAGCTTAACTATTCAGGTGACGCACACAGTGTGTACCTATATATAATATATGTATATATATGTATATATTAGGAAGATATTAGTACAAATTCATGGATGCTAATAATAATGACATAGCTTAAAGTGACAAATATATTGTTACATATATGATTATATATGTAGAACATTACTGCATATGATATATATTTTATTTTGCTGAAAAAAATATTTTAGAAAATATATAAAAATTTCAACATGTACTCAAACTCACACCGTCCAAGAATTATCCACTTAACCATACTCCTTGGGATAGTGAATTATTTACATTTCTTTGCTTCAGCGTAATATTTTATCTATATTAAGAGAGAGAGAGAGAGAGACAAAGAGAGAGTCTTGACACTACCGTTAATCTCTTCTCTGGTAAATGTAGGATAAAGCTTAATCAGTCTAAACGTCCCATAACAGATATCAACTGTAAGCAGCCCTACACATTCGAAATGTTAAGTGCATCTAATTACAGTTATTCACAATGTTGCTGTTTCGGTTTTATGTTAATGTGCTTTACCTGCATTGTAAAATGTTAGACGATTTACTGTTCTTGTTTTGATATTATCAAAACTTAATAATAATATGAATAAGTAGAAAGAACTTTTATTTATGTTACTGAAAAAGTAATAAAATTAAGTTTAAAAAATATAGAAGAAAAAAAAGCTCATTCTTTTAGAATTTATCCAAAGTCATTATGAATAATTACACTGATGAAACAATATTCTTACTAATTCATAATGGACTGGCTTTATTAAAATTATATAACCGTCGTGGCGCAGAGGCGTAAGCGTCTGCCTCTAAACGCGACGGTTTGTGGCTTCGAATCCCACTCGCGGAAGATGGATTTTTCTATTTCCATTTTCTTCGCTGTGGAAACTAGGTAAAAAGGCGGAGAGCGGGGACGGAGAAAGCAGATACTAAGCAATAGAGTGTCTTAGCACTAGGTTGATATAGTTCCTGCAGTTCCCTCTGCCTACCCTGCAATATGCAAGATAAAGTGTGAAACTAAAAAATAAATAAAATACCACATAGGGAACATACATAAAATACACTCAAGTAGCTGTTAAAGTTATCACTTCTAAAGATATTCGTAAATAATTTCTTTTTAAATAACTTATATTTCCTGGATATTTTCTAATTTGTTAACGAAATTCGCTTCATGCTTATATACAATGCCTAAGTTTCAACAATGATTCATGAAACTTTAAACCAAATTTGAAAATATAAACCTATGTTTTCTCAGTTATAAAATACATATATACATATATATAATAGTTATGTAGCTCGTAAAACTTTAATGGAAACGAAAAGGATGGGGTAGTTCCATAAAAAATTGGATGAAAGAAACATACGGTGGAAATTTTTTAAAAGATTTTATTTAAAGATTTTAGTTTATTTTACCTTATATCCCTTTAGCAGGATAGACATTGGCTCAGGAGTGTGAAAACACTCCATCCTCCATTTTCTACATAATTTTAACACTACGTGTTAAGCTCTTAGGAAATTCCTTATGATATTATTATCGATTACTGAACAGAAGTGTAGCTGACACTGTTTGAGTTAAATAAATAAAAAGACCTAAATCACTGAGTTAAATAAATAAAAAAGACCTAATTATGGTATAGTGGGTTACTTTTGTATTAATTATCGTAAGAGAATAAACGAATTGATATTACTCTGTTATATTATTATGAAAAATTTACTCCAATCAGCGAAACTCTGGACTAGCGCCCATATATATTTAGGAAATACATATAAACATTTGTTTAGTCTCCGTAACTCTAAAACTATTATGAGTACGTAGATCTGAGAGTAACATACCCATCATATATTCAATTTCAGCTGGTTTTTTGGTATTGCGTACAAATTCAAAAAACGGCAAAACATTTACTTTTTTATAAGTAGATAAAATTTTGAATCTTGTAAAGATTGAAACCTCTCGAAGCCGTCCAAGCATTGCGACCGCTAACCCATACGCCTTCATCAAGCTGCGTCGAAATTCTAATAAGCTTATCCATTAAAAATATATAGTAATCTGAACATGAGGGCGCAGGCTACGTTTAATTTTTATGTACTTTAAAAAAAATCGTTTCATTACATTACACTTAAAGACTAAAAACTATATTTTTTGGGCTTTCTTTGTTCTTTACGTACACTATTCATAATGACAAAGAGAAAGTAGTGACGCAACTCTCAATTCAGCCAATTTCAAATTTTTCAGCCAATTTCTAGACGTTGCCTTTTAAGCGTGGAGGACAGTCGTGGCATAGAGTCGCAGCGTCTGCCTACGTGTAAACGATAGTGTGTGGGTTTGATTCCTACTAGAAGGAGATGGATATTTTCATTTCCATTTTCTTCGCTCTGGCACCCAGACAAGCGCGGCGTTGCGTTCCGCCACTCAACACGAAATGCCTCGAAAAAGAAATCTTTGCTATAAGCGGGATAAAGTGTGAATCTACACAAAATATGTAAAGCGGCGGAACTCAACGCCGTCATTTAACTTATCAGTGTAAGTTAAAAAAAATAGTAGTGTGAAGTGGAGATTGATCCCATAACTACAGAAGCTAGACAAATATACCAACCAAACAAGACTGAGTATAAACTAGATATAATTATAAATAAAAGCTATCATAACTTAAAAACCTATTAAAATATAGTATATAAAGCTACGAGTATTATAAATACTATTATAATATAATACCGTATGTTTCCACTCATACCTTTCGGCGTGGTCGTAAAAGGAGACATCATATAATTGAGGATAGCAGGATGTGGATTACCATCGTATGAATATAAACGTAAATAGGAGCTTTTCAAACTAAAACTGAAGCTTAATGAAATGGAAAATATTTCTAGAAAGTTTGGTAAATTTTCTATTAATTATTTTATGACAAATTTCTCTCTCAATACACGTTTTTTTTATTTTTCTGACTTTTTTTACGACAAAGCTGTTTTTTTTTTAGAAAATCAAATTATTAAGAAAGAAAAGTATCAAGCTGTAATTAATTTCAAAACGGAGCCAAAGGATATATCTCAATTATATATTTATTTTATCTCGTTCATAGCAATACAGAGTGTCAAGAAGACACACCGCTCCCGTTTCGAGATATTGCGTGTCGAGTGGCGGAACTCAACGCCGTGCTTGCCAAGTTGCTAGAGCGAAGAAAATAGAAATTGGCTAAAATCATCCTTCCCTCAGGGGAATTGAACTCACAAACGTCCTGTTTACAGGTAGACGATGCGCCACGATACTCGTAGTTATAAAGAAAAAAAAGTATACAAAATGAATTGAATAATATTTTAGCTATGAGTCATAGAGTTTTCGATACATCGTTCGGGGAATTACCCTGACTCATGTTCTCAGACGATTCAGAATTTAGCAACAAATAGGCTTATTCAGCACGCAATACCTCGAAAAAGGCGGAAAGCGGGGACGGAGAAAGCAGGGACTAAACAACGGAGTGTCTTAACACTAGGTTCATATGATTCCTACAGTTCCCTCTGCCTACCCTGCAATATGCGGGATAAAGCGTGAAGCAACTAAAAAACTAAACTACTAAACAAAAACATAGGCTTATTTAATGTTCAAAATAAATTTCGAGATTGTTATTAACCGATGGCACGATATACGTCTAAGAACTATGAGTATCTTATCACTATGTTTAATACATTTTTCAAATCACTCATAAGTTTATAAAGTAAATTTATACTAAGATTATCTCTTAGTCGTCTTAAAATTCGAGGTAAACTTCGTTTGAAATTCATAAATATTCAAGACACAATCGCATTACATGTACCAAGGAATTCTGATTGTAATATACAGTGTGATTAGCATTCGCCCGGCTATTATGGATGATATTAATTAAACAAAAGAGCTTTTAAGCTAAAAGTTTAAGCGTCTCTTATAAATTAGTCAAAACGAATTATTGTTGCAAACAAGTAAATAATTCGTGTAGTGATGTGACAGGCTCGATTTGTATAAGTCGGTGTGTTTATATATAATATAAAACGATATGTAATAATATATATTAAGAGAAGCTAAAAACCACGCCAGAGTTCCTGCGGTTCCCTCTGCCTACCCTACTACTCGTATGAGCAGGATAAATTATGAAGCTAAAAAAAGAAGCTAAAAACTACTCAGTCGTATTAGCATCTCAATATATATGAAAAATTCCCGACATTGGTAATTTGGCGCAGCGTCTGACTGTAAATGCAACAATTGTGGGTTTACATTTCACTTAAAGACAATAAATCACTCTGGTACCTAAACTAAGCGTGGCGTTTAGTTTCGCCACTCAATATGCAATTTTCGAGTACTTTTTTGTTCCCTGGACTGAGCTCACACTAAGATCCCGTTAATAGGGAAATCCATTTAATTCTTTTTCCATAAGTAATTACTTTTGGGCAGCGAAAATGTTTGAAAATCTCCCTACAGTAATGCTTACACCGCAAGAAGTTGCAAAGGCGTATAATAATTTTGACGTAGTGTGATGAAGAACGTATGGCTTAGTGGTCATAGTAGTTGGTCGTTCCAAGGGCCGCGGGTTCAAATTTTTACATGGTTTTCTTAAACTAAATATCCAATATATTAACATAGCATTAATAAGAACATATAAAAACACAATTTTTACCATCTTCCTCTACATTTCTATCGATAAAAAAATTTGAGTCATCCTACCGTTACGCATAAATGGAATTATGATGCCGCCACTACATTTACATTTTGATTGAGCGAGAATTAACTTTGAGTTAGCAAATGTATTACCATATTATAGCACGGTAGAAAAAAATGGTTATTCATTTCTTTTATTAAATAAGATTTATTAGTGTCATTATCGTTTTAAGAAAACAAAGCTCAAAGCTTAAATATTTACGTAACAAATTTACTTATTGTATAAGGTACAACTTTGTCCCTATAACCCGAAATCGGAGAACGTAGTGTCTTAATACCTACTACCTAGACCTTAGTCTCTCCGCCTACCACATATACAAGAAAAAGTATGGAACCAAAAAAAAGAACGAAATAAACAACTACTTCTTTATAAAAGCTCCCCTTTAAAATGTGCCAAATAAATTCTATTTCTACAACATATATCATAATTTTAATATATAAAAATATATAAGATTACTTTTTTAATAAACAGCTTTAAAATTCACTATCTTAAATAGATATTTCATTATAGATAGGATGTTTCTCAGGAGTGCTTTTAGTAAGATTGATTTCATGTCAGCCAATAAAAAGTAAAGCTTTAGTCTCGCTGGGAATCTTTTTAAAGTTTAATGTTTAAAGTAAACAAAGATTAATGATAGATATGTCTCTTAAACTGATATGGCTTTTATAATATATTAAAATTAGGTAGAAAATTTACAAATTAATAAATATCGAAATTTCGATAGAGCAGGCTATTTTTTTTATAAATTGATTCACTATAAATTTGTCACTAAAAGTTTATTATAGCGAAAGCTAGCTGACAATATTAAATCACTATTAAAAAAAAAGGAAATATCCCAGTTAAGAACTATACTTCATAGTGTTTGGACCCTCTTTTTAAGTAAAGAATATTAATTAACGTGTTATATTAGAAAAAAATATCAATTCCCAACGAGGAAATATGTAAGCTGGGCTATTTAGTGAGGATAGCTCAGCGTGAAAGGTTGGTTTTAGTTTGATTTACACTCTGGGAATTAAATGTTTCCAACAAAAAAGGTAGCTTTGCGTTGTTTAGCTTATTACGTAACAAGTAGATTATGTATGTAGTTTTAGTATTATTGTGAGTATATTTTTGGCGAAATACCTCAAAATAATAAGAAAGTAAATAAAGCAAAACAACAGAAGAAAAATTAAGTGATTTACCACTTTTTTTAAAAAAAAAACATTTAAAAATAATACGCTTTATAAATCACATAAACGCATTTTAGTCTTTTCAACCGTCGATACTTTTTATTGAGTTAAACGTGCCCAATTTCTTACAAAAGCTTCTATTGTTACATCTTGTTTGATAAAGCAAATAATTCAATCTAAAACATTACGGCTGTCCAAATAGTAAAAATGTACTAAAGCTGCCTTGTCGATTCACTAGCTTTTAGTGTGCCGGAAATGGGAAAAGCGCCCTCTATCGAATATTGTATCACTTCCGGAAGTTTCGATACATCCAGTTGTTTTGAGCCGGTTTTACGTTATTTTCTACTTATTGCTCCGGATTTCGGTCAAAGATAATCCTTTGTTATTGGGGAGAAGAAAAAATATGATATATAAATTTGATGTATCCTTCAAACGATATTATCTTTTCATATGTGGGCACTTATATGGCCTTTTTGGGTTGTGTTTGTCATATTATTAAGTTTATATTTCTTATTATTAAGTTACGGTATTTGATTTAAATCCAGTTTTGTACATATATATATAAAATAAATTCTTCGAAAAGATCACTTAAATGAAATTATTATAATTTAATTCCCATAAACGGATGTCGAACACATAATATATGCAGCTATACATCCTCCAACTGTGCAACGTTACACTTGACTTACATTTTCATGAACAAAAAAATACATTTTCAATTAACAGATAAAAGAATATTAACAAAAAAAGTTTCACCTCAAATATAAATCAATAATAAGCAAAACCTCTGTATATTTTTACTCTTTTTTGAGCTTTTTTTTTTACTTTTTTTAGTTTATGAAATTTTACATCAATTTGAAAAAAAAAAAGCAATATCTCTATTTATATATAATTTCATATAAACCAAACCAATTTAAAATAGTATTGTATACATGCGACAAAGCGTAAGCCTGTAAAGAATTCAGGTGGCTTCCCTTCAGTCGATAGTTCAGGAATTTCCCCATAAAACACCCCATTGGTCACGAAAAGATATTGAATCGGATCGGAAACTTCAGGTTGAAGCGGTAATAATATAATTTATTAAAGACGATGTTAGATTGAACGATTTCATTAAGAATGATTATTTTTCTATTTTCCAGAACAAATTTACTATCATTATTTTTGTTGGCTAAGTATTCTTGAACTCTTAGTATTATTTAATACTAAAAACTCAAAATAAAATATTTTTTATTTTCTTTTATGTAAGTGCCACGTTACTTTCGTTCTCTCACGGATAACCCCATTTCTAATTTTATCCTTGAGAGAGACCCCGAGCATAGCTCGCTCCATAGCACGCTGAGCGACTTTAAATCTGTGGACCAGCCCCTTTGTCAGTGTCCACGTCTCGGCAGCGTATGTCATCACCGGTAGGACGCATTGCTCGAAGTAACCGACATAGCTCGCAAAATTAGCAAGCTGAAGTGGCAATGGGCCGGCGACGTCTGCCGCAGAACCGATGGCCGTTGGAGCAGACGAGTCCTGGAGTGGAGACCGCGTCTTGGCAAACGTAGTGTAGGACGCCCTCCGGCCCGCTGGATCGACGACATACGCAGGGTTGCCGGAGCAGGCTGGATGAGGGTTGCAGAGGACCGGGATGTTTGGCGCAAAGTTGGGGAGGCCTATGTCCAGCAGTGGACAGTGATTAGCTGACGATTACGATTACGATTACGAAGTGCCACGTTCTGCTACGTTACTTACAAAATCTCAAGTTCAGATAAACAGCGCATATCGAAATAGCTAATTTCTTAATACTAGGTTCTCTCCGAAAATATTAGTATGCTTTTTGTTGCGGGGTGAAAAATTTAATTTTTTTGTAGTTTAAGTTATAGCTTTTATACTTTGCTTGCATGAAAAAAATGTTTATATGTATTCTTGTAATTTTGATTTCAGGAATTTTAAAAGATTAGTTCTTCAGGCTTCAGTTGCGCGTATTGTTTATTATAAAAACGATGTATTTTTGTTTAGCTCTACTATAGATATTACACATTTTGTCTAATGTCTATACAATAACCTAAACCCTAGTTTTAAGATGATCCGATCTCTACATTCCATATATAACTTCACGTTTTATCCCGCACATAGCAGGGTAGATAGAGGGAACCAAAAAAACTGTGGAAATATTTTTTCGGGGCATTGTGTAATCAGTGGTGGACGCAAGAGATACTTCCATACTATAATTTATAGATAGACACTACGCCTACGCGCCACGATGTTCTGCCTGTTATTAACACAATTCCTTTTCTTGAATAAAAATTAAACTCACAATACTTTTGTCAACAGTCATTCATTCATCAATCAGTCATTTTTAAGCACCTTCTAATATAATATAAAATCTTACATTAAAATTTTTCATAATTATTTACATTAAATTTATTATACTTATTCTTATTATTCCATAAAACTTAAACTGCACTAACACCAACATATCTTGAAAATTTAATACCACAGTAGCTAGAATATTGATATTGCGGTAGTCCAGAAATAGTTCGGTATTCAACTCGTTAACGCTCCGTTGGCGAATTCGTCGGTGACTGCTCAAATATTCAAAATATACGTATAAACAAAACCTAGTTATACGTATAAAGTAAGCTTTCCATGAAAGCTCCAAACAGAGGATTAATTTGTTGATTTGATAACAATTTTCCTTTAGATAGAGGAATTTGATTCAGTGTATAAAGCTTTCATTTGAGCTTTTTAATATTTAAGCTTTAAGAATTTTGTTATTATAACTTATTTTTATTTTAACAAAGCTTTGTCAAAATATAGTAACTCCATCTTTTAATGTTTAGGATTTAGGATATTATATTTGTCAATATATTTTTCCTAAACACGCAAAGAGCTCAAGTTGAAAGTAATATTAAATATCCGCTATTCCAATTTCGTTCTGTAGTTTATGGAAACTGAGTGAACTGAATAAGTAAGTAAGTACTGAGTATACAAAATGAGTGGATGGTCAAATATTATAAGTAGCATTTCTCTCAGTAGAATACTTACTATCATAAAAAAGGTACGGAAATCTCGATACCGAGTACTATTCGCTCTTGAAAAAAATTCTTTAATTTTAAAATGTATTTTTACAAAAATTATCACAGTCACTAGTATTGGTTAGACAATATCTTATAGTATATGAAAATACAAGTAAGCGATATCGCAGTTAGCGTTATTGTTATAGACTGATTTCATAATAAATGAACTTTTGATAAAACATTTGTAAAAATAAATATACAAAATATACACAAATAAATTATAAACTATACAAGCTTCCTTGCTTCCTATATTACCAAAATTTATACGTAGGCGACAAACTACAAAAGGAATTTTATACTTCATAAAACATCGTAGCGACAATGGAGTAGCTTTCACACAGTGTTTTAGTCAGTGCTAGAACGTTTACACGTCCATAATTCAGTGTGACCGCTACAAACTACCTGCAGCTTTGAATTTCAGCTGAACTTGTGTTCATTAGATTTTCATATGTTTAGTAAACGATTTGTTTGACTAAAGCCTTGGTTGGATATATTGTCAAGTAACGGCTCCGCTCGCGGCTTCGTCCGCTTGAACAGTATTATTATTTATTCATGAGCAAAGCGAATCATATTCGTTTTTGTAAACTTTAGCCTATATGGTAGTTTGATGTACAAGCAATATATAGGTGAAAAAATTTGCAATTATTTATTATTATCCCATTCAGTCATTTTACGTGAAACCGGAATAAAGTCTCATTCTCAGAAAAAAATACATTTATTTACTTATTTATAATTAGGATTAAATAATAAAACATAACTTTTACCTTCTATAGTTTGACACCTAACAAATTTTAAGTAACCGAGGCAACTCTGACCGCGGATACAGTCAGTTACATTGAAACAATTGACGTGTTGAAACACAGCCCATAGTTTTGCTCAATACCATTCCAGACAAAAATAACATATCAATTTGAACTAACAGTACTTGAGATACTAATCTCACACGTGACTTCCTTACGTGCTGTGCTAAATAATTACCAATTACGAGTTACAAATATATCTCAATTTGCTTTAGTTCAAAGACTTTTGACATAAAAACTATGTAACTTATCAGATGTGTGGAGACAATCTATTTTAAAGATGAGGTCAAATAACTAAATTACATATAGATGGACTATTTTTAGTATAATTTTGTAAAAAGAAATAAAATATGCATTATTTTTTATTATATTAAATATATATAGCATGTAACGTCTGTCATGGGAAAATGTTGGGAAAACAGGACGTATATTTATCACTTGTAACCGTGTATCCTCTACTCAGTACGAAACAAATTATAAATAGTACTGGCCATTATTTACTCGGGTCACCGAAGCGCTTAAGTAATAACAAAGTGGCCGCTCTCATAGACTTTAAAGGCAAACTTTTTAAAATCCTCTTAAAATTTACAACAAAAGAGGACAAATTTTACATAAAATAATAGTGTTCCACTCATTGTTATGTAAAATGGATATAGCCATTTAAAAGTTTTAATTTATACGAGAAATTGTTTTAGAGCTGTGCCTCGTCTTTTGACAGTCTCGAGTTTAAACCTAAAAATTTATTGTTGCTGATAAAATTTATTTATTTGTGCCTTTGTTAAGTGTTCTAGAAACTAATCTATTTAATGTATCTAAAGGCTTTTAAAATACAGCAAAAGTTTATAAAAATACAAACTATTATCTATCTATTATGTAAATAAACAACTTAGATTTATAAAATATACAATTTATAAATAATTTGTAATTATACACTACATATACATATACGGATATTTGATTAGGCACTGACATATTTTTTATATTATTTAAAATTGCACTACATTATATAGATATAATTTCTATCTTTAACAGCACAATTAATCGTTTGAGCCAACTTATCTTAACTAAAAACTTAGAAGTACTCAACAAATAAATTTGAATTTAGCAGAAGTACATAAATAATTGACATAAATTTCATTTAATTAGTCTAGAATTATACATACATAAAGTCATAGTAATATCTAGCACTAGTACAGAATGTAACAATAAGATTGCAGCTGCAACTATATGACCGGCGCACTGATGGCTGCAGACCAGTTACATGTTACCACAAAACTACGAGTAAGCTGTATGTCAAGATGACTAACGCAGCAAGCACGAACATATATGTACATGAATTCATGAATTGTACTAGTAGAGTCTAGAAGTCATACATGTCATGAATGTTTATGTATGAAAGACGTATGTCAAACGACAACTATGCCAAATGACCTCTTTGTTATCACACGACAAGTGTTTAAGTTTTAAATCTTTTGGGTTTGAATGTTTATTCTGTTTGCGAGAATATAATTTATATTATTTAAATATAAAGTAATGAAAGTTGTATGTATTTCAAATCTGTATACGAAACTTTATGTTTCGTCGACTCAAAAAATATTTCTGCACTCGGTTCTTCGTTTAAGAACTAAGCGATATCCTCTCAAGATGGTTGTCAATACGTTTTACTATTAAAGCCGCTAAACAATATTTATCGATAGAATGACACTTGCATAGATATTCTACGTTTCCAATTAAAAATATTGTGAACATTCATTTTGATAATATCATACCTTCCCTAATGTCTTTATCCACCAACTCTTTTAATTTTTTTACCTTCTTCCTTTCTTTTTCTACCTCCATCTGTGATAACAAAGCTCAACAACCTCTGCTCGGCAACTCAGTATACCAAAATACAGCCATTTTTAAAAACATATATGGGAGATATAGGTTTAGCTACGTTAAATTATCAGCACAGGCTTAACATTATTATACACACTACTAGCGCCACAATGTTTTAAATATTTATTTTTTTGTGCTTAATGGTATGCAAGAAGACTTAAAATAAGGTTTGATACGAATCTTGGAAGCATTTTGTAAATATTGAAGGTATGGAGAAGCTATTTTAAGTCTCATTAAGTATTTCATATACTATATTATTTTATTCCATATATGTATACATACATATAAGTGAAGTAAGCATTCTTAGTACCTTTACCCTATAACTATTTAATAAGAAGCATTTGGTTAGCTACATCCAGTGGAGCGTATCTGGCGGAATATCTGAAACTAATTATTAAGTTTGGGCGCTCATCCTCACGTTATCTTCAATTTTGCAACATCTTATATATTAGATGTGTATGTATGTACTATTGCTCCGCAATAAGGAGTAAACTAGTTTTATAATAATTCAAGTTAAACTTCTCTTATATATATAAAGTTGTATTGGATGTTAAATTTTAAGCTAAAGTTAACGGTGCGTTGATGATTATGTTATCAAATTTAGCTTAAACGGGGTTTGTTATATATAATAACCGATATATTGCTACACATTACTAGCTAGTCGGTCATTTTATTTAGAATTGCTAGTATATTAAAATAAAACCATTCAATGTATGCTTATATGTATATATATACTCTGATGTATATAGGTCATAACACTGCAGTTTCATCAGTTCATTTTAGCGTAGTGCAGAAACCTTTAATTGGGCATTTAAGACTTTTCCTAAGGGAGTATACGGGACATTAAAAGAGGATTTGCGAAAAAAAAATTAATTATTATGTTATAATTAAACCAAGTCAAAAAAAGTCTATTTTATGCGTAAAATATACTTGTTTCGTTGTTCAAAACCTTTAATATATTAAATCTAAACAAGTAATATTATAAACTTAAGATGCAGTATTAGAAATTGACAAATCGAAGGATCCAGTTCGAGATGTCCGCTAGCGGAAATGGTACCGTCGAAGCCTCCTTCGAGACTTCCGCCCCATATGAACACATTTTTGCATTTCGTATGCACTTTCAAATATACTTAGGATATATTAAAGCTTTCTTTTATAATATATTACTTGTAATATTCATTTCAATACTCTGATATATAAAATCTCAAGCGATTTGATATTACTGTTTATTATTTATTATTGTTTATATTCAAAGTGTTAAAAGAAGAGAATAAAACTCTACAGCGTTACATTGACTGGGGGAGGCCGAGTTAAAATAACTCCAACATGCGCACATTATTCGTAGAGGAGGGTTACTGTGTTTCTGTCCTGTTTTATACAAAGTTTCAAACTTTTTCTACTACTTTCAAGGGGGAGTCCCTTTTCTTAAAATCATCTTTTGAGTCCACTCGAACTTGATCGTAATTTTGATATTTTGGCATAGCATTAATTACTTTGTTTTATATTTGGATGGTCAGGCTGATGTAATTAATGCTGATTTTGATTTTATGCCATATATATGAATAAAATTATATTAAAACTCGATATTATTTTTATGTTTAAGATAAACATGTACAAAATTCACTTAAAGCAATTAATTTACTCCTTTTGTTTGGAATCGAACCCACGATTTCCTCTTAGACGATATTTAATTCAAACATTTGCAAAACATATACAAATTAAACTCCTTTCACTTCACATAAGTTAAAATGAAAATTCCACTACAAATCCCCACAATACAATTGAAAGAATAAAAAAATAAGAGTGTGGCAAAAGGACTAAAATACATTTTACAGGAAATGTCAATTTAAAATAAAACGAAAATATAAGATTTGCTTCACAATATTCAATATACGTAGACTAGGGCGGTGCCCCGGCGTTACCTACTCTACAGGCTACAGTACGACACTGCTGAGATTTACTTGCATACATGAGTGAGATTTGCTTATCCTTGTACAGAGTACATAAAGCACAGACACTTGTAATAATATTATTTTTATTGTCGTATTATATAAGATAAATGGTTGTGTTTAGTCAAATGGGTGCTCTGTGTATATAATTTTTTACAGTAACGTATTCTTAATAGTTTCTTATACCTAAATTCCTTAGGAAGTTGAGAGGAATACTAAGAAAGATTGTACGCCAATATTCTTATATAAAACTATATTTAAAATTTTATAGTCCACGTAAATGATGTAACAGAATACAGTTGGTATGGAATCAACTATAACTAAGATAAAAACCTAGAGCTAAATATCGAAGAGAACTGATGTATGCCTTACATTTCGCTGCCTTACATTTTACGAAAAATATGTGAAAAGAAAACAATTAATTATACTTAATGAAAACCTATAAAAATTTAACGCAGCGGGATATAAATATGATTTTTTCTATCCTTAGTGTGAATTAACAGTGAAAAAATCATAAAAATAATTAAATAACTAGCTCATTATTATCTATGTAGATATTTTAATTTACTTTATCTACCACAGTTTAAATAAAAACTGTAATAAAACATTACACTCGAGTTCTATCGAAATCAACCACATCATAATCGATTTTTCCCACTTAATCGACCATTCAATTCTACAACGTCAAACATATCAAAGCTTTTATTAGTAAGAGCTAACAAGTCAGACAGATTGTTATCACAGAATAATAACCACTTAACTACTATACTATGTATATCGATTCAAAACTTCCTATTTGATACTTAGTTAACATCGTAAATCGATTTACACAAATGGATTTCACCACAAATAGTTAGCTTCATTACTATTCAGCGGGCTGCAGTATAAATATACAAGCGCTTTCACTAAACACCTAGAATAAGCCTAGATATTTACGTTCAGTGATATCTATTTTAGTTTTACGTTATGTTGTTGGGACTTTGTTGGATTGCTTTCGCTTTCCAACACTTTTACTTTACCAATTAAGTAAAAATATAGTGATAAATATAACCTATTTCATTCTACTTGTCAGCTTCAAATTAATGTAAGTACCAAATAATATAATATGGTTTTTTTACTTTAAAATCCTTTACGTTAAATTTATTATATTTACATGTATTATTCCATAAAACTTAAACTGTACCAACACCATCATATCTGGAAAATTTAATACCACAGTAGCTAGAATATTGATATTGCAGTAGCCCAGAAATAGTTCGGTATTCAACTCGTTAACGCTCCGTTGGCGAATTCGTCGGTGACTGCTCAAATATTCAAAATATACGTATAAACAAACCTAGCTATACGTATAAAGGAAGCTTTCCATGAAAGCTCCAAACAGAGGATTAATTTGTTGATTTGATAACAGTTTTCCTTTAGATAGAGGAATTTGATTCAGTGTATAAAGCCTTCATTTGTGCTTTTTAATATTTAAGCTTCAAGATTTTTGTTTCTAAAACTTATTTTTATTTTAATAGAACTTTGTCAAAATACAGTAACTCAGTTTTTAATGTTTTGGACTATATTCCAAACGAATTGTGTAAAGGAATTATAAAGTAAAAAAAATATGAATATTTTTAATTTCAAGATTCGTATATCTTACTCGTACTCTTATAGGATTATTACGTTATCATTTGTCGGTATGTTTGTCAAGAATATTTTCAAGTAGAAAGATTAAGCTGAAATTACTATCAAACATCTATTAATGATATATTGACAGGAAAAATCAAACTTCAATAAGCGTTTATGGTTTTTTTGCATTTTAAAATAAAAAATAATTACAAGCTTACTCTGAAATTTGTTTTATACAAAGTAAGTGCATACAAATGAATGTTTAAGTCTATCAACTCTTCAATGATAGAATGAAGGAGACATATTCAAAATTGATAATTTATAAGATAAACACAGATATAAATTGTTCCAATTTTTTTCTGTACCTTATACAAACTAAGATACATAATGTCAATTTCTACAAGTAGCGTTCGGAAGTCTCGGTACACGAATGCAATGCGCGATTTACCAATACATCTTTAATTTTAAAATGTTTTGCTATACAAATTATTTCAGCCACTGGTATTTTTTAGACAATATCTCATAGTGTATGAAAATACAAGTAATCGATATCGCAATTAGCGTTTTTGTTACGCAATGATTGCATAGTATATGAACTTTTGACAAAATATATACAGAAATAAACTATAAACTATACAAGGCTTGCTTCCTATATTACCAAAATTTGTATATAGACGACTAACTACAAAAGGAATTTTATAATTCATAAAACATCGTAGCAACAATGGAGTAGCTTTCACACAGTGTTTTAGTCAGTGCTAGAACGTTTACACGTCCATAATTCAGTGTGACCGCTACAAACTACCTGTAGCTTTGAATTTCAGCTGAACTTGTATTCATTAGATTTTCATATGTTTAGTAAACGATTTGTTTGACTAAAGCCTCGGTTGGACATATTGTCAAGTAACGACTTCGCTTCGCTTCACTTGAATTGTACTATTATTTATTTAATAGTAAAGTAAATTATTCTTTTACATAAATTTCAGCCTAAAATGAATAAATATCAATAGAAAAATCCATCTTCCTCGACTGGGGATCGAACCCAGAAACCGTCGCGTTACAGGCAGTCGTCGTCAGCTCGTCGTCTCGTCACGACGGGCCTATGTGACTTGTTAGTTGTATAAAAATAATTTATTTTAATGATGATGTTAAATAATGGAGATATAGATTGTATAATTTTAGCATGTTTTTTTAGAAATAAACAAAATACACATTAGTTTTATATTACATTAAATATACTCGTATATAGCATGCGACGTCTGTGATGGGAAAAATGTTCGGAAAACAGGAAGTAGAGTCATTTATCACTTGTATCCTTGTATCCTCTACTCAGTACGAAACAAATTATAAATAGTACTGGCCATTATTTACTCGGGTCACCGAAGCGCTTAAGTAATAACAAAGTGACCGCTCCATAGACTTTAAAGGCAAACTTTTTAAAATCCTCTTAAAATTTACAACAAAAGAGGACAAATTTTACATAAAATAATAGTGTCCCACTCATTGTTATGTAAAATGGATATAGCCATTTAAAAGTTTTAATTTATACGAGAAATTGTTTTAGAGCTATGCCTCGTCTTTTGACAGTCTCAGTTTAAACCTTAAAATTTTGTTGTTGCTGATAAAATTTATTTATTTGTGCCTTCATTAAATGGTATAGAAATTAATTATTTAATCTGTCGAAAGACTTAAAAGACAGTTAAAGTTTATAAAAATATAATATATTGCTTGATATTATTATTTTAATTATACACTACAGTACGTCTATTTAGTTAACGAGTCACATATTTTTTTTTGTATTACTTAAAACTGATTACGTGACTATTTAGATATGATTTCTATCTTTAACAGTCCATTTAATTATTTGATTTATTTTGGCTAAAATGACTTAAAAGTACTTAAAAAAATAAATTAAATTTAACAAAAGCACATAAATAATTCCCATAAATTTACCTAAATTAATTGTATACTTTAATTTAAAAGCCATAGTAATATCTAGCACTAATATTCAACGCAACAATAAGATTGCAGCTGCAACTATACGACCAGCGCACTGATGACTGCAGACCAGTTACATGTTATCACAAAACTACGAGTAAGCTGTATGTCAAGATGACTAACGCAGCAAGCACAAACATATATGTACATGAATTGTACTAGTAGTTTGTAGAAGTCATACATGTCATAGATGTTTATGTATGCAAGATGTATGAGATATGACAACTATGCCAAATGACGTCTTTGTTATCACACGATGAGTGTTTAAATTTTCAATCTTTTGGTTTGAATACTTTTACTGCATACGAATATATCATTTATTTTTTTAAATATAAATGAATGAAAGGGTTGATCTATGTATTTCTAATCTATACAGGAAACTTTATCATTCGTCAATTCCAAAGATATTTTTGTACCCGGTTCTTCGTTTAAGAGCTCAAGATGGTCATCAAGTTGTTTTGTTATTAAGCCTGTTAAATAATAATTATCGGGACAAAGACATTTGCATTGACATTCAACGTTTCCAATAAAAAATATTGTAAAAATTTACTTTGATAATATTCTACCTTCTACCTCTTTTACATTTTTTACACCTTCTTCCTTTCTTTTTCTTTCTTCTTTTTCTCAACAACCGTTGCTCGACAACTCAATATACCAAATTACACCGATATATGAGAGACATAGGTTTTCCTACGGTTAAACCATCCTATCTATACTACCACAAGGTCATATCGAACACTATGTTGTAATAGGTTTAATATTATTACAAACACTAACGCCATAATGTTTTAATAATTTAATTTTTTCATTCAATATTAAGATTTGATACGAATCTTGGAAGGATTTATTGTATTAATTATTGATTCTGCGCCATTTTAAGACTTATTAAGTATTTCAATTACCATATATTTTATTCCATATATGTGTACATACTTATATGTAAAGTAGGCATAATATCTTTAGCTTATAACTATTTAATAAGCAGCATTTGGTTAGCTATGTCCAGTGGAGCGTATCTGGCGGAATATCTGAAACTAATTATTAAGTTAAGGCGCTCATCCTCACGCTATCTTCAATTTTGCATCACCGTATATATTAAATGTATATGTATGTACTGTTGCTCCGTAATAAGGAGTGAACTAGTTTTATAATAATTCAAGTTAAACTTCTCTTATAAATATAAAGTTGTATTGGCTGTTAAATTTTAAGCTAACGTTCACGGTGCTTTGATGATTATGGTTCCAAATTTGGATTAAAATTATTTTGTTATGTAAAATAACCGACGTATTACTCTACATTACTAGCTTTTATCGCATTTAGGGGAACGTAGAAACGCTTAATTTTCATATAGATATATATCTAGAGAGTAAAGGGGAGCACTAAAAGATGATTTGCGAAAAAAATTAAATGATTATTTTTTCGATATTACAATTAAACTAAGTCGAAAAAAGTTAATTTATTACATAAAAATATTACCACTTTTTCTGTTCAATCAATATAAGTTAATTTGGTATGTAACAATATTCTAAAATAATTAGTTGTCAAAACCTTCAATATCTTAAACCTAAACAACTCACATAACCTTAAGATACTGTATTAGAAATTGACAAATCAAAGGATCCGGTTCTAGACGTCCGCTAGCGGAAATGGTACCGTCGAAGCCTCTTTTGGGACTTCCGCCCAATATAAGCATATTTTTGCATTCCTTATGCACTTTGAAATATACTTAGGATATATTAAAGCTTTCTTTAATAATATATTACTTGTAATTTTATTTTAAATATTCATACATAAAATCTCAAGCGATTTAGTATTATTGTTTATTATTGTTTATATTCAAAGTATTACAAAAAGAGAATAAAATAAATCGCACTATAATTTACTGCTACATTACTTGACTGATTTTTGTCTGATGAAGAGTATGCTGTTAGACCTGAGGCCTCTATAGCGTCTCCTTGACTGGGTGGAGACCGAGCTTAAAGAACTCCGACCTAGACTTGGCTGCCACTGAAACACACCAATAAGTCAACGGCATCCCCTGTGAGACACAGGAAATGCTTGCGTACACTATGCAAAAGGGGAATTACCGTCTCTCTGTCTTGTTTTATACAAAGTTTAATTTTTATTAGTCAACTATTATAAATTTAACACCTCGTTTTTCTAAAATCATTTTCGGTTTTGTAAGCCCTCTCGCAATTGATCGTGATTTTTTATTTTAGCGTAGCATCGAATGCTTTGTTATTTGGATGGAAAGGCTTATGTAATTTATGCTGATTTTTGGTTTCAAACTGGATGTTGCTTTTATGTTTAAAATATACGAATATAAATTCAACTTGAAGCATGAGAATCGAACCTACAACCCTCGAATTTGGAAAGCGATATTTACAAAATGCTATTACAAATCCCCACAATACAATTGAAAGAATAAAATGATAAGAGTATGGCAAAAGGACTAAACTACATTTTACAACAGATTTCAAGTTAAAAAAGGAAAATATAAGATTTGCTTCACAATATTCAATATACGTAGACTAGGGCGGTGCCTCGGTGTTACCTACTCTACAGGCTACAGTACGACACCGCTGAGATTCACTTGCATATATGAATATGATTCGCTTATCCCTGTACAGAGTACACAAAGCACAGACACTTGTGTTAATGTTTTTTTTTGTTTGCATTGTATATAAGGTAAATGGTTGTGTTAAGTCAAATGGGTAGTCTGTATATGTAGAGCCTTTGCGTTAGTTCAGTAGCAGAAAAAAGAACAGATTAACGTAATTTTTTTTTTCATATACATTCCTTAGAAGTTAAGAAGATTACTAAGAAACAATATTTAATAATTGTACGCCAATATTCTTATAAGAAAATGATTAGTATGGAATAAGTAATAACTAAGAGAAAAACTAAAGCTTATAAAATGTCTTAATATCAGTTGATCTTTAATTTCACGTAAAACATGAAAAATATGTGCAAATAAAAAAATCATTAAATATTAGTATGTAAAGATTTTATTTCATTTTAACTACCACAGCGTAAATAAAAAAACTGTAACAAAATGTTGCGGTCGAATTCTATCGATATTAACCACATCACAATCGATTTTTTCCACTTAATCGATCATTCTATCCTGCAACGTCAGCGACATATCAAAGCTTTTATCAGTAAATGCTAACAAGTCAGACAGATTGTTATCACAAAGTAATAACCACTTAACTACTATATCGATGTATATCGATGTATATCGATTCAAAACTTCCTACTCGATACTTAGTTAACATCGCAAATCGATTTACACAAATGGATTTCACCACAAATAGTTCGCTTCATTACTATTCAGCGGGCTGCAGTATAAATATACAAGCGCTTTCACTAAACGCCTAGAATAAGCATAGATATTTACGTTCTGACGTATCTATTTTAGTTTTACGTTATATTGTTGGGACTTTGTTGGATTGCTTTCGCTTTCCAACACTTTTACTTTACCAAAGTGGCAATGTTATGAAGTTTAAATTTAGTATGTACTATTTTATTCATGTTAGTTTAAAATAAAACAGCTCTTATGAGATTATATTGACATGGAAAATGATACAAAATAGAAGAGAGCATAATCACTTTTTTTAGACGTTAGGTGGATGTCCTCGCCCATAGGATACAACCTGAGAGGATGTGTTGCATGTTGGAAAAGATGTCAGTACACACGACGCTTAAAAACTCCTAAATTATTTTGCTCAGGAAAACCTTCAGGGAGTAAATTATTCCATAGCTTGCACAGAAACATTATTATTAAAAAATCCATCTACCTAGAAACACGCTATTCTATACGAAAAGCTATCTTAAGCAAAGAGAAAATGTCGGTTACTCGTTCAGAAATGTACCAAGTCTTGCACCGTACATTACTAGGTTTCGACGACGTATGTCTCCCTTGGGGCAGTTATAAGCTACTTCCTTAAAGAAGACGTATTATGTAAAGGAATATCCAATTTACTTTAAATTTGATAAAATATTGCTTTAAAAAATCTTAAGTAACGCTAAAATCTATAGATTTTCATCTTTGGTACTGTATTTATTTATTTTTTTTTATTTCAAAATAGTTAGCTCTACAGACACTTGGTCCGTACCCTTTTTTAACTTACACTATATGTTCTTATTACAAATATTGATTATATTAATAAATAGAATTAATATTTATCATAATGAACATCTATTATAATCTTTACATTTTTTATATTTAATATTACTTAGAACTAAGGCTATGGCTGATAAGCGAATTACACAAGTCTGTATTTATTTTATTACTTAAATAGTTTGTAGAACAAATCTATTTTAATAAATAGGAAAAAAAGTCATAAGATTACGATTTAATAATAAATAGGTTTTTATAATTAATTTTTTGATCTAACTCTTCTAGTTTGAATTAACATTGGATTTGGTGTTGAATTTATTTCAAAAGGGACTCAAATACAGGATCTAAAGAGTTTTAAATGTTTCATATTTCACTTCTTAATTACCTAATTATTTTATACGTCTCTATGTACCAGGTACATTTTTTTTTTTTTTTTGTTGACGCAGGGGGAAATCTTTATAGATACCCGACTCCTGGGGGGGAGGCCGGGTTATGTGAGATTGTACTCACTAAAACCCCCTGCGATGGCCGCCACAGCACGGAAAAACGGAGAGGCTACGGGATCGCTTTCGCAGCACGTCCGCGGCCTCTCCCGTGCGTTGCTCCACTCGTGGCTTGTGGAGCCCTTCCCAGAAGGGCGAAGATGGTCTCGCCCTCCCCGCACCCCTCGCTGGTGCGTACACCGGCAGTCCGGGGCCATACCGGACTGCAGTCTTCCTCTCGGCCGTATGAAAACGGATGCGTGAGACCCCCATCTCACGCACCCACGGCCGGAGGGAGTGCCCTATTTATTCCGCCCCGGGCACTGGGGCTTGGAGGCCGTGAAGGCGACCGGCAGGTCGTCTCCGCCGGGCGGGATCGGTCCTCTCCCGAGCCCGCCCCGCAGTCTCCTTCTGGACCATGACGGTCTCACAGAAGTTGACTACGGCCTCCCACGCCGAATCCCTGCTTAGCATCGCCGACACGACTGCTCGCAGGAAGAGATTTCGCCCGATTATATACCAGGTACATATTAAATATCTTCAAAAGCTCATACTTTCTAAACACATTAAACTAACTAACTAACTATGGACCGTCGTGGCGCACAGGCGTAACGTCTGCCTGTAACGTGACGGTTTCTGGGTTCGATTCCCAGTCGGGAAAGATGGATTTTTCTATTTCCATTTTCTTCACTCTGGTAAACTAAGCAAAGTGCGGCGTTGTGTTCCGCCACTCAACACGCAATACCTCGAGAAAGGCGGAAAGCGGGGACGGAGAAAGCAGGGACTAAGCAACGGAGTGTCTTAACACTAGGTTCCCACGGTTCCTGCAGTTCCCTCTGCCTATCCTGCCATGTGCGGGATAAAGCGTGAAGCTACATTAAACTATCAAATACAATCTCCTAAATACTACTTCCAAAAACCGACGTTCATTCAAAACATATCTATAAATAATGGATTATGAAGTAATATGAAGTAAAAGAGCATCGAGTTCGTTTTATTGTCCTATTACTTTTCATACATTGTGAGCATTCCATTCATAGTCATCCAAAGGCCGATATCAGCGGTGACATTATCTGGCAGTAAACATTTTATACGTCATAAAACCGACCCACTCGCCTGTATATTGCTAGTGTATGAAAATGGTTTTTTTAACTAGTTTTATTTTTTTGTGCGTGGTTTTCTCATATAACAGGGCAGTAAGAGGGGACCTGTTCAGACACTACACTCACGGAGAAAGCAGGGACTAAACAACGGAGTGTGTTAACACTAGGTTCTTATGGTTCCTGCAGTTCCCTGCTTACCCTGCCATGTGCGGGATAAAGCGTAAGGCAAAAAAGGGCCATGTTCCCAATTTGGATATATTGCGTGTGATAACGCAATCTGTCTATATGAGCGAAAAAAATTAAACCCACAACCGTTATGTTTACACACATATGCCATGCACCAGGACTGCTTTTATTTTACAATGAACATTGTTCTTTTCATATATATTTTTATTCTATAAAAAATATTACAAAAATCACATAACATTTAAAAATTTAACATAAGTATAAAAATCATTTAGAAGTAGTATATATATATATATATATATATATATATATATATATATATATATATATATATATATATATATATATATATATATATATATATATATATATATATATATATATATATATATATATATATATATATATATATATATATATATATATATATATATATATATATATATATATATATATATATATATATATATATATATATATATATATATATATATATATATATATATATATATATATATATATATATATATATATATATATATATATATATATATATATATATATATATATATATATATATATATATATATATATATATATATATATATATATATATATATATATATATATATATATATATATATATATATATATATATATAATATATATATATATATATATATATATATATATATATATATATATATATATATATATATATATATATATATATATATATATATATATATATATATATATATATATATATATATATATATATATATATATATATATATATATATGGTCAAACTGAAAGTTCTTAGAAAATCAAAAACTAAGCATTCTAGCAAGTTATTAGTTTTATTCTAACTTTTCAAAATAGCGTCCATTTACATCAATACATCGCTGCATTCGATGGAACCATTGAGAAAAGCACCTTGCCCACTTGGCCTTAGGGGTTTCTTCAACGGCGTTTTGAAACGCAGCCACTCCTTCTTCGGCATCCATAAAATGTTTTTCTCGAAGTTTTTCTTTTATTTTCGGGAATAAATAAAAATCGCAGGGTGCGAAGTCGGGGCTATACGGCGTGTGACCCAGTAATTCCACGTCTAAGGTCGTCAAATAGTCGATCGTTTGCCTGGCGGTGTGCGACGAGGCATTGTCGTGATGAAGGAGGATCCTGCTGCGACGTCGTTTCTCTCGAACCTTTTCCAAGACAAGTGGCAAACAGTTGTTAGTGTACCACTCTGCATTAACCGTTTTCTGATCCTCTAAGACAACTGTCGCGTAATGACCTGTCTTTCCGACGAACGAGGCCACCATCTTTTTTCCAACACTTCGACCTCTCTTCACTTTAGTTGGCAACTCTTCGGAAGGAAACACCCACTGAGCAGACTATATTTTGGTTTCCGGATCATAATAGTAAATCCAGCTTTCGTCACCCGTTAGTATGTCGAACACAGCATTTGAGCCACCTCCGTTAAATTTTTGGATCATTTCTCGGCACCAATCAACACGGCGGAGTTTTTGAGCCTCGGTCAAATTATGCGGTATCCAGCAGGCACAAAGCTTCCTGACCGCTAAATGTTCATGGAGGATTTTGTGCACTTAACTCATACCTATGCCTAGACTTGTCCGAATCTGCTGATAGGTCACTCTTTTGTCAATCTCTATCATACGTCGCACAACACTGATATTATCTTCAGTCGTCGCTGTAGAAGGCCGTCCCTCACGCAAATCATCGTTGAGATTAGTTCGACCACGTTTGAATTCATTAAACCATTTGTAAACTGTGGCACGAGATGGGGCTTCATCGTGAAAAGCCAATCGAAGTCCATCATAACTTTCTTGTTGACTTATATGACATCGAAAGTCATAAAAAATCATTGCACGAAAATTTTCTCGGCTTAAATTCATTCTGACGTGCACAGACAATTTTCAATTTGCCACCAAATCGTAAAACAAATGACAAATGAATGAAATGTATACTCAATATTATTGGTAAAGAGTTCTATTTTCAAAATTTAAACTAATTTTTTTAATATAATGCTTTTAAGTTGCCAGTTCTAAAAACTTTCAGTTTGACCCTCGTATATATATATATATATATATATATATATATATATATATATATATATATATATATATATATATATATATATATATATATATATATATATATATATATATATATATATATATATATATATATATATATATATATATATATATATATATATATATATATATATATATATATATATATATATATATATATATATATATATATATATATATATATATATATATATATATATATATATATATATATATATATATATATATATATATATATATATATATATATATATATATATATATAGTATATATGTATATATATATTTAAATAATGTATATAATATATTCTAGACTGGCACAAAACTTTTAATGCAAATCATTCATCCACTCTCAGTCCAATAATCAAGCATTTAGGTTTGTAAAAACTTTCTTCTCGGCTAATGAAAATTGACGCCTTTTAACGAATTTAGAACAATTAAGAATTAATAGGTTTCATTTACGAATAATAAGTTAATTTTGATGGTCCTTTTACTAAGAAGTAATTTAATTTAAAATTTAACACAAAACTTTATAGCACTAGTTACAGTATTATATAACGACTTTAGAAGAAAAAAATTGTTTATAATATATATAAAAAAGAATGGAGAATAATATGGAGAAAAGCGAAAAAATTCAATTTAAAAACGGAAATGATTGTTAAAAAATACAATTTTTTTAAGCTTCATGCTTTATCCCACACATGGCAGAGTAGGCAGAGGTAACTGCAAGAACCATATGAACCTAGTGTTAAGACACTCCGTTGCTAAGTCCCTCCTTTCTCCGTCCCCGTTTTCCGCCTTTATCGAGGCATTGCGGGTTGAATGGCTGAACTCAACGCCGCGCTTTTTGCCTAGTTACCAGAGCGAAGAAAATGGTAATAGAAAAATCCATTTTCCCCGAGTGGGAATCAAACCGTCGCGTTTACAGGTAGATGCTGTGCCTCTGCGCAACGACGGTCCTCAAAAATACTATATATTTTTTAAATTTCACTTAATTTTTAAAGTAATTTAAAGAGTTTCCAGCGATACCTCTTGACTTCGTGCTTCATGCGAACAACATTTGAAAATCAATTACAACACGTAGATATCTCTAGAGTATAAAATGGTCGGCACTAATTGGGATGCACACGGAGGTGTATTTACGCAATATTTTATTTTGTTTTATATAATCTATTAAGAATAATAATACATAAATAATAATAAAATAAATAAATCATAAACCTAATACATAAATAAGTACTTAAAAAATGGAGTGTCTTATCACTAGATTCCTACTGTTCCTGCAGTTACTACTATGACCATAATAAAACATGAAGCTGAAATATCTGTTAGTGTTATATATATATATATATATATATATATATATATATATATATATATATATATATATATATATATATATATATATATATATATATATATATATATATATATATATATATATATATATATATATATATATATATATATATATATATATATATATATATATATATATATATATATATATAGTGGTATTCTCAAAGTTATAAATTATGTAATAAATAAATCAACTTCAGCAGTTCAGGTTGAACAACGAAATTTTATTTAAAAAAGAGTTAATTTATACAACTTTACAATTCTTCTACAATTTTGTATGTATTTTCTTTTCCTTCTGTGTTGGTTTTTTTTGAGTTTAAGTTAGTATAGAATTGTTAAGACGAAACGAATTCTCACTATATGTATTTTATATCTAATTGCTACCCAATTACAAATCTTATATAAAAATTAAATAATAATAAGTAATAACATCTACACGCAAATAAAATCCCATTACGGTCGGTTGTTCCCAGTATCGACGATATATATTCTTGAAAAATTAAGAATCTCAAACTAATTATAACTGGCTGAACGCCTGAGGCTATTATTCTTAGTTTAAAGCAAGGGTCGGGAAGCTATCACTGGCAGGTTCCCGTTGTACACCCGTTTTTCCGTTTGAGAGAACGATCAAGTGGTAATTGGAAAAGACGTAAAAAGCGAACATTATTATTACGTGCGTTAACATTTTAATATTTTGAGAAATTATTGTAAATATTTACAAAATTTCTTATGTTTTTTGAATGTAAAATAAATTAATTGAAAATCCTACATTTAAGCTAAATAGTTTTTTTTGAGGTTGCCTGGCTGTAAAGGTAATTTTCAGGTTCAATTTCTATTTAAGGGAAATTAATTTTTTTCACACAATATATTGAACGCGAATAGGATAGAAACTTTTTTTACAGTATTCACAGTTAATGTTAAGATAGAATAGGTAGCTGTGTAAAATTTATCAATAAAGTATTGAACGCGGGAGTATTTAAATTGACCTTCCTTTAGTTAATTAGATACACGTATATATATAATTGTTATCGTACTCAAAACAGTGTCCAGAGTTCCAACGTAAAATAATTATGTTATGTACCCATGTCTTATATATTTTTATAGGCGTAGGTGACGAGAACCTTGCTCTGAGACATTCCACATTGAGTATTTTCTATAGTAACGAAGAATTAGGAAGGAATTGAACACAATACTCTCCTGTATCGCTATCCTCCCGAATATTTTCAAATATTTAAAAAGCTAGCAAGTTTTGAGAGTTATTAGCAGAACTATAATCGTTTTCTTTTTACTAATTTATATTACTATCGCCTCATATTCGTATAGATAGGGAGTCAAATGCAACATCATACGCTATCTGTGCAAAGTAACATGAACACGTATACCAAACATATTTTTCTTGCCCTAGTGTGGCATACTTGTACACTTCTTAAAAGTAATAAAAATATCATATAAATTAATAAAACATCTCTATTGCCAATCAATTATTGTTTGAAATAATCTATAGATAGACGAAATTTGTAAAAATCTGCCTACATAGAATTTTTAAACTTTTTTTAAATTTTACCTAAGTTTAAATTTAAATAAAAAAAAAGCATTAAATATATAATATTATGATCTCATACATGTTTCTTTTAATCACTTAGTATTACATCGTATATAATTAAGTAGTCATTTAAAAATGTACGCGTCGGTACGTTTTAGCTGGAACGCCTATTGTCCCAGCAAATATCATGGGAAAGAGGCATGAATGTTTCATGTAGACGCTTTCAGTTGTTTAAACACTTGACGAGATTATTCGCAATGACAGTGCAGACGAACAATGCCGTCTTTTACACCCTCTGAGCGTTGCGATTGAATTTTAAAATAATCTATTATGTTTCTCTACAATATATGTATATACGAATATATGTACGTATAGTCGTTTTTTTACCTTCAAGTTTTACGAATTATCCCGCTCATAGTAGGATAGGCAGAGGAAGCCGCAGGGACCGTAAGAACCTAGCGTTGAGACATACAATTTATAAATTGATATTTTATTTGGTCTATATTGAGCAAATTGATACTTTTGATAACAGTCTTCAGAATAAGACTTTCTTTCTTTATCTGTTTTTGTATTATTAGATGTTTTTACAGAGGTTTAATAGTGAAATGAAATGAAATTAAATTCGCACAATATAAAGATGACAGGTAAACTGGCAAAGTCCCTAGGCGTCCTTTCTCAAAGTTTGCCTATATTTACTTTTTACTATGCAAAAAAAAAATAAACTAAAGAAAAAATTACTGAGCCACAACACAATTAAGTGATTAATTTAAGTTGATTAAATGCTGATTTTGTTTCATAATACTTTATTAGGATTTGTTTCTTCTGCTCGTTTCAATCATGCCATTTCGGATTGGCAAGATATCACAGTTGGTGTACCTCAAGAAGGCTTATTCTCACCTTTAGTTTTCTTGATTTTTCTTTTCAATATTTCTCGTGTTCTGTATTGTCAATAAATGGTAAGGATCCAGATGACTTGTAACAGGAAAGACATTTTGACAGAAAAGTTAACTTGGCTGGATTATAGTCTATATTATGACCCAGAGATTAACTAAAACAAAAGATGTCAAGTCAACCTTTGCCAATAATGTTCAAAATAACATATCATTTATTTTATAAAATACAATAAAATATATAAAAATATGTTATTATTTATAATTAAGCTTTTAGATTTTTATACTTAAGCTAAGCGAATGGTGTACGTGTAGAACCTGTGGCGAACGGCATTTAGTGTCTATGAATTTGACATTTGACAAAATATTGTAGTCTACTTAGTCAACCTTTCCAAATAGTCGGTAGCCATTTTGCCGCTAATTGTAATAATTTTATTCATTGTTATATACAGTATATTTTGCTGAACAGAAAATGATGAATACAAGACTTGATTTCAAAGTAATACCCTGTATTATTCTTATGAGGCTTAATATATATGTATCTACGCACTTCTCGAAAACTATTACTATATACTATAAAAAACAATAGTTGTTCTGAAATTGTGAACTAAATTGGCTATTACGTTCCCCGAGTTATTTTCTAAATTAAACCTTTATGCGTATAATTTGTATAAACAAAACGTTTTATGCACAAGTACTTATCGCACTGTTTCACGATATATTACTTGAAAACAAATACAATTGAAAATCCGATTTAAATTATTTTTGAAACAAAAAAATGTATTACATTCGTGTCAGTATATTACTAGCTGTAAGTATTTTTTTATACTATATCAAAATTTGGTTTTGAATCCATTACATTCACGTACAGTAAGATTATACGTCAGTTGTTGGCACAGCGTCTGATTTGTTACTGGGCTACAGTTAAAACTTGTTTTATGTAAATTTGTTCCAGTTAATATATTCAGTGCAACTACGACATATGGATAGTATTTTGATCAGGAAAAGAGGTAACAAGAAAATACTTACGACTTTAAATATAAAATAAATTAAATACAATAGGACCTCGTTAAGTCGAACCCAGATATATAAAAGGACTATATTTGGATTATTTTTTCTGTTCTTTTAATATTAAATACTAAAACTCTTATTAATAGAATAATCAGTTTTCATCTATTAGTCAACAAAATAAATTGGACCTGTATTATTTCATTTATCAGTCAAAAAACTAAATTGACCCCAATTTAGTAATGTTTTATTTACTTTTATAAATTTAATATTTGAAATTTATTACTTCTGTACTAAAATAAATACAAGCCGATTTTAAGAATTTGATGACAATGTTAGTACATGTTAGTTATGACACGTGTTTGCTAGTTTGATGTCAGGTGGTATATAAGTAAGCCAAATATGGTTACATTACTTATTTTTTTCTACACTAATTCTTCACCACTCTCTGCCTATTTTTTTAGAAATCGTAAGTACGTAGTGACGAATGTCTTTGCCACGCTTATTGTCTATGTCACGTTTTTTAAATTAAATAACTCTTTTAAATAAAACCAGTAAGTATGATAAATCCATATCCACCATACCATAATACCATAATCTTTTGTGAAAGAGAGAGAGAAAAGAATTGAAGGCATGTTTTATGTTTTAGAAACTTCGACTGGTTGTACGACGCTCTCACCATTCCAACACTCTTGTTCTACTGAGGGATTAGGTCTCTGTGCCTGGTTGATGTGCTAAGTATTGGATTCAATATATGAACAAGTATCCTTAACAGTCGCAGAAAATATAACTTATAAAAGTTGACGAACATAAATTTGACGCCAAAAATAATAATAAAAATTTATAATAAATAAATTGTAAATAAAATATCTAATATGTTTTTCTTTTTATTGATAAATTATTTTGATTTTTTTAACTATCCCAGAACATGTAAACATTTTTCAATAAGCGTTCTTCTAATATTAATATATATGTAGGTATATTGAGGATCGTCGTGGCGCAGAGGCTTAACTTCTGCATGTAACGCGACGGTTTCTGGATTCGATTCCCTGTCGGGGAAGATGGATTTTTCTATTAGCATTTTGTTCGCTAAGCAACGGAGTGTCTTAACACTAGGTTAACACTAGGTTCCAATAGTTCCTGCAGTTCCCTCTGCCTACCCTGCCATGTGCGGGATAAAGCGTGAAGCTAAACAAAAAATATATTATATGATTAGTATAACCTAGTCTGCAGATGTAAATTGCAGCTTTTCATTGTTTTTAAAGCATTAGTAAAGTTTTGTAATTCTTAGTATTAGAGTATATGCATTAGATTATGACAACTTTCTAAAATTATAGCCTTTCCTCGAGTACGGTTAATAAAATCCATTCACCCAAATTACATACAAATATCATAAAAATGTGGAATTTTGGCTGGGATACTGAGCCAGATTTTCAGCCGACATCTAAGCCCTGTTTAGGTTAAAAATGGTTTTCCTAAATTGATAACTATAATATTTTCCTAAAAATGTATAATTGATAACTATAATATTTTCCTAAAAATGTAATGTTGTTTTGTTTTTGTAGCCTTATACATAGCCTTCACTCATTTATCTGAGTGTGCCGAAGTCGGAACACAAGCATTTACTTCGATAATATAAGTAACAAGTACGTTGTTGAATAAGATCTTGTTTCTGAAGCTTAAGGGCTGTAAAAATTAAGATGCTCCCCATTTTTTAAGATTCCAAATAACCATTGACACCCTAGTGTAATTACTAACAACTTCTTCTAACTCTGATAAATTCACGTAGATCTTCACTGTGCAGTTGCCATTTACGGAAGCCAGATCATAGATGATAATTCTTGGACTTGCACTGCCATTGCTGCCGTAGCCACAAATAGCAGGAAATGCGTAGACGGGAGGCGATTATATTATGTGTGTTTTAATATGAGGGAAATTAAAGGGGAACTTAGTAGGTAGGTTGTTGATCGTAATATGCTCAGATTTCAAGAATGTTCCTGCCCATTTCCTCCTTGCAACCTTTGTTAAAGGGATGCTTGCAACTTAGTTGATTTTAAATATTCTTATTAAATTTGTTCATGCAGTTAATCTTGTTAATAAGATGTATGACTTTTTCTTTTCAGTTTATTTAACTTCTTTTAAATTTCTCGCGTGGTGTATCTCAAGGCAGTGTAATGCTACCTGAGTTTCTCCCTATTTATAATTACATTATTTCTCGAGTTCTCTGTTATTTCTTTTATGAACAGATAGTCTGAAATGAATGGTAATATCAATATGATTTAATTGACGACACGTCATTGTTACGTGATGTCGTCATAGTCACTGATTTAAAGAATGAGTTTTAGATCTAAAGCTAAAAATATACCAAATATTTTTTCAAAAAATCTATGAAAATTGACTAAAAGACCAAATCCATTAAAAATAAATTATAGTATTACAGAGTACAATGAAAGGTAAAATAATTATTTATTTTATACATTTTTTGACGGCTTGTTGATCTTCTTGATAAGAAAATCAAATGGGGCACGTGTAGATTTATAGTTCAAATGACTTTAGATCTAGGCGTAGATAATGAAGTAAGTAGCCTAGAAAAATGTGACTTCAAATTCCGATTTATTTCAAATTATTTTTTTAAATATAACTTTAATGCGTATAAAATGCGTAAACAAAGCGTTTTATCCAAAATCATTTATCGCGTTATTTGTTGCCTATAATTCTTGCAAATATATTGTGTTCTAACTTAGATATAAATTGTTCCTTAAACAAAAATGTACTACTATATATGTGTCATTTTATTGTTTGCAGTAAGTTTTTTTTTAATTAATAATATAATGATTCAGATAACTATTCCAATTGACTATCAATATAATAAGTTAAAAGGTGAAAATATTTTTGAAGTTTCAGTTTTTCGTTATAAGATTTTACGTTCTACGCCTATTTTTAAGAATCCATCTTTCATTAAACCCACCTCTAAAAGAATATTTTCTTCTGTTTCTCTGCTTATCTGACTGTAATTATCATTTTCATAAGCAGAAAAAAAAATAATGATAAAGCACTCCTCTGTGTACTATATTTCACGGCCAATTTTAAGAAATCACGTTTTACAATGAAAATAATTCATTCCACTGATTCAATTCTGTTATGTACTGCCAGCCTTAAAAACACTTAGCAACGAATATATAACATATACTTTATTTCAGCTAACGTCTTCAATACATCTTCAGCAGATGGATAGTATGCTTTTATGGAAAAGAGGTATCGATACAAATATACCTAGTTAAAGTAATTAACTAATAATAATTAACTAACTAGTAGATGCTTATAACCTTATTACCTTGGACTTTATGATCCTTGCCACCCGATTCTCATTTATTTTATATATTTTCAAACTTTGAAATGTCTTTTGTGGATCTACATTTTGTGCTCTCATTACAAACCGTTGCAAAAATCAAAAGATGTGTGTAAATAAAAAAAATTAAATACATAATCTTTGGTATAGCATATTATGTTTTAATAATTCCTGGATAGTTTATTCATAAAAAATTTAATGAACAGGCAGAATTTCTTCATTGTTTTATTAAAGTATCAATACATGATATTTATAGACGGTAATATATGTTTTGATATAAAATAATTGTTATGACTTATAATAACATAGACACTAATGTTGTAGTATTTTTAATAATAATAGCCAGTTCATATTACTTCGTAAACCTATAGAATGTACCCTAAAGAATAAATGTTAAGACACTCTTCTCTTTCCGCCTAACTTTCGAAGTACTGGGTGTATAGTAAGCTTTCTCAACACCACGATATATTTTCTTACCAGAGGCAACAAAGTGTATGTCTCTGAATGGTATTCGCCAACCAAATATATCAATAAAAGTAAAAGCTTAATCTTAATTTCTTAAAGTAAAGCTTAATTCCTAAAAGCAAAAGCCAATTCCTTTTTATGTAAGAAAAGCTAAAGTTTAACCTGTTACAATCTTTTCTACATAAGAATTGATCACATGTTTTATCTTTTTAGGAACTATGACTGAATGTACACCACTGTCATCGTACTATGAAGATTGTAATGTGTGCGCTTGTTCTGCCGAAGGTATTGGTGGTCTCTGTACGAAGATGTTATGCTAAGTAGGTGAATTAATATTAAACTCCACATTTTTGCCAATTTCAGTACCAAATCAACGCAAAACACAGTTAATATATTAAAAATCTTAAATTTGTAGTCATGGGAAAAAAATCTTTCAGCTTAGACAAAACGACTACATAATGTTGTCTTAACTGAAAGAGTTTTTGTCATGCAGCGAATAATTTCCAATTTTTAAAAATTTCTCCCTCAGTTATACTAAAGTTTTATATTATACATAAACTTGAGAACTTTTAGTCCGCGAGAATTGTAGTACTAGTAAGTACAAATATAGATTTCATGACTTAGTAGTTCAAATGCATTTAAAATTGTTTGTAATTTTTATATTTTTCTAGAAATTATCAACTTTTTTGTTATAGTTATGACTTATTTGCTTAAATTTATTTATTTTATATTTTCAGAACTAAAAGGACAAACAATAGAAGATTTAAAGAAAAATAATATGTTATTGTAAAATAAATATCTAATACACTTATTTTGGTTTTAATTATTTGCCTTTGCAACCTTGGTCGTGGATTATTGCAATATATTGATTATCTATAATAAAGTTTATAGCTGCTTTATTCATAAGATTGTATAGAAATAATTATTTTCATTTTCTACTAGTATTATAGTATCTCGTATTATAGTGAGCAATACAAACTCGTATTATAGTAAGCAATGGTTTGGAAATAAAGCGAGGAAAAAAATGTTTAATGCAAGATCAAATGCAAGTATCCCTCTATCCTGTATGTTGACATGAATTGTTTCGGGTTGCCCTAAAAAAGCTTTTACTACTAATTTCACACTATATTTGTAAATAACAGAAGAAGCGAAGAAAATTCTTTAAACAGGACCCTTTAATTGTAGAATAATCAAATTATTCAATGGCAATACCCCGGAAGAGGGCATATCAGACATAATACTACCGGTGTACCTCAAGGCTGTACTGTCTCGCCATAGTTATTCACTATTTTTATATTATATTATTTCTCGTGTCCGGTGGTTCCCTTTTTATATACAGATGACCTGCATCAAATAGAAATCTCAATATGACTGAGCTGACGATATGTCATCGTAACGTGACGTCATAATAGTTACGGAAACCATCACCTATCTAAACAAAGTAAAGCACATGCTTCAAAATTCATGTTTTAGGGCTAAAATTAGGTCTGAATTTAACTAGATAATAAAATATATTGGATTTACTTTTTGCCAAAATTGTTTAGAACTATGTACTAATTCTTATAACGAAGAGAAAATGATCCTTCATGAAAATTATTTTTATTTATACAATTTATGACGGCTTATTGATGTTTTTCATGTGCAAAGGAAACGGAGATCTGTGATTTAAATGGCTTTAGGATTAGACATTGAAGAGTTACTTAGAAAATATGAGCTCAAATACCGTTTCTGATCTCAATGTTATTTACTAAATTAAACCTTAATGCGTACAAAATGTATAAACATCACGTTTTATACAATATTGCTTATTGCGTTATTTCGAGCCATATTTCCTTAAAGTATATTGTATTCTAACTTTGATACAAATTATTATTTCGAGAAAAAATAATGTCCTACATAATACGTGTTATTTTATTATATGTGGTAAGTAGGTTTTTTATTCCTTTTTTTTTCTTTTGAATCATATAAATATTTTATCTATTTTGCACATTAAAGAAGATAAAGAATAAAACACTTTTGGTCTAATATAAAGAGGCGAAAAAAAGAGGCGACCACTGTTAAACATACAATATCTTTAAATATGCCTTTCGACTAATACTTTTTGGGGTTGTTTTCTGTTAAGTTATCACAATTCAAATATACATGCATATAAGTAAATATACATACATATAAGTGTGTCAAGTCATATATGTGAGTTTATAAATTTTGATAAGTCGCATTAATAAAGTAAACAAAGGAAACTTAGTGGTACGACATTCTGTACATATCATATTTTCCTGCCAATTTTGGGTCATTTCGTGATACAATGAAAATAATTTATTCTCCTGATTGTACTCCAATCCAGTGCTGTTACGTAAAATCAGCACTGGCCACAGTAAAAACAATATCAAATATATTACGTATAATTTTATTTCAGCTAATGTCTTCAGTACAACTTCTGGAGATGGATGGTACGCTATTCTGGAAACGAGGTAATGATAAAAAGTAGTACATTCCATTCATATTTATCCATTTAACACATACTTACGCTTCTATATCAGATATTCCAGATCGTCGATTTTTATATATCAAAATGTCATTAAAAAAAAACAATTTTATTAATACACCATTTACTTATTTCCTATAGTTTATTTAGACATTCATGGCTTCACCAGAATCTTGATTTTTAAGACAATGAAAAGTGCTTTTCGTGTTTCATGATCATTTTGTTATAACCTAGCTTTAACCTAGGTTATAGGAGAGATTAAGGATATTCCACATTAAGCCTAACGACTGGGCGCTATAAGAAACAAAAACTCGTAATGGTAATTACCATAAACGAAAAGCAAATAAAAATTAAAAATTCAAATTCAAATTCTGTTAGTGCTCTTACAGGTTAAGTAGAGACATCATTTTTACTGTCTTTAAATGCAAATCAATGAATGTTATAAATTATAAGACTAAAATTGTAGATTTTGAAAAACTTTTATATTTTTTTTTATATATTTCTTTAAATAATAATAAATTCATACAATGCTTAGTACTAATCTCCACTTTCCACCTTCGAGGCACTGTGTGTATAATGATGTCATTCAACGTCACGCTTTGTTCTATTTTCAAAGAAAATGAAAATTTTTCTTTATAAAATATTCGAACTCCTATTCATAGTTACATTCATAGTCAGACGCTGTCGCTGCGCCACGACAACGTAAAATCTAAAAATGTCAATTAAAATGAAAGCTGTATTAAAAATTTAAGATATTTTTATATCAATAAAAGCCGATATTGGGGACTGCCGTATCGAAAAGGCGTAGCGTCTACCTGTTGCGAAGGTTTGTGGGTTCGATTTACAATCGGGAAAGATGGATTTTTCTATTTCCATTTTCTCCGCTCTGAAAACTGGGCAAGACGTGGCGTTGAGTTCTGCCACTCAACGCGCAATGTCTCGAAAACGGCGGAAAGCACGGACGCAGAAAGCAGCGTTAAGACGCTAGTGTTAAGACACTAGGTTTCTATGGTTCCTGCAGTTCCCTTTGTCTGCTCTTTCATGTGCGGGATAATGCGTGAAGACATAAAGCGTGAAGATAATAATTGCCTAATTTAAATATCACAATCATTTCCATGTAGAAAAGAATTATAACAGGTTTTTTGTTTACAGAAACCGCGACTGAATGTGCACCGCGTTCATTTTACTACGAAGATTGTAATTCTTGCCTTTGTTCTACCAAAGGATATGGTATATGTACGAGGATTTTATGCAAAGTATGAAAATTATTTATAAACTTGTATTAGTAACAGGCAATGCCTCGAAAAGAGGCGGAAAGCGGAGAAAACAGGGGCTTAGCAACGGAGTGTTTTAACACTAGGTTCAAATGGTTCCTGCAGTTCCCTCTGCCTACCCTGCAATATGCGGGATAAAGTATGAAGCTAAAACAAAAAAAAATAGTAGTAACAATTAGTAGTAGTAGTTTCTAAACCGTACCAAAGTAAGCCGAAATTTGTAATAAACTTCAATTTATAGTTATTTTACGTTATATTATAATTTTTATACATGTAAATTTTATTATTTTTGAATTTTTTTCTTATTTAACTTCTAAACTCACAGTTTCAGAACTATTGGTCAGCGAGAAGTGTAGTTAGTAAATAAAAGTTTAGAGACGGTACGATCACACTTCCTTCGTTTAGATTTCTTTAATCGAGTTGGGTTCCGTTTTTACGTAGTGGTGTTAAATGTCAACAGTTATAGAAAGATGTGAATGTCAAATGTGTTCATAAATCTTGTAATATTTAATCTTTGCAGTAATTATCTGGGTGTCATTTACTAAAATTTACTTATTTTATTATTTCAGGAATAAAAGAATCATCAATACCAGATTTAGGGGAAAATAATATATACATATATAAATAAATATTTAATATACATGTTCGACCTTTTTTGATTCATTTTAATTTTAAATTATTCCATGACATAACATTTTACAATTGTTTGTATTTTGTTGTATTTTGAATGTAATGTAGAGGCCACTGAATACTTTAATTTTACACAAAATAAAGATGTAGAGGACCGTCGTGGCGCAGAGGCGTAAGCGTCTGCCTGTAAATGCGACGGTTTGTGGGTTCGATTTCTCGGGGAAGATGGATTTTTCTATTTCCGTTTTCTTCGCTCTGGAAACTAGGCAAAGTGCGGCGTTGAGTTCCGCCACTCAATACGCAATGCCTCGGAAAAGTGGGGACGGAGAATGCAGGAATGCAGCAACGGAGTGTCTTAACACTAGTTTCATATGGTTCCTGCAGTTCCCTCTGCCTACCCTGCAATATGCGGGATAAAAGGGTGAAGGGGAATATGTATAAGACAAATACATTCCGAAATAGGTACCGAAGTATATGTGACAATAGAAACAGTGAACACTTGATTAATCCTATATAAAAATTGATTTAACTAACACTTATAATGCATTTGATTATAAAAATTGATGTGTACTCAAACTTGTACAATTTTTAATTTTTTTTGTAAACTCGACCCACCACTATTTATTATAGCAAGTAAATTTAAAATTAATAAATTAAATGAATTTGCTTTATGATTTATCCCGCTCGTGACATGGTAGGCAGAGGGAACCGCAGGAATTTTTAGAAACTAGTGTTCAAACTCCTAATAACGTTTCCGCTTTTCGAGGCATTACATAGAGAAACTCATCTTCCCCGTTTTGGAATCGAACCCACAAACAGTCGAGTTTAAAAAAAATTTAATAATATAAAAACATATAGTATTTTTTTTGAGGACCGTCGTGGCGCAGGGGCGCAACGTCTGCCTGTAACGCGACGGTTACTGGGTTCGATCCCCAGTCGGAGAAGATGGATTTTTCTATTCCCATTTTCTTCGCTCTGGCATCTAAGGCAAAGCGCGGCGTTGAGTTCCGCCACTCAACACGCAATGCCTCGAAAACGGCGGAAAGTGGGGACGGAGGGACTAAGTAACGGAGTGTCTTAACACTAGGTTCTTATGGTTCCTGCAGTTCCCTCTGCCTACCCTGCCATGTGCGGGATAAAGCGTGAAGCTGAAAAAAAAAAAAAATAAAAAATAGTATTTTTTTATTGCCACCATAAAATCATTTCAAAAAACAAATTCTATAATTTCAAGTCTTTTATTTATAATCGTGATATAATGTCATATAATTGGTTTTAATTTGATAAGAAATCGAACAAGAAAAATAAATTGCAAGGTAGTAAGTAGGTAATTTACCTAATTTATTGCGATTTATACGTTTATACCATACAATATATAATCAAACTACTCTATATAAGTTTGTTCATAATTTAAAACCCTTAAAAGTATAAAAATAGCCGTTATAATAAAACAAAAATACCCAGACCATAGCCATTAGAGGACCGTCGTGGCGCAGAGGCGTAAGCGTCTGCCTGTAAACGCGACGGTTTGAGGATTCGATTCCCACTTGGAGAAGATGGATTTTTCTATTTCTATTTTCTTCGCTCTGGAAACTAGGCAAAGCGCGGCGTTGAGTTCCGCCACTCAACACGCAATGTCTCGAAGAAAGCGGAAAGCGGGGACGAAGAAAGCAGAGACTAAGCAACGGAGTGTCTTAACACTAGATTCGTATTGTTCCTGCAGTTCCCTCTGCCTACCCTGCCGTGTGCAGGATACAGCGTGAAGCTAAAAAAAACTAAAAGAAAAACAATACCCAGGCCGTTGTTAGATTACGATAGTACTTTATTTCATTAATATTGTAATATATTAAATATACATACATATTCAGATATTTACAACAAAAAAGCTGCTTTAAGCAAAATCCTATATATTGTATAGTTCTTCAGTTATACAAGGAAAGTAAAAAAATCTTCACTTACAGATTATATATATTGGCTAAGTGCTTTAAAAAAAGCTTATTTTGAGAAGAAAACTCGAGTAAAATCGTGATTACTTACCTACATAGAAATATTTTTATCACGCAAACAAAGTAGCCAGAAACTTGTCAAAACATTTTAATTCATTCAATTTCCTTATCAAAATTACCCATAGCTATTACACTAATTAAAATTATTATTTTTTTTGTTTCCTAAAACAAAATCTTAAAATCTCGTCAAGTCGTAATCGCACAGTGTCGCGACATCGTTCTTGATAACAAAGTGTGTTCTATCTTCAATATTTTTTTTAACGAAAAATGTTAATACGCACTATTTTACTACTCGTTGTGAGTTTTATTTCTATTTATTTCTTTAGTTTGGTCAAAAATATCGTTTTTTTTTCTTCACGCTTTTATCTCGCACACGGCTGGGTCAGCAGAGGGAAGTGCAGAAATCATAGAAACCTAGTGTAAAGACACTACCTTCTTAGTCCTCACTTTCTCCGTCCACACTCTCTGCATTTTTTCGTTCTCAATGCGTGTTGAACGGCGGAAATAGATAAATCCATCTTCCCTGACTGGGGATCGAACACAGGAACCCTCGCGTTACAGGCAGGCGTTGAGCCTCTGCGACACAATGGTCCTCGTATATCGTTATATTAACTTAAGCCATTCTTATATTTACATTTGTCTGGTCATGGTTTATTCATTTTTGTTAAGCATATATGTTTATAATTACAAAAGATATCAAATTTTCTCGGTTCAGAAGTACGTTTAAGGTGAGTTGAGTGTCTAATCCTACTATATTAATAATGTACAGCTAACTCTCCGATATTAGGCAAAGAGTGTAATGTTTAGTTATTTTGTTCTTTATTTTTCTACTATTATTAAAAATATTGCATGATATAGAGAAAATTTTAAGAAAGTAAATAAATTATTTGCTTTTATATCATATTATATTTTGTACGTGTATGGGAGGTAAGGGAGATATCGGTTAGCTTTCAAACACACAGTGTTTGTACACTGATAATGGAGAAAAGTTATGTAAAAAGTATGAAAATCCCTTAGAGGCCCTATGTATAAAGAGGTTAATGTCACCACTGTTTTTACCCTCTTTATACAGGCAAAAGAGGCATCAGGCGTTCTCTCTGAGTACCCCACTAATATATCTTAGTATATATTCATATATAAGCATAAAGATATACATGTATATACATTTTTAAAGGAAAATGTCATTGTATCGTGCTAATAGTGTTTAATTTTATTTAATTGTATTAATTAGTTGTGTCATATTATAATAGGACCGATGTTATTTGAGGGCCGTCGTGGCGCAGAGAATTAGCGTCTGCCTGTAAACGCGACTTGACGCGGTTTGTGGGTTCGATTCCCATTCGGGGAAGATGGATTTTTCTATTTCCATTTTCTTCGCTCTGGAAACTAGGCAAAGTGCGGCGTTGAGTTCCGCCACTCAACATGCAATGCCTCTAAAACGGCGGAAAGCGGGGACGGAGAAAGCAGAGACTAAGCAACGGAGTGTCTTAACACTAGGTTAGTATGGTTCCTGCAGTTCCCTCTGCCTACCCTGCCGTGTGCGGGATAAAGCGTGAAGCTAAAAAAACATGTGTAATAGGAAAACACAATTTGCTTTGACAGACAGTGTTATATTTCTATACTAAATGTCTTAAGAAATATTGACGTTGTTAGTTTGGAAAACAAAAAGAAAGGAAGTTAAGTTAAAGGGAATGTATCAAATGATTTATGCCACTGCATTAATACAATGTAAGAAAATGACAAAAAATTTTACATTATTTACTTTTGTTTCAGCTAATTTCTTCAGTACATCTATGTTTTTTGAATCACGCACCCTGGATGAAACGAGGTATGACAATTCAATGTTTTGTATTAATATTGTAAACTGTTTTTTGTCTCAGCGGCCACGAGGTAGCTGCACATGAAACATAGTCTGCCACTAACAAGGCGAAAAGGGACTAAGGAACAGAGTGTCTTAACACTAGGGTCCTGCGGTTCCTGCAGATCCCTCTACCATGTGCAGTTGAGATCGGCTTATTCCAAAGGTATATATATATATATATATATATATATATATATATATATATATATATATATATATATATATATATATATATATATATATATATATATATATATATATATATATATATATATATATATATATATATATATATATATATATATATATATATATATATATATATATATATATATATATATATATATATATATATATATATATATATATATATATATATATATATATATATATATATATATATGTGTGTGTGTGTGTGTGTGTGTGTAACAGGATCCTTAGGATTCTTGATTGCATAAGGGGTGATCCAGGCGGTGTATGTATCAGGCAACAATTGACCATATATTTAATATTTTCAGGAATTTCGTTACGTCAATGTACGCGAAGCAGAGTCTACAAAGTTGACTGTAATACGTGCTTCTGCAGAGCTGGTACGACGACTTGTACGAAAAAGAAATGTCCAAGAAAGCAAAAACACATGTGTACGAGTACACTTACTTATACTGTAAAATAATAACAAAAAAAAAACTAAAAGGGGGGACGGAGAGAGTAGGGACTAAGCAACGGAGTGTTTTAACACTAAGTTCACATGGTTCCTGCAGTTCCCCCTGCCTACCCTGCAATATGCAGGATAAAGCGTGAAGGTATAAAAAATAAAATAAAAAAACAAAGAACTAAACTATTACCCTATTTTCGGCTTGTCTCTTGAACAGAAATGTATGAATTTCATTTTTTGTTTATATCGCATCTGTGACAGATGATAGAGATGTATGGTGTACTTCCACCACTGCCAACATATATGTACGTGCTGTACAGCATATTAAAATATACAAATATGTCTATGTTATCTAACATATTATATCAAATGTTGGTAAAATCAAACTTATGTTACTGTGCATACTATATGTACATAAATATATTTGTATATAAAAACACATATCTCTAAAACTTCTCTAAATTATTTAGAATTGAAAATAATAATGAAATGCTTTTACTAGAAGAAACTGTCGTACTCAATATTAATAACTTATATTTTATTGCAGAAATCAATAAACGGTTCAATACTGATTATTATGGTGAAAATTAAATGAAAAAAAAAATTAATTATGAATTAAATATGAAATATATATTTTTATGCTATCACTACTTATTATTATTATAATTAAATATCCAGATTAACAAAATACCTTACAGTTATTAATATTGCTTAAACTGTAGGTATATGAGGTATAAGTATAGCACCTAAGTAAAGAATGATGTGTCTTGGTACCCATAAAGTTATTTTTTGCACATTGACAAAAAAATATAGATTTATGTTAAAGAACTTCTTCATATTACATATAACTGTAGACTATGTAGTTATAAGAGTTTGTGAATAAGCTGACTGTAACATATAGACACACATTCGTCGCATTTTCCACTAAAAATCTTTAAAAATAGTGTGTCAAACTCGCATTTACATCAGTCACTCAAGTGAAATAGTATAAATAAACATTTGTTTAACAAGCTGGAATCCTTTTATCGGGACAAGTGAGGAAAATTTTCAATATTTTCGGTGAGCCTCCCGAGGGAAATCCTTTGACTCCACGACAATAACTACGAAAAAGCAATAAGACAATAAAGCCCCGCCTATTATCAGTACATTGGGGCGCAGCGTTTCGAGTGACTGTCAGTATCGCGATCATTTGGAAAGCAAGGCCAAGTTGACCGCGAAGAAACTGGGTGTCATCGCAAGGGCGAGACAGTACTTCACAACTGCACACCGATTCACTCTGAATAGAGCCCAGGTTCGGCCTCACATGGAGTATTGTTCGCATCTCTGGTCTGGTGCACCCCAGTATCAACTTGAAACATTTGATCGCATACAACGTAGAGCCGTTCGTATCGTTGGGGACCCTATTATCTGTGAAAGGCTAGACACTTTGGCGTTGCGTAGAGACGTTTCCTCGCTGTGCGTTCTCTACCGCTTATATCATGGGGAGTTTTCTGGAGAACTGTTTGATCTCGTGCCTGCGGTGAATTCTACAACCGCACCTTAAAGGCCGGCAACGCACTTGTATCAACTCTGCTGTTACACAGGGCCGTGGACGTCGGTGATACTTACCATCAGGTGACTCAAACGCTTGTTTGCCTTGTCCTTCATAATAAAGAACTACCCCTTTCTGATCCCTCCTTCCATTAGCAATATTTGTAAATGTTAACAAACGACGTTTCTGTCATACTTAAGTTAAAGCTTTTTGCATAAATTAATTGCATAAATTAATTTTCATATGCATTTTGTAACAAAATAGTTGAATTAAATATCAATTATTATAAAAAAAACTTGGAAAATTCGAATCTTGTTCGCTTCGCTCAAACTAACAACAAATCTTGTCGAACGTTATATTTGTTCTAGTTATAATATATTTTTCTGATCTTTGCTTATGAACTTATAATTATGAAAGAACTGGCACCATTTTTGTGAACTTTTTGTGAACTTGACCGCACCTCCTATAAAGTATAGCAAATTAATTTAAATAATATAACTTAAATAAACCACCTTCACGCTTTATCCAGCTCTTACCAGGATAGACCGAGTTCCGTTCCGTCCGTCCGTTCCGTTTTTACGTAGTGGTGCTAAATGTCAACAGTTATAGAAAGATATGAATGTCAAATGTGTTCATAAATCTTGTAATATTTAATATTTGCAGTAATTATCTGTGTGTCATTTACTTCAATTTACTTATTTTATTATTTCAGGAGTAAAAGAATTATCGATAACAGATCCAGAGGAAAATAATATATACATATATAAATAAATATAAAAATAAATATTTAATATACATGCATGTATACTTTTTTGATTCATTTGAATTTTAAACTATTAAATGACATAACACTTTACAATTGTTTTTCAAATTGAATTTTTAAACCTTTAATTGAACTCCCAACACTTCTTTCCGCTTTTCGAGGCATTGCGTGAGAAAACTCTACGCCGCGCTTTGCTTAGTTGCCCAAGTGAAGAGTATGGAAATGAAAAACTGTATTTTCTCCGGTATGGAATCGAACCCACAACATCGTTGCGCGACAATCCTCAAAAACAAAGTAATATAAATATAAAAATATTCAGTAACTTTTCCTTAGTAAGAACTGAACCCACTACTATATGAATTAGAGTCGGACACTGTCCCACTAAGCCACTATGAAATCATTTCAACAAATGACTTATATAATTTTAAATCATTTTATTTATATTCGTAAATGTGATAAAGCGTGAAAGCGTGCTAAAACAATAAAAATAGTAGTAACAATTTGTAGTATTAGTAGTAGTTTCGAAACCCTACCAAAGTAAGCCGAATTTTGTAATAAACTTCAATTTATAGTTATTTTACGTTGCATTATAATTTTTCTACCTGTAAACTTTTTTTTTTATTTTTTTCTTATTTAACTTCTAAACTCACAGTTTCAGAACTATTGGTCAGCGAGAAGAGTAGTTAGTAAGTAAAAGTCTAGAGACGGTACGATCACACTTCCTTCGTTTATCTAAACGAACCGAGTTGGGTTCCGTTTTTATGTAGTGGTGCTTAATGTATTGCATTTTTCACTAAGAGGTTGTCAACAGTTATAGAAAGATATGAATGTCAAATGTGTTCATAGATCTTGTAATATTTAATATTTGCAGTAATTATCTGTGTGTCATTTACTTAAATTTACATATTTTATTATTTCAGGAGTAAAAGAATTATCGATAACAGATCCAGAGGAAAATAATATATACATATATAAATAAATATAAAAATAAATATTTAATATACATGTATGTTTTGATTCATTTTAATTTAAAAATATTCCATGACATAACACTTTACAATTGTTTTTCAAATTGAAATTTTAAACCTAAAATTGCTTTTACTATGTAATGTAGAGGCCACTGAAAGCCTTATATGTATGTAAATACTTTTATTTTACACAAAATAAAGATGTAGAGGACCGTCGTGGCGCAGAGGCGTAAGCGTCTGCCTGTAAATGCGACGGTTTGTGGGTTCGATTTCTCACAAACAGTCGAGTTTGTCCTCAAAAAATTAAATAATATAAAAACTTACAATACTATAAGTTTTTTATTGCCACCATAAAATCATTTCAAAAAACTAATTCTATAATTTTAAGTCTTTTTATTTATAAACGTGATACAATGTCATATAATTGGTTTTAATTTGATAAGAAATCGAACAAGAAAAATAAATTGCAAAATTTACCTAATTCATTGCGATTTATACGTTTACACCATACAATATATAATCAAATTACTTTATATAAGTTTGTTCATAATTTAAAACCCTTAAAAGTATAAAAATAGCCGTTATAATAAAACAAAAATACCCAGACCATAGCCATTAGAGGACCGTCGTGGCGCAGAGGCGTAAGCGTCTGCCTGTAAACGCGACGGTTTGAGGATTCGATTCCCACTTGGAGAAGATGGATTTTTCTATTTCTATTTTCTTCGCTCTGGAAACTAGGCAAAGCGCGGCGTTGATTTCCGCCACTCAACACGCAATGCCTCGAAAAAGGCGGAAAGCGGGGACGGAGAAAGCAGAGACTAACCAACGGAATGTCTTAACACTAGGTTCGTATGGTTCCTGCTCCCTCTGCCTATCCTGCCGTGTGCGGGATACAGCGTGAAGCTAAAAAAAAAACTAAAAAGAAAAACACTACCCAGGCTGTAGTAAGGTTACGATAGTACTTTATTTTATTAATATTGTAATAAATTAAATATACATACATATTCAGATATTTACAACAAAAAAAAATGGTTGCCTGTAAAGTGGGTTTTACGGACGAAAATTTTACGTGACAACGTCTTTTTCTCGGTAGAATATTTATTGATATGAATAATAATTATGATATAAATTGCACAAATTTTAACTATAGAAAATATATTTTGTTTACTAAAACATTGTACATGTGTCAAGTGATACGCGCGGCGGACCGATCATAGTTCGGTGACAGTTGACACATCGTTACGTTACTTTTTCATAAGTGACTCCGAGCCGCAACCTAATTTAAGACGTTGTCACGTCAAAAAAGCTGCTTTAAGCAAAATCCTACATATTATATAGCTTTTCAGTCATATGAGGAAAGTAATAAAAACTTCACTTACAGATTATATATATTGGCTAAGAGTGCTTTAAAAAAAGCTTATTTTGAGAAGAAAACTCGAGTAAAATCGCGATTACTTACCTACATAGAAGTATTTTTATCACACAAAATAAAGTAGCCAGATACATGTCAAAACATTTTAATTCATTCAATTTCCTTATCAAAATTACCCATAACTATTACACTAATTAAAATTATTTTTTTCTTTTGTTTTCTAAAACAAAATCTTAAAATCTCGTCAAGTCGTAATCGCACAGTGTCGCGACATCGTTCTTGATAACAAATTTCTTCTAACTTCAATATTACTTTTTTTAACGAAAAATGTTAATTCGCACTATTTTACTACTCGCTGTGAGTTTTATTTCTATTTATTTCTTTAGTTTGGTCAAAAATATCATTTTTCTTTTCTTCACGCTTTTATCTCGCACACGGCTGGGTCAGCAGAGGGAAGTGCAGAAATCATAGAAACCTAGTGTAAAGACACTACCTTCTTAGTCCTCACTTTCTCCGTCCACACTCTCTGCATTTTTTCGTTCTCAATGCGTGTTGAACGGCGGAAATAGATAAATCCATCTTCCCTGACTGGGGATCGAACACAGGAACCCTCGCGTTACAGGCAGGCGTTGAGCCTCTGCGACACAATGGTCCTCGTATATCGTTATATTAACTTAAGCCATTCTTATATTTACATTTGTCTGGTCATGGTTTATTCATTTTTGTTAAGCATATATGTTTATAATTACAAAAGATATCAAATTTTCTCGGTTCAGAAGTACGTTTAAGGTGAGTTGAGTGTCTAATCCTACTATATTAATAATGTACAGCTAACTCTCCGATATTAGGCAAAGAGTGTAATGTTTAGTTATTTTGTTCTTTATTTTTCTACTATTATTAAAAATATTGCATGATATAGAGAAAATTTTAAGAAAGTAAATAAATTATTTGCTTTTATATCATATTATATTTTGTACGTGTATGGGAGGTAAGGGAGATATCGGTTAGCTTTCAAACACACAGTGTTTGTACACTGATAATGGAGAAAAGTTATGTAAAAAGTATGAAAATCCCTTAGAGGCCCTATGTATAAAGAGGTTAATGTCACCACTGTTTTTACCCTCTTTATACAGGCAAAAGAGGCATCAGGCGTTCTTTCTGAGTACCCCACTAATATATCTCAGTATATATTCATATATAAGCATAAAGATATACATGTATATACATTTTTAAAGGAAAATGTCATTGTATCGTGCTAATAGTGTTTAATTTTATTTAATGGTATTAATTAGTTGTGTCATATTATAATAGGACCGATGTTATTTGAGGGCCGTCGTGGCGCAGAGAATTAGCGTCTGCCTGTAAACGCGACTTGACGCGGTTTGTGGGTTCGATTCCCATTCGGGGAAGATGGATTTTTCTATTTCCATTTTCTTCGCTCTGGAAACTAGGCAAAGTGCGGCGTTGAGTTCCGCCACTCAACATGCAATGCCTCTAAAACGGCGGAAAGCGGGGACGGAGAAAGCAGAGACTAAGCAACGGAGTGTCTTAACACTAGGTAAGTATGGTTCCTGCAGTTCCCTCTGCCTACCCTGCCATGTGCGAGATAAAGCGTGAAGCTAAAAAAACTTCATTATATAAACATGTGTAATAGGAAAACACAATTTGCTTTGACAGACAGTGTTATATTTCTATACTAAATGTCTTGAGAAATATTGACGTTGTTAGTTTGGAAAACAAAAAGAAAGGAAGTTAAGGTAAAGGGAATGTATCAAATGATTTATGCCACTGCATTAATACAATGTAAGAAAATGACAAAAAAATTTACATTATTTACTTTTGTTTCAGCTAATTTCTTCAGTACATCTACGTTTTTTGAATCACGCACCCTGGATGAAACGAGGTATGACAATTCAATGTTTTGTATTAATATTGTAAATTGTTTTTTGTCTGCCACTAACAACATAGTCTGCCACTATATATATATATATATATATATATATATATATATATATATATATATATATATATATATATATATATATATATATATATATATATATATATATATATATATATATATATATATATATATATATATATATATATATATATATATATATATATATATATGTGTGTGTAACAGGATCCTTAGGATTCTTGATTGCATAAGGGCGGTGATCCAGGCGGTGTATGTATCAGGCAATAATTGACCATATATTTAATATTTTCAGGAATTTCCTTACGTGAATGTACGCGAGGCAGAGTCTACAAAGTTGACTGTAATACGTGCTTCTGCAGAGCTGGTACGACGACTTGTACGAGAGTGAAATGCTTAAAGAAGTCAAAATACAGGTATACGAGTACTAAGTGTACTTACTTATATGTAAAATAATAAGAAAAAAAAAACTAAAAGCGGGGACGGGGAGAGTAGAGACTAAGCAACGGAGTGTTTTAACATTAAGTTTGTATGGTTCCTGCAGTTCCCTCTGCCTACCCTGCAATATGCGGGATAAAGCGTGAAGGTATAAAAAAATAAAAAAAAAAACAAAGAACTAAACTATTACCCTATTTTCGGCTTGTCTCTTGAACAGAAATGTATGAATTTCATTTTTTGTTTATATCGCATCTGTGACAGATGATAGATATGATGATATGGTATACTTCCACCACTGCCAACATATATGTACGTGCTGTACAACATATTAAAATATACAAATATGTCTATGTTATCTAACATATTATATCAAATGTTGGTAAAATCAAACTTATGTTACTGTGCATACTATATGTACATAAATATATTTGTGTATATAAACACATATCTCTAAAACTTCTCTAAATTATTTAGAATTGAAAATAATAATGAAATGCTTTTACTAGAAGAAACTGTCTTACTCAATATTAATAACTTATATTTTATTGCAGAAATCAATAAACGGTTCAATGCTGATTATTATGGTGAAAATTAAATGAAAAAAAATTTAAATTATGAATTAAATATGAAATATATATTTTTTTGCTATCAGTATTTATTATTATTATAATTAAATATATATAAACAGTTATTAATATTGTTTAAACTGTAGGTATATGAGGTACGTAAAGAATGATGTGTCTTGGTACCCATAAAGTTATTTTTTGCACATTGACAAAAAAATATAGATTTATCTTAAAGAACTTCTTCATATTACATATAACTGTAGACTATGTAGTTATAAGAGTTTGTGAATAAGCTGACTGTAACATATAGACACACATTCGTCGCATTTTCCACTAAAAATCTTTAAAAATAGTGTGTCAAACTCGTATTTACATCAGTCACTCAAGTGAAATAGTATAAATAAACATTTGTTTAACAAGCTGGAATCCTTTTATCGGGACAAGTGAGGAAAATTTTCAATATTTTCGGTGAGCCTCCCGAGGGAAATCCTTTGACTCGTGGACAATAACTACGAAAAAGCAATAAGACAATAAAGCCCCGCCTATTATCAGTACATTGGGGCTCAGCGTTTCGAGTGACTGTCAGTATCGCGATCATTTGGAAAGCAAGGCCAAGTTGGCCGCGAAGAAGCTGGGTGTCATCGCAAGAGCGAGACACGCCTTCACGCCTGCACACCGATTGACTCTGTATAGAGCCCAGATTCAGGCTTACATGGACTATTGTTCGCATCTCTGGTCTGGTGCACCCCAGTATCAACTTAAACCATTTGATCGTATACAGCGTAGAGCCGTTCGTATCGTTGGGGACCCTATTATCTGTGAAAGGCTAGACACTTTGGCGTTGCGTAGAGACGTTTCCTAGCTGTGCGATCTCTATCGCTTATACCATGGGAAGTGTTCTTGAGAACTGTTTGATCTGGTACCTGCGGTGAATTCTCCAACCGCACCTTAAAGGCCGGCAACGCACTTGTATAAACTTTGCTGTTACACAGGGCCGTGGGCGTCGGTGATACTTACCATCAGGTGACTCAAGAGCTCGTTTGCCTTGTTCTTCCCATAAAAAAGAACTACCCCTTTCTGATCCCTCCTCCATTAGTAGTATTTGTAAATGTTAACAAACGACGTTTCTGTCGTACTTAGGTTAAAGCTGTGACATTTTAGGATAAAAATGTTTCTTACTGATTGCATAAATTAATTTTCATATGTATTTTGTAACAAAACAGTTGAATTAAATATAAATTATTATAAAAAACTTGGAAAATTCGAATCATGTTCGCTTCGCTCGCCAAACAAATCTAATTGACTTCGTTCGTTGAAATAAGTGAAAAATAAATCACTTTACAAAATAACGTAATACTTGTTGTATTTATAACATATTCTTCTGATCTTTGCTTATTAACTATAATTATGAAAAAACTGGCATTATTTTTGTGAACTTTTTGTGAACTTGACCGCACCTCCTATTAAGTACAGCAAATAAATTTAAATAATATAACTTAAATAAACCAGCTTCACGCTTTATCCAGCTCTTACTAGGATAGCCAAAGGGAACCTGCAGTTACTGTGAGGTTCTAGTGTTAGAACTCTTAACACTTCTTTCCGCTTTTCGAGGACATTGCGTGAGAAAACTCTATGCCGGGCTTTGCTTGGTTGCCAAAGTGAAGAGTATGGAAATGAAAAAATGTTAAACGTTATGGAATGAAACCAACAAGCAGACAGACGCCTGCGTCGCGATAAAACTCAAAAATAAAGTAATATAAATATAAAAATATACAGTAATTTTTCATTAGTAGGAACTGAACCTACTACTATATGAATTCAGAGTCGGACACTGTCCCACTAAGCCACTATGAAATCATTTCAACGAATGACTTCTATAATTTTAAATCATTTTATTTATAAATGTGATATAATTTCATAAAATTGAATTTTATTCGGTAACAAATCGAACTAAGAAAAATAATGCAAACGAATGACTGCAAAATTTACCTCATTTATTGTGATTTATGCTTTTATACCATATTATATATAATCAAGCTAATCTATATAAGTTTGTTCACAATTTGGAACCCTTAAAAACATAATATTATTTATTATAATAAAATAACAATACCCAGGCTATAGTTAGGTTACTTAGTATAGTACTTTATTTCAATAATATTGTAATAAATTAAACATACATACATATTATGATATTCATAAGAACAAAAAAGCATTTTACGCAATGCAGGTGCATAGTTTCTGTGCCTTTCAGTATATAAAAAAAGTATATAAAAAAATCTTCAGATTATATATATTAGCTAAAACTGCAATAAAAAAAACTAATTTTTATGCAGAAAACGAAAATCTCGATTACTTACCTACAAAGAAGTATAATTATCACACAAAACAAAGTAAATAAGTCTGTCAAAACGATCCAATCTATTCAATTTTTTGCCTGATTTAAACACAAGGCGAGTAGAGAGGCGGAGTTCAACGCCGCGCTTTTCCTTGTCAAAATTACCCATGACTATTATACAATTTAAAATTATTATTATTTTTTCATCATTTAAAGCATAGTATTAACTAACCTTTATAAACTTATTAAAATTATAAAATAATAACAAAATTTTCAAAAATAAAATAAAAATTTTCAAACAAAATAAATAATTAAATTATTGTTCCAAAATATAACGCCATTTGTCAAGTGTGACGCGAGCGTACTCTGTACTGTTAGAGCGGGACAGAGATATATCTCTTTTTCTTTTGGCTATTTTTTTGAATGAAAAGTGTAATAGTATTTCTGCAGTACGTCATTCGTATTTAGTAATGTCTACCTCACGTGTTACACAGCACGTATAAATATCGTGAAATGGGTAAAATGATCCTGTGCCTAAACTATTGATAATTGTGAATTAGTTTTTTGTATATAGCCTCGAAATAATTTCCCCTATAAGTAGTTTTGATAATGGTTGCCATGTCAAATACATCCTGTATAAACTAACACTTGCATGCCGAAGTAGTTATCGCACAGTGTCGCGACATCGTTCTTGATAGCAAAGTGTGTTCTAACGTCAAAGTATATTATTTTAAAAAAAAATGTTTATGCGTGCCATTTTACTACTTGCTGTGAGTTTTATTAAATAAAAATATCGTTATGTTAACTTAATAGGCCATTCTTATATTTACACTAGCTGTTGCCCGTAGCTCGGCTCGCTGTTTATAAATGTATTACGCACATTATATTTTAAGTGGTATGCCCGAGTTAAAGTATCTTAGTAATTTGTAACATTTACATACACAGTCTTGATAATGCTAGATACTATATACTAAAATTGTGGTTTGGTTTGGACCAACGTTATTCTTTTAAATTATTATGGAAAAAAAAATGTTATGGCATAACTGCTTTTGAGCCTTTTGAAACTTTAAAATAAATGATTTTTATATACTATTTTTGAATATATTATATTTTGAAATATTATACATATGTTTTAAAAAGGTGTATTTTATAATTCGCTACAACACAATAAAGTAAGATTTTGATTATCTATATATGCAACTGAGGGACGATTCTTTTCGTTATGATTCTTTAAACAGGTAACCGTCACAAATCGAAGGGCAGAAAAGCTTAGTATTCACGTAAACAGCTTTAATTTTCATCGATTTAGCTTCAAAACTGACAGAGTTTCATAGAACCTTACCCAAGGGGGGTAAGTTCACCTCCGATAAGGCAGGGTAAGGCAGGCTTCCAAAAAACCTTATTGTCATTTTTAATTTTTAACTAATTAGCCAAATATTAATCTTAACCGAATTAGCTTCATAACTGACGGAGTTTCATACAAACTTTTGTTTCAGCTAATTTCTACAGTACATCTACGTTTTTTGGATAACGCGGTCTTGGTGAAACGAGGTTTGACAATTCAATCTTTAATCTTATATATTAACACTCTAAGCTGATTTTTGCCCCAGCGGTTACGAGATAGCTGCACATAAAACATCAGTCTGCCTCTAAAAAGGCGGAAAGCAGGGACTAAGCAACGTAGTGCCTTAACACTAGGTTCTATGGTTCCTGCAGATCCCTCTACCCTGCCATGTGCGGGATAAGTGTGAAAATATAAAAAAAAGCATCAGTTATGATCGGTTAATTTTGAAAGCCTCCAGCAGTAGATGTGCAGAAAATAAACGGGATCCTAAGGATTCTTGATTGGAATTTACTGAATTTTTACAATTCAATAAAGAATTATTTTTAAATGTCCCAAAATCATACACTGGCTGGTTATTCACTGCAAAGCTGCACGAGCCATAAATTATGTTAACTTAACAAGCCTTTCTTATATTTACATTTGTCTGGTGATGGTCTATATATTATTGTTTCTCATATATGTATGTATATAATCACAAAATATATAAATTTTTCTCGCTTTAGAAATATGTTTAAGGTCAGTTGACAATCAATTCCTACTATATTAACAACGACAGCTAGCTTTCTGATATTCTTTAATTTTCCACTGTTATTAAAGATATTGCACTCTATATATAAAAATGTTCAATAAAAATGTTGAAGAAATTAAAAAAAAAATTATATCATATGTATAAAGAGGTTATTGACAGTAGGCTTTCTCCCTGATTACCCCACTAAGATATGTATGTATTAATATGTGAACGTATATATTAATATATAAGTATAAAGATATACATGTATATATATTTTTAGAGGAAAATATAATTATAACGTGCCAATTTATTTAGATATTTATATAGACATGTGTAATAGGAAAACACAATCTGCTTTGACAAAAGCGTTATTTTTCTATACTAAATGTTTTGTCTTGTAGCTTCACGCTTCATCCCGCATACAACAGGGTAGGCAGAGGGAACTGCAGGGATCAAGGGAACCTAGTGTTAAGACACTCCGTTACTTAGTCCCTGCTTTCTCCGTCCCCACATACTAAATATCTTGAGATATATATTGACATTTTTAGTTTTGAAAACAATTTGAAAAGATGTTAAGTTAAAGGGAATGTATCAAATGATTCATGACAGTGCATTAATACAATGCAAGAAAATGACAATAAATTTTGCATTATTTACTTTTTCAGCTAATTTCTTCAGTACATCTACGTTTTTTGGATAACACGCTCTTGTGGAAACGAGGTTTGACAATTCATTCTTTCATTGTATATATTACTAGTGTAAGCTGATTTTTGTGCCAGTGTTTACGGGACAATAGCTGCACATAAATCATCAGTAATTGTTGGCTAATTCTGAAAGCCCCTTTGACGCAGATTCTTGATTTCTCGCCCATAGACATCCACAACCTGAGAGGATATGGATGCGTTGCCAACTAAATTCCCTAATCAACCTTTCTTCTATGAGCTTCCGGAACTCTCACTCACTTGACGAAACACAGCAGCATTAATATGCTGCTGTATCACGACGGTATTCTGTGAGAGCGTGGTAATTACCCGGTTCGAATCTGGACTTTTTGAGCTACTGGTGTTGGTGTAGCTTATCTCTACCACGTCAATAATAATTAACCATATGTTTAATGTTTTCAGAAATTTCGGGTGAATGTGTGCCATTCTCAGTCTACAAAGTTGACTGTAATACGTGTGTATGTGGAGCTGATGGTAGGGGCGCTTGTACGAAAAAGGGATGTTTAAGTAAGACATACATACGAGTATACATACTTACTTATGTGTAAAGTAAAAACCAAAAAAACTTAAAAAGTGAGGACTGTCGTGGCGAAGAGGCGTAACGCCTACCTGTAAACGCAACGGTTTGTGGGTTCAATTCAAACTCGGGGAAGATGAATTTTTCTATTTCCATTATCTTCGCTCTGGAAACTAGGCAAAGCGTGGCGCTGAGCTCCGAGAATCGTGAAGACTTAATAAAAACAACTAAACTATTTGTCTTGAACAGAAATATGTGAATTTCTGCCTTATATAGCATCTGTCATATACTTAATATAGTATACTTCCACTACTGACAACATAAGCGGGCTGCACAACATATAAAGATATAAAAATATGTCTACAATATCTAAGATATTGTATCAAACACGGTAGGTACCAGCGATAATGACACAGTAAAAATGAAGAAGAACGTGCTCAGATGGTTTGGGCACGTCGAAAGAATTAGTGACGAAAGAATGGTAAAAAAGATATACGACGCAAAATTGAGTGGTAAGAGGGGTAAGGGGAGACCTCAGATGACTTTCAAAAACACAGTATCGAAGATACTGGAGGAAGGTCACAAAAAAAGCATGAGGACTCCCCGGAGAGCATGCATGAAGAAGTTAATGACATGGACGAGGCGAAAAAGGTATGCAGAGACCGCAGAGTTTGGCGCTCCGTTCTCTCTGACTACCCCGCTAGGGATAGAGCGTGAAAATATGTATGTATGTATCAAATATTGCAAGAATTAAACTTGTGAAGAATTAAGAATTAAACTGAATTACTTAACATACTATATGTACATAAAAAAATAATGATGAAGTACTTTAAAAAGACGAAACTGTATTACTCAATATTAATAACTTACATATTGTTGCAGAATTCAACAAGCGGTCCAATGCTGATTACTATGATGAAAATTAAACGAAAGAAATTTTAAATGATTAATTAAATGTGAAATATATGTTTTTATGCTATCAGTACTTATTATTATTTTAATTTAAATACCCAGATTAACAAAATACCTTACAATTATTAATATTATTTAAATTGAATGAGGTTCCTACGCTTCTTGCGGTTCCCTCTGCCTACCCTGCTATAAGTGTCTTGAAAACAGTATCTAAAATAGCTGGGAACTAATCATTTTTATTTACGCGTGTTAGTAATAAAACAAAACACAGCGTAGAGTTCCTCTAGCGCTCTAATACTAAGTGAAATGAATAAAGAACGAAGTGTCTTGATACTATGTCTTTCCTACTGTGCAGAATGGCCCTGTGGTGAATTATGCACGTTTATATATAAAAAATATCGGTTTATCTTAAGGAACTTCTTCATAATTATTTATTATATTACTTTGAACTATATAGTAACAATCGTTTCCGAATAAGCTGACTGTGACATATAGACACACATTCGCCTCATTTACCACTAAAAATCTTCAAAAATAGTGAGTCAAACTCGCATTTACGTCAATCACTCAAGTGAAATAGTATAAATAAACATTTATTTAACAAGCTGGAGTCCTTTTATCGGGACAAGTGAGGAAAATTTCAATTTTTTCGGTGAGCCTCCCGAGGGAAATCCTTTGACTTGCAGACAATAACTACCCCTTTCAAGTCCCTCCTCCATTAGCAGTATTCGTGAATGTTAACAAACGACGTTTCTGTCATACTTAAGTCGAAGCTGTGACATTTTAGGATGAAATGTTTATTACTGATTGAATAATATAATTTTAATAAGTATTTTGTAAGAAAACATTTGAATTAAATATAAATTATTATAAAAAATAGAGCCAGAGGACGTCGACTCTTGTTCGCTTCGCTCACCAAATTAATAGTAATTGTCTTCGCTCGTTGAAATATGTGAAAAATAAATCTCTGAACAAAATAACGTAATACGTGTTTTACTTATAAAATATTTTTGTTCTAATCTTGTATATCAACTATAATTATGAAAACACTGGTCACCATTTTTCATGTATAATTTAATAGAATATACTCAATAAAAAACGTTATACTTTTTCTAATGTTTTTTTGGAAGTAGAGAATAGTGTAAAAACAATATTATTTTAGTAATAAAATGCATGTAAAATGTAAGAAGTTTACATGAAATGAGGTACAATTATTTACAAAAATATTTTATTTTTGCACAAGAAGAACATGTTTTTAAAGCAATTAAAAAATCAGTTAATATTATTTTATTTATTATTTAAATTATTTTATTACCTCACATGAATTTTACTTAATTACATACCCAGTTACTTATTTAGCATATTCGAGCGCCTACTATTATGAACTGAGCAAACATTCACACCACTCCGTTGTCAGTTGAAATTAACAGGCGTGCATTTGTAGGAAATCGTAGGCAGATTTTGAGTCTAGATTTAAAAACCTTACATTATTCAAATTCTTATTCCTACATAACCTGCTATTATATAACTAATCATCCATTATTCATCTGCCGTAATTTACATCATACGTGAAGAAAATTTAAAATTAAGCCACTCCTTTTCCCAACTTTTTCTCCAAAAATATATTTTCACATGTTAACTCATCTTCAAGGTATTGACTGTTAATTTTATGGCTTAAAACTTCTATTATTATATTTAGAGAGCGGCTGAATACTAATTTTACTTTAGATTGTAAAAGTTAACTAGACCATGAGATGTAAATATTGAAATATTAAGATACTGGAAAACAAATTTATTCTTTTTATATAGCAAAAAATTACTACATCGCAGTTCACAATATTACGTTCTAGTAAAATACTTCAGGTATTTTACTGATACCGTATTCAGATAATACAGATTCGAATCCACAGTCGACTCATAAAAATATTTCTATAGAAAGAATCTTATTTAAACACCTTACAATGTGCAAAGGCAAAGGTTAACACGTTACTATGTACTTTCATCCTTCTTAATAAAATCAAATATTTGCTCTAAAGTGCCCAGTCCCTTGTCTGCCCAAATGTAATCAAAAAGATGATGGATTATCACCATATAAATGTACAAATGTTTTGAGGAAATTCGACTCTATTTCCTTGAAATAAAGGTGTACAATTTGTACTCTCTGTATATGACAGTTAAGGTTTTGTATGTTCTATATAATTATTTTTATTTTCGTTCTTTTGATAGTTTTGACATTTTTGGAAAAAATATGTGCAAAAAGTTAGGTCATTAGGTACCATCGTGGCGCAGTGAGGCAGCGTTGGATTTGACACGACAGTTATGGATTAGTTTCTTAGTTTAGATTAGATTTTTTTATTTTATTATACGGAGAAATCGTAGAAACCTAGTGTTAAGACACTCCGTACTCTGTTTTCTGCCTACTTCATAATAGAGTACCTACTTTATAGATAAAGAAAGAAAAGAAAAAGGAAATGATAAAATCCACTTTCCCCCATTGGGAAAAAATCCACAAATCATCGCATTTATCAGTATTATTTACATAATTCTCATATCAGTAAATAAGTACAGCTATATATTAGAATAACTAACAATTTAAAACAAACTTCCCGCTAAAACCAGGGTAAATTCATCCAATTAATTTTAAATTTAAAAATTATTATACTAAAATTACTATAAAATAATATATTTATACTAGCATAATAAACAGTACAATAAGGTGATTGACAAATGCAACATTTACATACATATATAAAATTCGTTATTTCTCCAAATTTATTTTATAATACAGATGTTATGTATTCAACATCAAGTATTTTCATACATCCAAGTATATATAAATCCTTAATGACCTGAAATATCTTTAATGATCTGAAAAATCTTTACACTGTTTTTAACAGTCTTTGAGAACCATTGTGGCACAGAGGCACAGTGTCTGCCTGTCAACTCGACGGTTTGTGGGTTCGATTCCCACTAGGGGAAGGAGATTTTTTTTTATTTTCTTTGGTCTGGCAACTAGCCAAAGCGTGGTGTTGAGTTCCGCCACCAATCAAGCAATGCCTCGAAAAAAGGTGGAAAGTTGAGAACGGAGTGTCTTAACACTAGGTTCCCTTGGTTTTCTCTGCCTATCCTGCTATATGTGGGAACCGCAGGAACCGTGAAACTAGTGTTGAAACACTCCGTTCTATGCTTTTCGCCTTTTTTTACTGTCGTGGCACAGAGGCGTGGCGCAGACCGTCTTCCTGTAAACGCGACAGTTCTTTTGAACTAGCTGAGATTTCCAATTACCTTTCCCACGGTAGACAAAATTTAGGGTTTAGCTACTCATATCTAAAGTAATTAGTTCACATTTATAAAGTAATTAACATTTAAAAATTGTCAAATGGATTTTTTCAATTTAATCTCAAAGAATAGACAGGCCGATGGATAACAGTTATTTTACAAAAGTGCCTTTGTATTCTTTTTTGGTACCTTAAATATAATAAAATATGAATAAAAATAAAATATGCTACCAGTTTGGACCAAAAATATAATTTGTGTTTTATTATCACAGACTAGTTAAATAAAGGTAGGTTAGCTATACATGATATCTAGTAATGGACCAATAGTGGACTTAGTTTTATAACTATAGTTTCCCTCAAAAAAACGATATAAAAACGTGTTTGTATGAATAACAAAATTTTAAGTGAAAATTTACAACAACTATAACTAACTATATACCAAAAATATATATATTTTTATCTAACAATATGATATAGTGGGAAAAACTTTAACAACATACTGCCCATATGGTCTTGCAGTACACCCAGGAGGACAATGTTATTTTCGATCAGCCAACTTAATTCTGCTGTTGTTAAACCGTATTACTTTTACCCTCAGCTTTACTACTATTGCTTTAAAGCTCAAAGCTTGAAAAAGAGCTTAAAAAGCTTGTATTTTCTTATAATACATTATAGAGGTGCATGGTTATACAAGTATAAAGCCTCTAACGCCGGTTGAGTTATTGTATATCGTCGTTTTGGGCATGGACACTACTGCAACTTCTTATTGGCAACAAATAATATTTATTATGCCATTACTCATTGATATTTAGCGTGGATTTGTATGAAATATTGCAAATTATTAATCTTCATATGTTGTGGTTAATATATGTGATGAGGTACGTGGTGGGTTTTTTTAGGACAAATTTTATAAAAATAATAACATATTATCATATATGATTGGAAGAAGACCGTCGTGGCTTAAAAGCGCAGCGTTTACCTGTAAACACAACAGTTTCTAAATTCGATTCCCACCCGGGGAGGATGGATTTTCTGCTCTAACAACTAGACAAGGCACTGAACACGCAATGTCTCGAAAGACGGAAAGCTTAGAGCGCTAGATTACTACGGTTCCTGCACTTATCTTTGCTTACCTTGCTATGAACGGGATAAAGAGTGAAACAAAAAAGCTTTTTCTTAAACATAACATATAATTTACTTCTGGAAATTTAATAAATATCTATTGTAAACAATTGAAGTAATATATTAAATTATGTTTCAAGTTTGATTAAGATAGTGTTCTAATGTATTTTTATAGTTAATTTATCTATAGCTAATATAAACAGAAAAAAAAATATTGAAATATTCTGCCTCAAAAGTACCTCTAGACCTACTTTATTTTCTAAATAGACTACATTAACAGCGTCTTTCTACGAATACGCTTTATATTTATATATGATAATATAAAAAATTGAAATATAAAGAAAGAATAGCTTGTACAAATCAACGGCACTCCCCTAGAGACGGGAAAATCGCGAAATCGTCTCAAATGAAATTTCTTACATCCAAGCATACACTTACAATGAATATCGAAAATATACTTTATTCTATACAAATAAGGTAGATTTTAAAACGAATTGAATGAGTTTGAAAGGCAAGTTTCACGCCTGAAATATATTTGGCAAAGCAAATTGATCAAATACACGTATTATAGAAGTATATTTGCTTGAAAGACTGGGTATTATTAATGGCTTTATGATATTATTTTTAAATTTAGTTTCTTTCTAAGTACTTATTTAGTTGCTTGTGGTCAGATCATCTAGAAACTTTTAATTAATTAAAAAATATACAAATTTATATTAAAAAACAAATCCTTAGATGGTTAGAGCTTTAGGGAGCTTTCTTATACAAGGTGGAACTCGAACTTTGGAGTGAAAATTTCTTTGTCAGGATTTTTACAGTTGGCAACCAATAATGTGACACGGATATGGTTATTTTTACAAAGCAAGCAAACCTTGGGAACACGATGGGACGTGTTTCAAAAGATTAGTAATCATTGTAAATTGATTTAAAAAATCTTTAAAATATAGTTTCTTTGCTCTAGCAACTAGACAAATGCGGCGTTGAGTTCCACCATTCAACACTCATCATAATGTATTCATTCTATATCATAAATATATTTTATCGCTACAGTAATACAAAGCGTGGCAATTCAAATTGGCCAAGAAGTAGGGAACGGAGTACTTCTATGGACACTAGGTACCTTCTGTTTTGTTATAAATTTAAAAAAAATAAATCTGTGTCCTTTTAAAACCGAATTAAGCCATCCACTCCACTAGCTTCTGTAACAACATTTTAACACCCCACAATGTAAACATAGTATTAGCAGAAAACGCTAACGGAAAAGCCTCTTAAGCTTTTAATTATTCGTTAGGAGATTCACTCAACCACTTACTAAGCTCATATTGAAATGGCCTGATTTTAGTCGTACTGTACTTCGAGGCTTTGTCTAAAGCTCATAATTGAAGTAAAAGCTGTACACGTTCAAATATCGATTATATATCGAATAATGGCGATTTTAGGGGATTATGATGCAGATGGTTCTGACTGTTACGAGAATACTCTGTTTATAGGTTTGACCTTCCACCAGAAGATTTATATTATCAGTATTTAAATTTTACAGTTAAATATACTTATATATAATTTCACAATTTATCCTAAGCATCATTCCATCCATTAAACTTTTCATACAAACTCTTCGGGAGATCCACATGCTTTTTACGTGATCTTCCTCCAGTATTTTTGACATTGTGTTATTGAAGGTCAAGCAAGGTCTTCCCCCTCCCTCTTACCAATTACTTTTGCTTCATATATCTATTTTACATTCTTTCATCACTTAATGTTATTTTCATTTTTTCATCACTTAGTGTTAACGTTCTATGAAACATGTATAATAAATATCTCGCCATTGATGATATTTTTAATTATGTTCTTCATTTCAACTAGGGTTTTTTTCCCGCATTTGGCAGGGTAGGCAGAGGGACTACAGGAACCATAAGAACCTAGACAAGAAGACACTCCGTTGTTTAGTCCCTGCTTTCATCGTCCCCGCTTTCCGCCTTTTTCGAGGCATTCCGTGTTAAGTGGCGGAACTTAACGCCGCGCTTTGCCTAACGAAAGCGATATGGAAATAGAAAAGTCCATCTTCCCCGACTGGGAATCGAACCCAGAAATCGTCGCGTCACAAGTAGACGTTGCGCATCTGCGACGGTTTTACTTTCTTACTTAGAACAATTTGTGATATTATATCTATTAGATAAAACAGCATTTGACCGTGACCCCTGGACATGAGCAATGCGTAAGGGTTTTATAATTGCGATACCACGCGCCCGCTTATCGCTCTAATGTGGCATGCACTTAAATGTGAGGCTATGAAATTGACTTAACTTTTTTAGAAACGTCCTTGGGTTAATAATATGTAATAATTTATGATATTCTTTAGTTGTTATATAGAAATATTCTATCCTTCCCTTATAATATCCCTAAGACTTTTCATTTCTTATTTAACCAATTATGTAATCGAATCCCCAATGGAGATATACATGGAATGGCATTACTAGCATACAAGTTACAAAGACAATGAAAAATAACGTACCCAAATTTTGCTCAGTTTTGGGCACGTTGCGAGAATGTGATAATATTGAGTGATAAGGTAATGAAATAATAAAAAAGATATATAAAGTAAAAGTGACTTGTAAGAGATGTAGGTGAAAACCTCGATAATCTAATAATCTTCAAGAGCACGATTTCGAAGATACAGGTGGAAAGTTGTGTAAAAAGCATGAGGATCTTGGAGAGCATGTATAAAAAAGTTTATGACAGTGGACAAGGCGAAGGATGAAGGATGTATCCAGGAACCACAGCGTTAGGTGAAGCTACATATGTGTGTGTCTGTGTTTTTCTCCATCTCTCAGTCAAAAAAGTATTAATTATGCTGTGCCTTCAGGCCTTTCTATCAATAGAATATGTTTAATAATTTAAAACTAAAAACTTAAACAGAATATATTTTAGTCTAAGTATTATTTTAAAGAACTAATGATTTTAATAGATAAGATAAAATTTTGAATAGCTGATTGTTTTATACAATTTGTCTTCATTTTAAAAAATAATAAGTAGTTACTTATGACCATTTAAAAAACGTCCCGCTGAGTTTCTTACGTTGGTTTTTCTCTGATCTGAGGCATTAACTTTAGTGAACCGATGGTAAAATTTTAGTGTTAAAAAAATAAATTGTATATTTTTATTTCAAATAAAATTGTATGAATGTAAATTTGAATTTAAATTTAAGCAAACTACACCGTAACAACAGTATCCACTGAGCCAATAGGCCAATGCTATAAAAATTTTCTTCCACACACACAGTTCCGTGGCCCCTCACATCGCTCTCACGAAGCCCATTTCCGGCGAGTCCTCGGAGACTGCGGCCCGTGAGAATGTGGAGCTAAAGTGCCTCGTTACATTGTTAATAGGATGAGCTATAATATATATCTACTATATCATATATATATTTTGATAACATATTATACTTTTTACATAGTGTTATGTTATGAGGTCATTGTGGCATAATCTCACTCTAAACCAAAAGGTTGTAGGTTTGATTTCCACTTGAGGTGAATGAGTTTTTTATATTTTCCTTGCTCTGTGACAAAATATAACGCGGCGTTGAGTTCCGCCACTTAGTACGCAATTTTTATACTAGACTCCCTCTACCTACACTATTATACTCGTATGCGGGATACAGGGTTCAGCTATTTCATGAAATAATAATTCTTAACGACACTATACAAACGTCTACTTATTTAACGCTTTCTCTACAAGTCTAAAAAACTTGTTATTTCGATTTGCAGTTTTGTACATAAGCGCAAATCAATGTCCATGTAATATTTTTTTTTGTTTCAAAAATATTTAATACTAAAATTAATTTTAAAATGTTTAGTATTAAAATTAATGTTGAATTATTCATATAACTTAAATCTATTTGTATACACTTCTTGATGATACAATTTTAAAACAATAGTATCAGTTACTAAAATATTTTTATCATATAAAAATGATTGAATTACATAAAATAAACAGTTTTTATTATGAGTTCTTAAAAAGATATGTTATTGGAAGATTCTTATGGCTCTTCTGTACTATCTATCGCAGGAGGTTAAAGCAATTGATATTACTCTATTATTTTATTATGATAAATGTACTCTGAAAAACGAAGCTCGAACCTACCGCCTACTTATGCGACGTGGTTACATCGAAGAACTTATTATTTCCACCACGCAATATAGTAAATATTGGTGCAAATCAATACATATTTTATGAACTATGTATATATACTATATATACTATATATATTATGAACGTTTTTAATATAGAAAATAATGTTTAATTATTCAAATTAGTAAAACCTATTTGTAATGTAAAATATTTTACTATATTATTTTTGAATACTGAACAGAATTAGAAATGGTAGCTGTTAAATAAATAAAAAGGACCTAATTATGTAAACTTGATCTCTTCTGTATTAACTATCGCTCGAGAATAAACCAATGGGTATTACTCTGTTATTTTATTTAGAAAAATGGAATCGTAACAGGGAAACCCTGGCTTAACGCAGACGTATGTACATATATATTAATAACGGCAATTTTAATGTAATTTTTAAAATTCAGTTACTCAGGCCCGAATAAATAACTCCATCCAACTCCAACGATCCATTACTCCAATTGGAAATTGAACCCACACTACAGTGCACTACAACAGTCTCGATGTGTTATTATAAAATAGCAATAAGTACTCAATTTTCTTTTAGAATCGTATATCGAAGATTGAATTGAATTCCCATAAGTGAGGTCCCATGGCTTTTCAATAAGAAATATTATCACTAGATATATTTTTAAATTGCGTTTTACGTTGACACTGACGGAAAATTCTGGGCAAAAGAAGAATATATACGTAATAAGTTTCATTTAAAACATATAATATAAGTTTTTCACATTGTTACTCCAGAGAGAGAACAAAGTGCTTTTATCTAAGCTTTCTACGCTTCCACCGAAATCTAAGGCATTGAATTTTAAATAGTAGTGTAAATCAAGTAAAATGGAAATATTTTATTAAACGAAATTTTAATAATGATGATCTATCTATAAATCAGGATTTCAATCGTGGAGTAGAGGCGTTGTTGTTGCCTGTAAATGTTCGTCACGTTGTGTAGGTTCTATTCTTACTGGGGGAAAATAGAATTTTTCATTTTCTTCGTTCTGGTAAGTACCACTAAATACTCAATGCCTGGAAAAGGTGGAAAGCAAGCAACGGAGTATCCTAACACCAGCTTCCCAAGATTCCTAGCCTGCTATAAGCGGAATAAAAAAAGGCTAAAAAAAAATAAACACTAAGGTAAAAAAGTATAATAGCAATATTAAAATAACTAAAATAACATAACCAATGCTATAATAGCTATATATAATAACTGGTTATAGTCTAATAACTGGTCATAGAATTATATAACCATAATTAACCGTCGTGGCGCAGAGGCGCAACGTCTACCTGTAACGCGAAGGTTTCTGGGTTCGATCCCCAGTCGGAGAAGATGGATTTTTCTATTTCCATTTTCTTCGCTCTGGCAAACTAGGCAAAGCGCGGCGTTGAGTTCCGCCACTCAACACGCAATGCCTCGAAAAAGGCGGAAAGCGGGGACGGAGAAAGCAGGGACTAAGCAACGGAGTGTCTTAACACTAGGTTCCCATGGTCCCTCCAGTTCCCTCTATCTACCCTGCCATGTGCGGGATAAAGCGTAAAGCTAAAAAAAAACCATAATTAACCACTCCGTGTGCGTAACAAGGGTACTCAGCATTGACGCGTGCCAAGTTCACCCTTTGATATTTCACACGGTATATCTCATCCGTGTGAATATTAAAATTCGCATAGGAATTTTGTTTAGCTCGTACAGTACATTGTTAAAGTCAGTTTCAATTTTATTTGTACATATATAAAGTTTAATTTTGTATGAAATGTAATTTATAAATGTATTTTTTTATAGAATAAATAAAATCTTTATAGGCAGGATAGTGGCGAAGTGTCGAATCACTATGTTTCTTATGTAAAAAAATTAAAACATAACATATATAACTAATACAATTAACACAAACCCAAAATACTTCATATTTTTTTACGACTTTACTAATATGAACTTAGTATTTCTAAGGGAGAAAGGTCACGTAAAAAGCATGAGGACACCCCGGAGAGCATATATGAAGAGGTTAATGACAGTGGACGAGGCGAAAGAGGTATGCAGGGACCGCAGCTATTGGCGCTCCGTTCTCTCTGACTACCCCGATAGAGATAGAGCGTGAAGCTATGTATGTATTTCTAAAAATCAATATTGAAATTATATTTAATTCATACTCTTAAGTGGAAATTGAACTCAGAACCACGTTTACAGTCAGACGATGTGCCACTATGCCATGATGGCAATTACATTCTAAATACCAGAAATCTCACTAACATCGCAATTTTATATATAGGAAATTACATTTAAGCTAAGTACATAAAGTAAATAATGTATGATAACAGTATACTAAAATATAGGCTTATCTGCAATCGAGAGGACGTATGTTAATAAAATAAAGCTTTAAATACTAAGACAAAAGCTCAACTAAAATCAGTGTTTTAACTAAACAAGTAAAGAACCTAGAGAAAACTACAAAACTTGTGGTGATTATACAAAAGAGATGATTAAAAAAAATAAGAAAACATCATTATATACAAAATTCATCTAATACTTACAACTGCCAAACAAAAAACGTGTGAACGTGTAAACCGGCAAAAAAAATGTCTTAAAGGAGCATATTTGACTGCATTTTTTAATGTCTTAATTAAAAAAGCTCTGTATCATTTCCGACCCTTCGCTTCCCACGATCGGTGGAACCCGTGAGAAATATACAAATTAAATATATATCAGTATTAAAATTAGATATAATTTAGATATAAAACATTATGGTAATATGTAATCACTGAATGCCAATAAAACAGGTTAAAATAACTTATACTTATCGATATAACATATTAATATACTTCTAATCGAATATATATTTATGCTTTTGTATTTATATATATATATATATATATATATATATATATATATATATATATATATATATATATATATATATATATATATATATATATATATATATATATATATATATATATATATATATATATATATATATATATATATATATATATATATATATATATATATATATATATATAAATACAAAAGCATAAATATATATTCGATTAGAAGTATATTAATATGTTATATCGATAAGTATAAGTTATTTTAACCTGTTTTATTGGCATTCAGTGATTACATATTATGTTAATGTTTTATATCTAAATTATATCTAATTTTAATACTGATATATATTTAATTTGTATATTTCTCACGGGTTCCACCGATCGTGGGAAGCGAAGGGTCGGAAATGATACAGAGCTTTTTTAATTAAGACATTAAAAAATGCAGTCAAATATGCTCCTTTAAGACATTTTTTTTGCCGGTTTACACGTTCACACGTTTTTTGTTTGGTAGTTGTAAGTATTTGATGAATTTCGTATATGAAGATGTTTTCTTATTTTTTTTTAAATCATCTCTTTTGTATAATCACCACAAGATTTGTAGTTTTCTCTAGGTTCTTTACTTGTTTAGTTAAAACACTGATTTTAGTTGAGCTTTTGTCTTAGTATTTAAAGCTTTATTTTGTTAACATACGTCCTCTCGATTGCAGATAAGCCTATATTTTAGTATACTATTATCATAAATTATTTACTTTATGTACTTAGCTTAAATGTAATTTCCTATATATAAAATTGCGATGTTAGTGAGATTTCTGGTATTTAGAATGTAATTGCCATCATGGCATAGTGGCTCAACGTCTGACTGTAAACGCGGTTCTGAGTTCGATTTCCACTTAAGAGTATGAATTAAATATAATTTCAATATTGATTTTTAGAAATACATACATAGCTTCACGCTCTATCTCTATCGGGGTAGTCAGAGAGAACGGAGCGCCAATAGCTGCGGTCCCTGCATACCTCTTTCGCCTCGTCCACTGTCATTAACCTCTTCATATATGCTCTCCGGGGTGTCCTCATGCTTTTTACGTGACCTTTCTCCCTTAGAAATACTAAGTTCATATTAGTAAAGTCGTAAAAAAATATGAAGTATTTTGGGTTTGTGTTAATTGTATTAGTTATATATGTTATGTTTTAATTTTTTTACATAAGAAACAGAGTGATTCGACACTTCGCCACTATCCTGCCTATAAAGATTTTATTTATTCTATGAAAAAATACATTTATAAATTACATTTCATACAAAATTAAACTTTATTTATGTACAAATAAAATTGAAACTGACTTTAACATTGTACTATACGAGCTAAACAAAATTCCTATGCGAATTTTAATATTCACACGGATGAGATATACCGTGTGAAATATCAAAGGGTGAACTTGGCACGCGTCAATGCCGAGTACCCTTGTTACGCACACGGAGTGGTTAATTATGGTTTTTTTTAGCTTTACGCTTTATCCCGCACATGGCAGGGTAGATAGAGGGAACTGGAGGGACCATGGGAACCTAGTGTTAAGACACTCCGTTGCTTAGTCCCTGCTTTCTCCGTCCCCGCTTTCCGCCTTTTTCGAGGCATTGCGTGTTGAGTGGCGGAACTCAACGCCGCGCTTTGCCTAGTTTGCCAGAGCGAAGAAAATGGAAATAGAAAAATCCATCTTCTCCGACTGGGGATCGAACCCAGAAACCTTCGCGTTACAGGTAGACGTTGCGCCTCTGCGCCACGACGGTTAATTATGGTTATATAATTCTATGACCAGTTATTAGACTATAACCAGTTATTATATATAGCTATTATAGCATTGGTTATGTTATTTTAGTTATTTTAATATTGCTATTATACTTTTTTACCTTAGTGTTTATTTTTTTTAGCCTTTTTTTATTCCGCTTATAGCAGGCTAGGAATCTTGGGAAGCTGGTGTTAGGATATTCCGTTGCTTGCTTTCCACCTTTTCCAGGCATTGAGTATTTAGTGGTACTTACCAGAACGAAGAAAATGAAAAATTCTATTTTCCCCCAGTAAGAATAGAACCTACACAACGTGACGAACATTTACAGGCAACAACAACGCCTCTACTCCACGATTGAAATCCTGATTTATAGATAGATCATCATTATTAAAATTTCGTTTAATAAAATATTTCCATTTTACTTGATTTACACTACTATTTAAAATTCAATGCCTTAGATTTCGGTGGAAGCGTAGAAAGCTTAGATAAAAGCACTTTGTTCTCTCTCTGGAGTAACAATGTGAAAAACTTATATTATATGTTTTAAATGAAACTTATTACGTATATATTCTTCTTTTGCCCTGAAATTTCTGTCAATGTTAACGTAAAACGCAATTTGAAAATATATCTAGTGATAATATTTCTTATTGAAAAGCCATGGGACCTCACTTATGGGAATTCAATTCAATCTTCGATATACGATTCTAAAAGAAAATTGAGTACTTATTGCTATTTTATAATAACACATCGAGACTGTTGTAGTGCACTGTAGTGTGGGTTCAATTTCCAATTGGAGTAATGGAGCGTTTTATTTATTCGGGCCTGAGTAACTGAATTTTAAAAATTACATTAAAATTGCCGTTATTAATATATATGTACATACGTCTGCGTTAAGCCAGGGTTTCTCTGTTACGATTCCATTTTTCTGAATAAAATAACAGAGTAATACCCATTGGTTTATTCTCGAGCGATAGTTAATACAGAAAAGATCAACTTTGCACAATTAGGTCCTTTTTATTTATTTAACAGCTACCATTTCTAATTCTGTTCAATATTCAAAAATAATATAACAAAATATTTTACATTACAAATAGGTTTTACTAATTTGAATAATTAAACATTATTTTCTATATTAAAAACGTTCATAATATATATAGTATATATAGTATATATACATAGTTCATAAAATATGTATTGATTTGCACCAATATTTACTATATTGCGTGGTGGAAATAATAAGTTCTTCGATGTAACCACGTCGCATAAGTAGGCGGTAGGCTCGAGCTTCGTTTTTCAGAGTACATTTGTCATAATAAAATAATACAGTAATATCAATTGCTTTAATCTCCTCCGATAGATAGTACAGAAGAGCCATAAGAATCTTCCAATAACATATCTTTTTAAGAACTCATAATAAAATTGTTTATTTTATGTAATTCAATCATTTTTATATAATAAAAATATTGTAGTAACTGACACTATTGTTTTAAAATTATATCATCAAGAATTGTATACAAATAGATTTAAGTTCAACATTAATTTTAATACTAAACATTTTAGAATTAATTTTAGTGTTAAATATATTTGAAACAAAAAAAAATATTACATGGACATTGATTTGCGCTCAAGTACAAAACTGCAAATCGAAATAATAAGATTTTTAGACTTGTAGAGAAAGCGTTAAATAAGTAGACGTTTGTATAGTGTCGTTAAGAATTATTATTTCATGAAATAGCTGAACCCTGTATCCCGCATACGAGTATAATAGTGTAGGTAGAGGGAGTCTAGTATAAAAATTGCGTACTAAGTGGCGGAACTCAACGCCGCGTTATATTTTGTCACAGAGCAAGGAAAATATAAAAAACTCATTCACCTCAAGTGGAAATCAAACCTACAACCTTTTGGTTTAGAGTGAGATTATGCCACGATGACCTCATAACATAACACTATGTAAAAAGTATAATATGTTATCAAAATATATATATGATATAGTAGATATATATTATAGCTCATCCTATTAACAATGTAACGAGGCACTTTAGCTCCACATTCTCACGGGCCGCAGTCTCCGAGGACTCGCCGGAAATGGGCTTCGTGAGAGCGATGTGAGGGGCCACGGAACTATGTGTGTGGAAGAAAATTTTTATAGCATTGGCCTATTGGCTCAGTGGATACTGTTGTTACGGTGTAGTTTGCTTAAATTTAAATTCAAATTTACATTCATATAATTTTATTTGAAATAAAAATATACAATTTATTTTTTTAACACTAAAATTTTACCATCGGTTCACTAAAGTTAATGCCTCAGATCAGAGAAAAACCAACGTAAGAAACTCAGCGGGACGTTTTTTAAATGGTCATAAGTAACTACTTATTATTTTTTAAAATGAAGACAAATTGTATAAAACAATCAGCTATTCAAAATTTTATCTTATCTATTAAAATCATTAGTTCTTTAAAATAATACTTAGACTAAAATATATTCTGTTTAAGTTTTTAGTTTAGTTATTATATACAAAATTCATCTAATACTTACAACTGCCAAACAAAAAACGTGTGAACGTGTAAACCGGCAAAAAAAATGTCTTAAAGGAGCATATTTGACTGCATTTTTTAATGTCTTAATTAAAAAAGCTCTGTATCATTTCCGACCCTTCGCTTCCCACGATCGGTGGAACCCGTGAGAAATATACAAATTAAATATATATCAGTATTAAAATTAGATATAATTTAGATATAAAACATTATGGTAATATGTAATCACTGAATGCCAATAAAACAGGTTAAAATAACTTATACTTATCGATATAACATATTAATATACTTCTAATCGAATATATATTTATGCTTTTGTATTTATATATATATATATATATATATATATATATATATATATATATATATATATATATATATATATATATATATATATATATATATATATATATATATATATATATATATATATATATATATATATATATATATATATATATATATATATATATATATATATATATATATATATATATATATATATATATATATATATATATATATATATTAGTTTAGTACTATATTCAGAAAGCATTTATTAGACATAGGCCATGTCGTAAGGTAAATTACAAGCACGTTGACAGCCATTGCGAACGTGAGTTCGGAATGCATTTTTATTTTCACACGTGACGGGCCACTGTCGCGTGGGAATAATGCTATTGTGGGAATATTGCAGATTTGTACAAATTTCTGTTTGTTTATTTGTTGCAGCACGAGGCGTAGCGTCTGCCTGTAAACGCAACGGTTTGTAAGTTCGATTCCCATGAGGGGAAGATAGATCTAGGCAAAAGCGCAACGTTGAGTTCTGACACTCAACAAAATACCTCCAAAAGGCGAAAAGCGGAGAACGGGGTGTCTTAACACTAAGTTTCCACGGTTCCTGCAGTTCCCTCTGCCTACCCTGCTCTGAGCGGGATATAGCGTGAAGCTGTGTGTCTTTATTTTCTTCAGTTTACAGCAAAAAGTAGGTAAATTTCTTTAAGAATATGTTATATATTTGTTATTTAAATCAAATCTTTGATCTATATATATATGTGTATATATGTATGTGTGTATATTTGCTTATTGACAAGTTAGTTAGAAAGTTAGTTAGTTTACTAAGGTGAGTTATGGTTATATGATCCGGAGTTTTAATAACTTAATTTATATAATTGCATTTGATATTTTGATAAATATTTTTTTTATTTCATTAAGAAACACATATGTGAAGTACAAGCATATACAAATATAGTTAGCAAGGGTGGATTTATTCCTATAAGAGATTCCTTCTGTATTTCTTATGTAAAAACGTATATAACTTATATTTCACTATATAGTATAATGTCATAGAAAATTCTGTTAAAAAACCCTTTGTGATATGCTAAAGAAGGTATAAGCTGTAACTGTTAAATACACCTATGAGGATCTCCGACTTCGTGTGAAGTTTTAAATGAAATATGAAATAAAATTTTATTTTGTTTTATTATTTTTTTAATATTAAATAAATAAAGTAAAAAAAATATATTGTTGATATAAAAAGATTTTTATATACTGAAAGTTTCACTAGTATTTAATTCAAATTATTTATAACATATTTTTCATACAAATAAAATAGTATTATTATGGGAACTGAACCAGTTATCTCTAAATTTCCTAGCCATAAAACCAACGAAAAAAAGAATTCAAATATCTAAGCAACTAAATCTTTTCTGTGGGAAAGGATCGCATTCATGACGGCCGTTAAAAAATCGTGTGGGATTTTTTACCCTAGTGTGAGAACAAAATTCCATTATATAACTTGAAATTATATACAATACCAAGTTATCAAATAGATATCGAAATAAACTTTTAGTTCAGAAGTTCATGTAAAAAAAAATTTTAAATTTACATTCAATAGATTTTTAGAATCCATTTTACTTATCAAAAGAAACGTTATCTATACATAATAACTACGTATAGATAACGTTTCTTTACCCCTACCCCTATAGTATAATACACGCCAATTGACCCTTAAATCAAATGACATATCAAACGCCCCTTCAAAAACCCTTCGACACGCGACAAAAACACTTAACTTTTTGTTAACAAATTCAACTATCGCGAGCAACTGATAAAGCCATCGGTTAACTTCCTATTTGATACTAAGGACCCTTTAAAATTGGTTCACGGCACACGGTTACGTGGGAATATTGAAATTCCTGTGAGAATCAAATGACCATGGGAAATTATGTGCTTTCTGATATAGTATATGGTCTTTTTTTTAGTTTCACGTTCTATATTGCATATAGCAAGGTAGATAGAAATATATGGGAACCTAGTGTTAATACACTCCGTTCCCTGATTTCCGCCATTTTTTAAATCACTGCGTGTTGAGTGGCGGAACTCAACGCCGCTTTTTGCCTAGTTGTCAGAGAAAACGGAAATAGTAAAATCTATCTTCCGAGAGTAAGAATCAAACCCACAAACTATCATGTTTATAAGCAGACGCTACACCTCTGCGCCATGAGGATGTACGTAAATACATTTTTTTTTAATTTTCGGTATACAATAGGAAATTAAAGCACTTCTTGCTTATGACTCACGTAGGAATAGAATGACATATTTACTAGTAGTTTTAGTTTATAGTATTATTATTAGTTATTCTAATAAAATTTACAAGAATAAGTAATCGTAAAGTAGCATATGATTTAATTTTCGATGAGCGCTCGTACGATATATTAATAAAAAACGCAGGTTCGAATCTCGCTAAAATATGTATGTATATGTGTACATATCTCAATTTAAGAACTATAAGGACATACAGATTGTTCCCAATAGAAGGTACCAAGTTCGTTGAAACCGTTAAAAATGCATGTGAGATTTCTTGTCGTGCGAAAAAATGGTTAAACTCAATACGCCATTTATTAAATATGATTATATGAAATACAAAAGAATTAAGAGTCTTAAAAATAACCCCTCAAAATTCCCGACACGTGACAAAAGGCGGTTTAGTTTTTGTTAACGAATCGTGAAGAACTGATAATTTCATCAGTCAACCCTCGTCCGGATATTGTGAACCCTTAGAAATTGGTTCACGGAACGTTTTTCTATGGGAATACTAAAAATCCTATGAGAATTTGCTCACCATGGGAAATGTGACATTTACATTTAAGTTTTTTTTTTGACTCCGTTTAAAAAATTAGTAGAAAAAATGTGCAAAGTTATTTCAAACCACGTCATGTCTAACTTGTCAACTCTAAAGATCAAGAACAAATGAACCTGCTACACCTTTCAACTCTTAAATATGAGCTTCAACTATGTAAACTTGATAGGATCTCATGTAATCCTTTTTTTGAGGAAAATCCTGGATTCGAATCCTGAGATATTCGATTAATATTAGTTTGACACTGGTAGTTATTAAATATTAGCTACTATTTAATAGTTCTGGTTCTTTAGCTCCACGTTTTATCTCGCTTATAGCGGTAGGTAAAAGAAAACTAGTGTGAAGAAGTGTCTTCAAACTAGTTTTCTTTTACCTACCGCCTACCTACCGGAGTGCCGTTCTCCGTTTTCTGCCATTATTATTTATAAAAACTCAATTCCGTTACGACCGTTAAAAACCGCGTGAGATTTTTTGTCCTTGCGCGAGAAAAAATCGACGCGTCACTTTTGTGGTATTTGCTAATATGTATTGCATGCCATTTTTTGAACAAAATTTAATTATATTTAATAAAAATAACTAGATTTATAACTAATACTTACCAAATAAAGGTTTTAATCCCACAAATGATGTAAAATGTGACAAAACGTCAATCAAGTTTTATTTATATATGTCTTAAAACTGAATATTCCCTGCCTTCTCTATATTGCAAATCGGGCCATATACAAGCAGTGTAGTAACTTAATTGCTCGTCAATTGTTTAATATATATATATTCTGTAAGTATAAGCTTTACCATTTATAAGAAAGCCCGACTTAAGCTTTCCAGTACAAACAGGATGTTACCTATTGTACGGTCCCCCTAAATACATTTTAGCTGTTAAATATTCTCACGCACCGCCATATATTCTCACGTTTATATATGCATAGGTATTTGTAATTATAAGTAGCAATTTAAGAATTCAATTTTTTGATGGTCAGATAAAAGACAGTTTTCGTAACTTACATTTTCTATAGGAATATATCAATTTACACATTAATTTATTCCCCATATAAAAATAATATAATTTTTTAAAAACGAAAAACAAAAAAATATTAAGTTTGGTCATATCTAGATTCACTAAAGTTTATAATTATAATTAAAAAAATAAGCCAAAATTTAAAGCGTGAGATAACTTCCAGTTCACATGGCTAAGCTTACAAGGTTAAAGGTCAGGCAGGTAGACCGTGCAAATGATATATCTACATATACATAAGGGGCTATTCCTCTAAAATACTTTAGGGTAAGCCTTTTCACTCATCATTTACGATAAGAAAAACATTTCATTACGAAATCGTAACAAAAGATAGATAAAAAGTAAAATGACGTTTAAATAATAAAAAATCTCGTTAATAGAGTCGTGAGTTTAATTTTTTTTAAACAATTCTTCTCCATTCTGGTAAGACAAAGTGCATTTCTTCGAATCCGCTGAAATTTTCGATATTCCCACAAGACAATTTTCTGTGAACCAATTTCTAGGGGTTCATTAAAAGGGAGGAAGTGACTTGATATGGCGTTAATAATCTTCACGGTAGTTAACGATGTTAATGTTAACCGATTATTTGTCGTGTGTCAAGATATTTAATCTAGTTACTTAATCTAGGGGTCTAATTTTTTGAACTTATAACAACAAGTTGTGTACAAAGCTGCTATTTTTCACGCATAGATGAAAATTTCCACACGAAGTTGTAACTGACATAACGAATTTGGTATGTTCTCTGAAATGGATATAAATTATTAAATAATATTAACATAAGATCATTAACTGATATTCAATAATTGCCTTTATTAAAATTGATATCTGAGTTTAGTAGTAACTCGATAATGACATATTCCAAGAGTCGAAATTTTATAATTTAAAAAAGTTATAAATTAACAACTTACTATGTAACGCAATCAAAAGCTAATACTAATGAAAATGTTTAAAAATTTTCTGCCATTACATTCGTTTAGACTTAAAAACGTACAACTGTGATCTATTCCATAGAAAAACTCAATTCCGTTGCGACCGTTAAAAATCACGTGAAATTTTTTGTGCTTGCGTGAGAAAAAATGAACGCGTCGCTTTTGTTGGAATCTACTTGCTAATATGTATTGTATACTATTTTTTGAATAAGATTTAATTATATTTAGTACTTACAACATAAAGATTTTAACCTCACAATTGATGTGAGAAGTAAACGGTCAATTAGGTTTTATGAATAAATCTATTTTACAGAACTAGGTGGTAAATGTAAAATATTATATAAAATTATTAATAGCTTTATTTAAAAATAATACATTGAAGTGCAATGACATAATTGTTTGTCAGGATAAACTTTCCAGTGCAAACAGGTTGTTACCCGTTGTACAGTCCCCTTATATTTATTTTAGCTGTTAAATATTCTCACGCAGCGCCATATATTCTCACGTTAATAAATGCATTTTTAATCTATTTATTACAAGCACTAATTTTAATGACTTTAATAGTTTTTTGATAACTGGATGAAAGACTATAAATAATTATCTTCCAATATCAATTTCTATATAAAAATACTAATTCCATTCTCCAACTTAATAACAGTTTGTACGTTTATTATGTTTTAGCCATGTCTTCTAGATTTATCTATTCTAGATTTATCTGTTCCTTATTATCTCACATTTGGAATTGAATAAATATTTTTCCCATGATTTCTAATTACTCATAGGATTTTCAATATTCCCACGTAACAATGGTCTATGAACCAATTTCTAGGGGTTCGTTAAAGGGGAGGAAGTGACTTAATATGGCTTTGTTAAATCTGTACGATAGTTAACGATATGTTAACCGATTATTTGTCGCGTGCCAAGACATTTAAGGGGTTGCTTAGTCTAGGGGTCTTGATTTTTTTGTATTTATAAGATCAATTTAACCAAAGGTATATTGTTTGTATACAAACTATAATTCTCACACGAATTTGTAACCGACATAACGAATTTGGTATATTGTGAGAAATGGATATGATTAATTCATTTAATTGCATTTATTAAAAATGACAGCTGAGTATAGTAGCAATCAATTATTTAAAAATTGATTCAATAATGACATATTCCAAGAAAATTCGAAATTTTCTAATTTAAATCCCTTATATTTTATTTTAGTCATGCACTAATACTCAATTGAAAAAAGCGAAATCTCATTAAATGTAGTCTAAAAAAAGCAGTAAACATTCAGTTTTTAAGGTACTATATGTATTTATATTATAAATATAATATTCGGGTCTTAAAAAATATGAAATTAATAAATCAAGAGTTTTAAGTAATTAATTTTATTCATTTTGTATTTTATAATTAATAAGCCAAAACCTTTTTACCACAGCAAAGACCGAATTCATTATGACCGTTAAAAATTCGCGTGGGAACTTTCGTCTTCGCGTGAGAAAAAAGCTTGCACGAAACGAAAAAAGCTCGTTCATTGTAAGTTACATATAAAACGACAATATGCCTTCTGTTAAATATGATTTTATAAATAAAAAATTAAGACCCTTAGATTAAGGAACCCCTCAAATGAACACCTTGACACGTGACATAAAGGCGGTTAACGTATTATTAGAAATTCATCTACGGTGAAGATCTGATAAAGCCATATCAAGTCACTTCCTTCCCTTTAACGAGCCCCTAGAAATTGGTTCACAGAACTTTGTTACGTGGGAATATTGAAAATCCTATGAGAACTTACAAATCATGGGAAACATATGTATTCAATTCCAAATTTTCTGTATTCTGTATAAAATAAAATATATTCCTTTCTGTATAAAATAAATTATACATAAGGCTTTATATATATATATATATATATATATATATATATATATATATATATATATATATATATATATATATATATATATATATATATATATATATATATATATATATATATATATATATATATATATATATATATATATATATATATATATATATATATATATATATATATATATATATATATATATATATATATATATATATATATATATATATATATATATATATATATATATATATATATATATATATATATATATATATATATATATATATATATATATATATATATATATATATATATATATATATATATATATAAAACCTAGCTCAATTTAAAGCTATTACTTCTTAATTATCGTTTACACGATCTACCTGCCTGACCTTTGACCTTGTAAACTTACCCATGTGAATTGGAATTGTTCTCACGCTATAATTTAAAAATTTTGTTTGTGCTGAGCTTTTTTTTTCAATAATAATAAATTGCTGTGGAATCATAGGATGGGTCAAACTTAATATTAATAGTATGGAGTAATTAACTTTAGAAACTTTAATTCGTAAAAAAAATAAAATTAATACTTTCTATATATAAATTAATGTATACACATCTGCAGTCATATAAAGGTTCTAATCTTACTATGGGTAAAGCCTACATTTTTCAATATAGCTGGCCTGTTATCTAGCTATATCAAAGCCAAATAAAAAATTAAGTCTAAAAGAAAATTTTTATATAATTTAGTTTAACCTATGCATATATTGACGTGAGAATATATAGCGCTGCGTGAGAAAAGTTAACAGTCCAAATAATGTAAGGGAGACCGTACAATAGGTCACATCCTGTTTGACAATATGTGGTAAAAGTTACTTATGGGGTAAGTTAAGGTAATTTTCTGAAAGCATATTTACGTAGGTGTATTACTCTACTTTCTATTATTTCGATTGAAACAAACATACTCGTATATGTTAAAGTTATTACTATTTCATTTCATATATTCTAGATATTGCATTTTAATTGGCAATATTTAACAACGCGCTAACTTTATGATAAACAAAGAAATATATTTTTATCACATATATAGTATACTCTGATTAACATTATATATATATATATATATATATATATATATATATATATATATATATATATATATATATATATATATATACACGTCATGAACAAAACATACGATGTGTCCCAAAATTCTCACGAAATTACGTTCCCACAGCTCTTCTTCCCTGACTATTAACGTATTTAAGAACCCATATAAAGTATTCCTTAATCGTCACGGACACTTTTTTATTGTAACCTTTTACTACATTTATTTATTATAGTAGCACAGTATTTTTTGTCATTTTTTTTTATGCTTTAAAAGTTGTAGGGCTAAGGTTTTTGTTCAACAGTTAATAAAGCAATCTTTTTTATCTTGATGCATCTCATCCTTTGGAGCAGGTAAAAATAAAAAAATACCTAAAAATAATTTATGTATTCATTTTGGGCTATTAAAATTGATTGTAATGATCTATTGAACCAGGGGTGTTCTGAGATGATAAGTTTTGGGAAATCTTCTTAAACTCTGTGAGATATGTTACATAATTTAACTTAACGTATTTAAAATGGGTGAAAATTTAAACATTGAGTAATATATCACTGTAGTGTCCGAAACTGAAATACCATGTAGTATACAAAATGTTAAACATAGTTCTATATTTATCTCATATGTATGGACTTTTTAAATTTTTTTAAGCATTTCGCTACATTTTTTATAACTTGACGATTTATCTCGCGAAAAAAATAAAATTTCCATCTTCTGAAATCGAACCCACAAACCATCACGTTTACAAATAGACATTACGCTTCTACGCCACAACGGTACTCAAAATATAAAAAATATACGTTAAAAATAACAGATTAACTCTTTAAAACTGTTAAAAGCATATAATAATTCTCTTCTCGTCAATTAGGCTCTAAGCCCCAAAAGCCTCCAACAAACATCGAAACCATTAAATTACTTCCACTTTCATTTTCATCTTATTAAATCACAAAATAGCCTATATTTACGAATTCCCTAAACAAAATTTACATTCACATGCCGATTAAATTAGTTCCCGTGTACTTTTCAACCTAAGAATGATACCGTGAGACTGGAACACCCCACGGCGCATGTCACACTAAGTGCTTATAGAGGGGTCATAATCTCTTAATAATGGACATTTTCGATAAGTATTTAACCTTTAATCGTGTATGTTTATTTATGTAATTAAGGAATTATGGGAATATAATAAAATTATGGGAATTATAATTTGGTATCATATAAATATTTTTAATTTAATTTTATGATTATATAATAGGAGCCGCAATGGTTGCTTAGTTTGTAGTCAGATAGTTACATGATAGATGCAGGTTCGATTTTTAAGATAATATACTATTTTCGTTTACCTCGCTTTAGTAACAAAATACAGAGCAATGTTAAGTTTCATAGCTCGATATCTCAAAATTTTGTGAAAAATGGGAAACGCAGTGTCTTCAGTCGTAACACTATTTCGTTTTGTCTGTGTGTAGCTACCTATTTATTTTTCATCATCTTCAATATTTCTTATGATCATAATTATATATGTATAAGATACATATTTGTATGTATTAATGTATACATGTACGTAATTTAAGCAAAGTTGGAATAATACTTTATTGCATCGTTGCCTGTAAGAGATCACTTGTGCATTTGTTTTAATTGTTTTTATTACTTTTTTAAGAATATGTTTACTGTATATTTAATATAGTAATTTTTTTGAAGTCTTAAGACTAGGTTCCCTCGTATATATGGGACACAATTTGATTTTAAAAAATATATCAAAATAATATGTTGTACTTTATATCTTTTTCTTTTTGTATGGATACTTTAAAATGGGATATAAACATTCCCTTAACTATATTGTATTAAAGAAATTTTCGTATATTGTTATTTTTGTTTATAAAATTAATTTTTAAGTGTCTTTTTGAGTAAAATTTATGGGAACTGTTTAATCACTACAAAAACGAATGAATTCTATTGTTGCATAATATTTTTTTTTTTTTTTTTTTTTTTTTAGCTTCACGCTTTATCCCGCACATGGCAGGGTAGGCAGAGGGAACTGCAGGAACCATATGAACCTAGTGTTAAGACACTCCGTTACTTAGTCCCTGCATACTCCGTCCCTACTTTCCGCCGTTTTCGAGGCATTGCGTGTTGAGTGGCGGAACTCAACGCCGCGCTTTGCCTTAGATGCCAGAGCGAAGAAAATGGAAATAGAAAAATCCATCTTCTCCGACTGGGGATCGAACCCAGTAACCGTCGCGTTACAGGCAGACGTTGCGCCTCTGCGCCACGACGGTCCTCTACGGTGCATAATATTTAATATATAATCAATTTCTTTGTTAAGGTCCTTTTTGTTTCAAGATTTGTACATAAAAAGTCGCTATGATGTTTAAAAACCGTACAATTTATTAATTAACCATTTATTAAGTTACATTCCACAGTAACTTCGGGCAGTACTTTTCTTTTTACCCCGTTTCATTGGGAATAAAGCTGAGTAGAATTTTGTTACTTTGCCCTAAGTGGCTCAAATTTACAAAGGATGGCAGAAATATGGATGTATTGCGAAGTTTGAAAAACACAATATGTATATCCATTCTTTTCCATTATCACAGTAAATACAAACTACTTATCTCTTATCAGTTATCAGTTAACTTAAATATCTAAATATATTTTTAAACTAAAATTGAATTTTTAAAGCGATTCATAATAAAATTGACACATATAATACTTTGTTGTATACTCAGTATTAACATCTAAATTGTCGTTTCCCTCACGTTCTCACAGGAACCAAATGCCATGGGAATGGGAATATAACGTCCTTGAATGACCTTCTGATAATGCAAAAAAAGTCCACACTATGGGACCGGAATTTATATGAGTTCTTGATTTCAAGAGTTATTTCCATTTTAGGGATGTCTTTGTGATCTGTTCTGTATTGTGTTTCTTGTTTATCTTTAAAAGAAATTATTACTAACAAGTTTAAGCCATTTTTACTGTAATTAAATCTAATACTTCTTTTTGTATTATTTATGTGATATAGACTTAAAAATGCTTAATCATCTTAAAACAATATTTCTCACTTCTTATACCTTTTATATTGAAATATATATAATAACTATTTTGATATAAATATCGGCTTCATATAAATAACAAAACTGAAGTCAATCAGGTTCTATTAAAAAAGCAAAATATATATAAACAAAAAATACAGCATGTCATAATAAAGACCGAAATGCCAACCCATCGTAATTTAAGCGTTTACGTCCCCTTTGCAGTAGGCACGTGTCTGCGAATATACCAATGTGGAATTCCCACCTAAATTTTATTCCCACAAGAAATATTTCACTGAGAATCCATAGTTATTTAACGGTTGACCACAAAACCAAATTTCGTATAAGCATTTGGCTGATACAAATTTAGACTTTAAATCCATATACATAAGTCATATATCAGATGTATGACATAAAATGGTTATGTGTATATTTTTTGCACGTCAATTACAAGGCCGTGGGACCCATTGACGTACAGTCCAGTGTTGACAGACAATTAAAAAATCGTGTAAACGTGTAAACGAGGTTTTTTTCAGTGTTTGCCCCTTTTTTGTTCGGTTCACAGAGTTCCGATAAGGTTTGTTCGCTATATTTACTCCGGCGAAGTTGTTTAATTAAAAATTTTCTTTTGATGCTCCTCAACTTCAAGCCTTTGGATAAATTCGTGAGATAATTTAGAAATTTTAACTTATTGTTTTATTTTATCGCTATCGAAATACTGTTGAGGGGTATGTGTTAAACAAAATGTTTTAACTGCGTAGTTAGCAAAATTACTCAATTGTACAGTTAATTAAATCTTAATTAGCCAAATCAGGGTATGGCAGTTGATTTTATTTGTTCCACTCACAAATGAAAGTGCTCGAACATTAATAAAAATATTATTAAAAATATATTTTATAAGGAGTTTAAAAAATTTACGTACCAATATAATTTAATTAAGAATTTGATAAAATTAATCGAATTAACTAATTTTCTTATAAAATTTGAGACAAAATAACTTTCAATCTCCACGTTTTATAGACATTATAGGCAGAGATAACCTGGTTATTTTCTCTTTAACTATATAGAAAATAGTAACAAAATGTTACAGAAAAATGAGCTTTAGTCCAAACGTATATAGTTGATATTTAAACATTTCTTAGAATTATCAATTAATTCCTTGCATTATATGGTTTTTATGTGAAGCGTAGCCCCTTTTTTGTGTGAAACGATGTGAAAGAATCATTTGTTAGACAGAAGTCGGGTAGTGTGGACGTATAATATGTTTAAATTAATCTACAAGTTATATTTTTTGTTTGTTATATTTTGTTGTGAACTGCGATTTAGTATATATTAGTTTTCTAGTAATTACATGCACTAGTGTAAGAAATATTTAAAGAAATCTAGTCTTTTAACATTAAAGTGAGGTCGGTAATATTTTTTTTTCACTATTTCTGTATCATATTGTCTTAATTCGAAAAGTGGTTTAATTAAAAATATAGATTTTACAGCACAAGTATTTAAAGTTTTTAACGTTAATTAGAAAAGTTTTATAAAATTGAAATGTGGATTTACGATGGTTTGTTTAGAGAAAATGGCTTTTGTGACAAGAATGACGTAATGCTTTATTTAATCAATGCTTTATTCAATCATTAATCTATGTATGTCACTAGGTATATAGTGTTTTTATAATTTCACGCTTTATCCCGCATATAACACGTAAAAATTTACATAGTTCGAAATAAGACTAGATTACGTCATTACGTCATTACGTTATTACGTCATTACATCATTACGTTATTACATTATTCTTGTCACTAAAGCCTTTTCTTCTAATCAAACATGTGAAAATTCACATTTACCATTTAAAAAAACCTTCTACATTTTTAGTTAATTTCTAACTAGCGTTAAAAACTTTTTATACTCGTGCTATAAAAATTATATTTTTACTTATGTCAATTTTTGTAAATGGACTATGAAACTCAAACACAATTGTTTTCAAATTTAAACCATATATTTTGTGATATTAGATTAAATGAATAGTAAAAATGTTATATAAATTATTGGCATTTGTATAGACAATTTTTATTAAGAGGCAACGTCATTTACAAGGGTGTAGTCTCATTATTGCGCGCCGATGTTTCACCAGACATCTTAAGTACTTTGCAAACAAGGTAGAAAGGAATTTTCAATATATATTTTTCATACAATTCTATTGAACGTAAAAATTTATAGTAAAATTGTAAGCTCTTTGATGAAGTATTAATATCACAAGATTGTTTTCATTAAATTATAGTACGGTTTAGTTGTTTAGTTAATTAAATATTAAACTAAAAAGTTACTTTAAGGATTACTCCCTGAATAGGATATTAGGAAATCTAATGTTAAAATCTATTTATTTATTATAAGCGAGATGTGCGATTAATTTAATTGAGGACCGTCGTGGCGCAGAGGCGCAATGTCTGCCTGTAACGCGGCTAACGCGACGGTTTCTGGGTTCGATGGCCAGTCGGGGAAGATGGATTTTTCTATTTCCATTTTCTTTGCTTTGGCAACTAAGGCAAAGCGCGGCGTTGAGTTCCGCCACTCAATACGCAATGCCTCGAAAACGGCGGAAAGTGGGGACGGAGTAAGCAGGGACTAAGTAACGGAGTGTCTTAACACTAGGTTCATATGGTTCCTGCAGTTCCCTCTGCTTACCCTGCCATGTGCGGGATAAAGCGAGAAGCTAAAAAAAAAAAAAAAAAATTAAAAAAAATATCGCTTACAGAACGATATATTCTACATGTTAGAGCGAGCTTTTAAAACTGTTTTTTTACAAAAAAAATAAAGAAAAACTACTTATTAGTAGTTCGGCACAAATAATTTAGTGGCTATATATGCCTATTGGTATATATAGCCACTAAATTGTTTCTGCCGAATATTTTTGTTGACACTTTAACATTTTTAAATTGAAGAAACAATGAATTTTTCACACAAATAGAAAGAAAAACAAGGTTAATTTAATATAATTATTTTCGACTAAGGTGGCTAAATAGCGTACAATAAAAGTAATTACTGCAATCACTTATTTTCATTTCAATAGCATTTTTTTAAAATAATAGAAACCTAGAATTATCAGTAAATGTAATGTAAAAATATACGATTTTTAAATTTCAATATAATCCATTGTTTAAATAAAAAGGATCTCATTATTGCGAACCAATACTTTCGTTTAATCGAAAGGACATTTAAAGCTTTAAGCGCTCTTCAAGTGTTTTTTCCACTCTTAGAAGCTTTTGCCGAGATTGTTTATTTGTGCAGATTGTTTTGTTATTGATTTGTTTATATACCAAGTTCTTTTTATTTATAATGTTTTGAACATAGACAGTAAATTTTCAGCAGCTTTTCAATACAAGTGTAAACTTACTCTCATTCTCCATCTCTACCAAAGTATTTCTAGTGTTTTTTTTAAGTTCCCACTTTAGACCGCTTATAGCAGGATAGGCAGAGGGAGCCGAAAGGGGACCAAGGGTAAAGACACTCTGTTCCCCGCTTTTCATCTTTTATATTAAGTTGCAGAGCTCAACGCCGCGCTTGCCTACTTGCCGGAGTGAAGGAAAATCCTTTTTCCCCGAGTAAGAATCGAATTCACAAACCGTCGCGTTTACAGCCACGTGCTGCGCCTCTGTGAGGACAGTCACAAGTCTATCTAGTGTATACTTTATTTCTTTGTTTTACAACCATTTGTTTAATATTATTTTTATATATATATATATATATATATATATATATATATATATATATATATATATATATATATATATATATATATATATATATATATATATATATATATATATATATATATATATATATATTATATATATATATATATATATATATATATATATATATATATATATATATATATATATATATATATATATATATATATATATATATATATATATATATATATATATATATATATATATATATATATATATATATATATATATATAATATATGTAGTATTTAATATAAATATATTTAGTTATGCAAATTATAATTAACAAATTAGGTATCAATTAGTATTTACCAGTTCTTCAGTAATATATAGTAAGGTGAGCTTTTATTTCTTATAGCTTAGTCTAACTTTCAGTATGAAAGTTATTTTATGGAGCAAATTCTACTGCGTAAATCCCTTTGACGTATAAAAATTAAATATCCGAAGAATCTAATATAGAATTAATACATTAAATTTTAAAATCAAAAAGTTCTCGTTAATAAAATTACAAGCTTCTACTAACGGTGATAAGGAGTGTAATTTTTTAAAGGTAACTTATTGTAAGGTAAAAGGCAAAATTTAGTTTAATTTAAGGAGCTTATTTACATAGAAGTATTTCATTTGTTTTCTTACATGAAAGCATGAAGCTTTGAGATCTCATAATTTAATGTTTAGGAAATATAAAATCTAATTATATTTATTGTTTTTACATGATATTTGAATAAGAAATATATTGTATTACATAAACATAACATAATAGTTATAAAAATAAAAAGGAACAGAAGTACAATCAGGCGGCATAAGAATAAATAAATATATATATATATATATATATATATATATATATATATATATATATATATATATATATATATATATATATATATATATATATATATATATATATATATATATATATATATATATATATATATATATATATATATATATATATATATATATATATATATATATATATATATATATATATATATATATATATATATATATATATATATATTACAAAGGCAAAAACTACTGATTCAAATAGTACTTTTTAAGACGCTTTTTAAAAGTGTCCAGGCTTGTCGCACGTCTACCGTATACCAACCCATAGTAGACCAACTAAACTAAATCAAATACAAAAAAAAATAGCTCCTCAGCAAAAATTACTCACCGTGAACGTCTAAAGCTAACGTGGAGCTTTCAGAAACAAGAAGGATGGCGATCCAGTCATTAGGTGAACCTAATAAGTCATTAGATGAACGTTAAAAAAACTTTTAATTATCCAAAACGAGATAAGGTCTTAAATATTCATTCAACACTTTAATGATTAAGATGAAGTTGGAAATTGACTTTTTTGAGAACACTCGCCTTAATTTATGGACCCCGAGTTATTGAAAAAGCTAGAGTGTGCTTTAAACCTGTAGAGTGTCAATAACCTTTGAAGGCGACAATTGGAACCGATTTATTTGAGAAGTGTTTGAATTTTTGACGAGTTTACGTTTATTTTGATTTAATTTTGTTGTAATTTTATATATTTTTAGCAATCCCACTTAAATTCGAGTGATTATATTAAAGTTAAAGCTTTAAGCTCTAAGCGCTCTTCAAGAAACTTTTCAACTCGCCGAAGTATTTGAGAAAAATACACATCGTCATATTTTTTGATAGATTTCATTATATAATTTGTATTTCAGCTTCACGCTTTATCCCGCAAAGTGAAATAGGTAGAACGTCAACGTAGTGATAACATATTCTGTTCACCATTTTCGATTTGAACTCTCGAATTTTTACAATAGCCAAATTTAGTAAAAAGTCGGTAAAACAATATTCTCACAAGTAAGAATTGAACCTATAGCCATCAAAAAAATATAAAAAGTATAAGTCTAAATTTCATCTATTAGTACATTAAATTTTCATCTATTATTATACAAATAAAATACAAAAATAAAAATTAAATAACTACAATTCACAGATAAAACGTAATATTTCTTTGTAAAATTGTATCATAATTAATACTTCCATTAGCTTCCAATCCCAGGCAATTATACTTTTTCTTATTCCCATTTAAAACTGATTGCGAATATAATGCCTTTCTTTGATTCAGAGTACTCTTGGGATAAGCGTCGCTTAGGTTATTACTTGTATTGTTTTTTTTATGCTTTTGTACTTCAAATTATTGTTATGGTCTCTTTCTTAATAATTTCACTTTTAGATAATTTTTATGTTAAAAATCAATTTTTGTAGTTTTGATACACTGTTTTACTAAGTACTGCAACTGTAGGGTTAAAAAGTTATAACAAGCCTATCTTGCTATTTCGTCTATATAGATTATAGTATACAAATATTATTATATTATATAATTATTATACAAAGCAAAAGCTAAAAGCTTGAATTTTTCGTAGAAAAACATCATAGTGGTATAAAATTAGAGGTATGAAAAGGGACTAAATGAGTATCTAAAATAATTTAAATTTTATCTATTTTATTTATTTATATATAACTTTTCCACTTAGAATCGTTAAGTCATCTTAATGATTCACATGTGTACGTCAGAGCGAACGGAGGAGTGTCAGAGGAGCCCAATTCGATAATAAATATCGAATTGAGCCCCTCTGAAACCTACACACTCCACGACTTAAAACTAAAGTTACGAGGGTTCCAAGCGCGGCCTGGTGAGAAGAGCCCACAACAAACTCAACCAGGTTTCCCTAAACCTATTGTGATCACTTCACAAACGTCATTCTTTTAAAAAGTAATTCATGTAATTTATAACAAAAGTTTTAACAAGTAAAAACATACTTATTAATTATTGTAATTTGTATGATACTTTTAAACATGAAATAATATTTCACTGTAAACCGAAAAGGCACAGGCAGGCATGTAGAAAAGTCCCCAAAAAAATATGATATGAGTCCCATATAAACAAAAAAAATACGAAGAAGAATAAAAAACTCACGCAAAGAAAAAAGCCTTGCAAAAATATATTATAACACATCCTAGTCCATATATCTCAATTACTACCAATAAAAATTCCCACAGCACTTTCCATATACTCGGTACTTTAACAAAATGAATGTTAATATCAGGTACCTAGAAGATAAGGAGTACGAAGATATTCTGCCTTGAAACAGTATTTATTTAAATCTTCGTTCTGAATGCGAGAAAATGTCCAATAAAAATGCAAAGGACGGTACCTATTCTTTCTTCGTAGCTAACTAAATCGCTGTTGTAAAGGTATGGTGAAATTTCAGGTGGCGGCAGTAATATTTTTAAGTTTTTTTTTTAATAAATAAGCTTTCACGCTTTATCCCGCTCGAAGCGGGGTAGAGGGAACCGCAGGAAACGGAAGAAGCTAGTGTTAAGACACTCTGTTTCTTCTCGTTCGCCGTTTACGTTCTCTTATTTTATTTTATAGGGTCTAACGGTCTAATTTAATGACAACTCAGGCTGAATTATTTTTATTTCACCATTGCAATAAGACGAAATACTACGGCGTTAAGTTACGTCACTTGAATAATGTCATAATTTTTTTTGGAACCTGGAAAACAGAGAAGTTTCTCTTCAACTTAGTACTTAAATAAAATAAATTTCAAATTTTTAAACAGCTTATAACAAATTAGTAATAGGAAATGAAATTGAAGTAAACTGACAAAAATTAAAAGTTTTCTCCAGAACTCGTCTATCGAGTTTTATTTAAGGCAAATTTAAAAACATTAGGTTCTCACGGTTCCTGCGGTTCCTTTTGCCTACCCTGCCATGTGCGGGATAAAGCGTGAAGCTAAAAAAAAATATATATTAATTTTTAAAGAAAACACTTGTTTCATTTATAATTTTCATTTTATAATAAGAATAAACAATAAAAAAGTTATGAAATTTAAACACTATTACTAATTGAATTTAAAATTTAAAAAAATAAAAAAAATAATTGTATAAAAAAAGTTTTTTTTTTCAATAAATTGGATAAATAGATAAATTTCAAATTTAATTTAAAATTTCAGTACAACTGTTTCAAAAAAGCTAAAAATATTATATAATAAATTTTAATTTAAAACGTCACAACTCAAACCGTACCTCACTTTGAAGTGCTTACTATTTTAAAATCTATTTTCCAATACTTCTGATCTGAAGCGTTTGCGTAATTACCTCCAATACCATCTGACTTTTGAGATATTAGATTTTACTTCAAGCTGGCGATAAATGTTTCAACGTTTAATATTTTAATAAGTTAATAAGTGATACGTGTACATTATATTGCTTTAGTTACCGTTACTTTAAGCGTGTTAAGTGTGGGTTCATATCCTACAAAGGGTATTTTTTTATAGTTTTATAATAAAATGGCAAACGAGCAGAAATGCCACTTGATATTAAGTGAAGATTTTCGTCCTTAGATATATATAACCTGAACGCATATGGTAGCGATGTCAAACTTAATGTTGGAAAAGGTAGTTATACACACAACGAGCAGGAGGTCAGGTCAAGCAAGAGGCAGATTTAGGGAGAACTTTAGGCGGTAGATCTAAGGAAAACATCAAGAGGTAGATCTTTCCATAGTAAAGAGTTTTAATCCGCTTTCTAAGATACATAATAACAAATAGAAATTGGGAGATAAAATTAAAAATTGTGTGTTTAAATGCTTTTTTTTTTCAAAAATACATTAGTTATTAAAAGAAATAGAAATTTATAAATTATTAAAAAATGAATAAAACCAAATAAATTATTAAAAAATAAATAAACTATAAAACATAAACTAAGAGTTTATGAATTATTAAAAAATAAATTATTAAATTTTAAAAAATATCAACTTTATAATTAAAAAAAATCATTAATATTATAAACTTCATATAAAGCACGAAAGCGATTATTTCCAATTTCACTACGTACATATTTCATAAACAAATATTTCATAACCTTATACAAATAAATAATAAAAAAACCACATATTACAAAAAAAAACTAATTTTCCAATTTTTTTACAAAAGAAATGGTAGGAGTATGTTGAAGGTCCCACCGAGATTTGAACTCGGATCGTTGGATTCAGAGTCCAAAGTGCTAACCATTACACCATGGGACCGGTGAGCTTCTCTTTGAAATATCATAATAAATTCAATTAGGCGTCTACTACGCATGTGCATACGACTATCTCTTTCTATCATATAACGTTATCTCGTTCTAAAAGCTTATCAGTAATTCTGATTATGATTTACAATAGAAAATGTGCTTTATGTACTAGGCATAAAGTCCAATTTTAACTTTTATAATTTTTATGTGTTTATAGGTAACTGAATTAGTGTTAGATATTTTGTATAGCATATTATTAGTATTTAAAAATAAAAACAAAATACAAAATCATATTTTTATAAAAAAAAAAAAAACAAAATATTTATATATTTTCAATTATCATTATTTAACCGGAAAACGGAGTACCTGGACACGTTCTCTGCATACTACGTCTATAATAATTATTATATTTAACTTTAAGCTTATCATTATTATTTTTAATTTTAAGCTCTCATAGAATGACAGAGAAAAGAAAGCATAGGCCATTGAAAGAATGTGTATCTAAAAAAAATAAAAGCATACTATTTTATCGTTATAGAGTAAAACTACTTCATACATAAACATCAAGTAAGTAAAGCTACTTATTTATTCCCATATGATAGGATATAGACGTTTAGCGCTTGAGAAAATTTCAAATACCCTGAAAGTTAGACAGCGCTTCGACACGCGCATACTAAATACTGTAGAACTTTTAACAATGCTCGCAAAATCGTGTAATATATATATATATATATATATATATATATATATATATATATATATATATATATATATATATATATATATATATATATATATATATATATATATATATATATATATATATATATATATATATATATATATATATATATATATATATATATATATATATATAATATATATATATATATATATATATATATATATATATATATATATATATATATATATATATATATATATATATATATATATATATATATATATATATATATATATATATATATATATATATATATATATATATATATATATATATATATATATATATATATATATATATATATATATATATATATATATATATATATATATATATATATATATATATATATATACTAGAATATAACTCCGAACCAGAAAGATTCGAAACCAAAGAAAAAGACAATATAATCCTACCTCCATAGTTGTTGTGCATTGTTAATACTTCATATATTTAATTAGCATAATTATGCTGCAAGCATTGTTAAAAGTTTATGCATTAATTTTTTAAATTACCTGCAAGGTGGGATGCAATTATGCAAAAATGCATTTATGGGATTGCCTGATCATCGATCACACTTCAAGTGGAGAAAAATAGTTTCTCCACCTATTCATCTATATTCTTTTTTTTACATTTCTTCTAACTTTTATTTTTTTTGTATCACAAAGACCTGTTTCGGTTGCATAATACTGTAGTACAATATTTAGAGATATCTAGTTAGAGGCTTTAGTACGCGTTTGCAAGCAAGCGCAAGTAAATGTCAAATGAACAGCTGTTCTGGTCCTCGTTGGTATTATTATTGTCTTATACATAACAATAAAGTTTCCTTTTAAAACATTGTATTTACAAAAAAAATCACTTCAAAATCCATATCGTAGTTTTAAAAATCAAAGAATAGTGACAGGCAGCGGAAATTGATTTTATTTTACACTTTATAATAATGAGTAAATCCAAGTGACAATCGAACCCTCAAACCGTTGCGCCTCTATTTCTACTAGTTTATGAAAAATAATGTATGAACGTTTCATAGACAGTATTATAGACGCCTTTTCCTATAATATTGCGTCTTCACTCCACGCCAGTTAACCTCAAATAGCTGTGAGCAACCCCGACTAAATCCGTTTAGGTGTACGCTACTTACATAGATAAAATATAATTAAGTCGTAAGAGTCCCGAAGCGCTTGCACTAAGGCGATTAGTGCAGGTTCGATACCGAGAGGTAATCTTATTAAAGTTCAGAATATTGAAATATTCTAGTTTTTATTAAGAAAAAGGGAAACACGGTGAGAATTCTATTAATTTCGTCTTTGGTTAATAGGCTTCTATAGATTAGTTACCTAAGTGAAAATTATATTCTCTAATAATGATTATGTTGTGATAGTTTTTTTTATTTAATCTGTTTAGTATTTAATGAATATGAAGAAAAAAATCAAAATAAGGCTTATATTAATTATTTATTTGTAGAGTATTTGAATTCGTCATAAACAACGCTATGCACAAAGTTAACCTTATCACTTTTTCTACACTATTTAAATTCAAATTATCTTAAAAAGCTGTCTTGGCACAGTGTCACAACATCTGACTGTAAAGTCGGAGATTACGAGTTCTATTCTTACTCGAAGAAAATTAATTATTTCACTTCTTCACGTTGATAGAAACACAATAAGCAACGTTGAGTTCCGTCACTAAGTACTGTCCTAACCGAGAAAAAAATTAGAGTGTCTTAACACTCAGTTCTCTCTAACTACCCCGCTACATACGGAAAATAGTTTAAAAGTATTTTTGTGTAATATTTTAAACAATTGAATGTAGGAAAAGCCAATACTAAAATAATTTTAATCACATAAATCAACACATAAACAGGGACAAGCCACGATAGAATTGAGCAAAAACACGATATAATTTCGATAGCGCTAAGCCCGCACAGTACGTACATACAAGCTTAGTTGCTAACTTAGTGCTTGAACGAATATCTGGTAGCGCGAATTTGGGGCTGACTGTTACACAGTGAGTTGTTACTTAGTACGAATACAAAAAAAAATTAAAAGAAATATATAATATAGCAAATTTATATTATATATATATATATATATATATATATATATATATATATATATATATATATATATATATATATATATATATATATATATATATATATATATATATATATATATATTATATATATATATATATATATATATATATATATATATATATATATATATATATATATATATATATATATATATATATATATATATATAGCTCAGAAGCGTATGGTTGTTGGGTTAGATTTCCATTCGGGGAAAATGGTTTTTTCATTTTCTTCACTTTAGCAACTAGGCGAAACGTGGCAAACTTCCCCAAATTAATAAGCAATGCCACGATAATACAGCAAGTAGGAAACGGAGTGTCTTAACACTATTTACACGGTTCCTGCAATGATTAAAAAATATTTTTACATATATTTCAAAAATTTTAATCACAAATATTAAATAGCCAAAATTACACTAAGATATCCGCTATTTTAGGGTTCACTGCTGCGTTATAAATCTCTTTATACATTATTCCATCACTCATACTCATACGTGCCTAAACTGTTTTAGTAGGTTTCCACATATATTCTTTTCATTCAAATGTACGTGAGTTTTTGCAAGGGCAAATGTTAATTTAGGTTAGAATCAGTTTGATAGTTTTGTAAATAAGATTTATCGAAGTATAATAAAAAATATATAGATGGTTTACTTTTTAGTAATATTAGTGAGAACACTACAATTTGTCGTTGGATTTTGTGTGAAATAAAATTAAACGACGCGCTTTGTTAGAGTTTGCATAACTTCATAAAATTTTACATTTTTCTATGTTTTTACAGAATATTGATTGTATATTTACATTTTTATTCCCATATAAGTATATTAAATATAACTATGTTCCAAAACATCATATATCTAGCAAACAAAGTGATTTATTAAAGAAAAGACAAAAGAATAAAAAAAGCAGTCAAATGCATATATCTGTACAATAAAAACAAAATGAAGTGCAATTTTCTTAAAATCCTTAATAACGTAAGTACAAAATAAACAAAACAATATATACGAGTAATTCTACTCCCTAACACGACACATAAGAAATATCACTTAGCTGTAAAATTGCAAACAGACTAGTATTCTCGCAAAAAGATGATTTATTGAAAATAAAATTCCTATTAAAGTACTGCAGTGTTTGGACAACATCCAAAACTGATCCGACTGATTATTTGCAAACAAAGCTGTCTTACAATTAATATTATTATATAAATTTCACATATTCAAAGTGGCGAAACTCAACGCCGCCTTTTCTCTGATTACAAAAGTGAGAATCGAACCCTCAATTGTCGAGTTTAGCAATTTACACCGTTCCACTGCGTCAGTTCGTTATTTTATAATGTGTGGTTTAGATGATTAGCGAACCGAATTCAAATAATTTGTATAAGCTAAGAGGATTATTTTAGTCCCTAAGTTACCTATTGAGTAAATGTATAAAAACATTTAATATATGATGACCTATAAATGAAAATTAAAATTTATTTTAAATATATAATCATAATTTACGCTTCTACTGTGTATGTAAAAGTAAAAGTATGTAAAATGTGTACCGACATTCCGTTCTTTAGTCTTCTCACGTTTTAAAATTATTTAATATATTCAGAAATCAATCATACTACCAAACTATAAAATTAATTAAAAACATTTTAAGTAAGCCCCACACTTCAAGAGTTCTACAATAATAAAATAAAAACGAAATTATTAAAATTTTCTTACTAAACATAAATTAAGATATAATTATTAGTACGGTGTAACAAACGTCCGCGTTAACTGTTTGAATTAATAGGAAGCGATTCAATTGCAATACTCGTAGCAATCAATTTGTGGCGGGATTCGACAAAGCGACCATTTCGCGCTTAATTAGTTTTGTGTTTTGTGTTTTGTTGCCTATTCATCGCGCCACTGCCGGTGTGTATACTGTATACTCCTGTACTTGTTATTTCTAATTAAATTTAAATGTTTTTTTTTATATACAACCTTTTTAGTGTACTTAGACTCATATTGTAAGTTATTATTATCTGCTCCATTAAATATTACGAATTATGTGTATGTCTGTATTCTGTATATGTCATATTTAATGAACCGTCTTCTACTATCTTTTTACAAATGTAACTTCCAAAAGTTGCATAGAAGAGATCTTTTTGTAGATCTTTATATACGTTTGTATTTCTATTGTGCAATAAAGTATATTTGTATTATTTTAAATTTTATTTAAGTAATTAATAATAGTAACCTAAAAGTTAATTTTATTTAGTACGTAGCTTTATTTTTTGCAAAACTAAAAACTGGTCGATATAAGACTATACAAGTATATAGGTTAATATTTTAACTAGGTATATTTCTTTCCCGGGTTGGATTTAAACTTGAAACTATCGAATGTTATGTTGTTATTTCACTACTAAGACATGATGGCTTCAATGTTTATAATTGATTTAGCTCTATATGCAAGTTTGGCAACGTTCACTTGAAATTGCTTTGAACGCTCCTTGTTGGAAGATTCGGATACTCGACTAATCTTATTAAATTTGAATTTGCTGTAAACTATTTTAATTTAATTATTGTTTTTTATCTTTATTATTCGTCATTACACACAAATTTCTTTTTTTAAGTTGATAGAAACAACATTATATATATATATATATATATATATATATATATATATATATATATATATATATATATATATATATATATATATATATATATATATATATATATATATATATATATATATATATATATATATATATATATATATATATATATATATATATATATATATATATATATATATATATATATATATATATATATATATATATATATATATATATATATATATATATATATATATATAATATATATATATATATATATATATATATATATATATATATATATATATATATATATATATATATATATATATATATATATATATATATATATATATATATATATATATATATATATATATATATATATATATATATATATATATATATATATATATATATATATATATATATATATATATATATATATATATATATGTCCCGCTGCGTTCAAGTTTTTATATGTTTTCTTTAAGTATATTTTTTTTAATTTACTCTGTACTAAAAAATATATTAAAACTAGTATAATAAATCCGATCTTTCTTAAACCTATTCAATTCAGATAATCAGATATTATTAAAAGTTATATATTTTTGAAATAAGCAACGTTAACTAAATAACATAAGCATAAGTCACCGGCCCGTTTAAAGAAATCTCATCTCTGCTAAGGTTTAATTTTCAATAAAGCACAGATACTGAATGTATTGAAACGTCAATAAAAAGTATAAAAATATGAAATTAGCATAAAGGGACCGCGTCTTACTGTAAGCTAGATGATTGTGGATTCAAGGAATTGCTTTCTAAGGAACTAAGGATAAAGAAACTATTTTCATTACTGCTTTAATAAGACAAAGTTTCTCAAACTTGTCTTTCTCTATTTACCCAAATATTTTAGCAAACAATTTAGAATAAATAACTTTATCTCCTCTGGTTTGTGGGTTCGATTCCCACTAGGGGAAGATAATTTTTTTCATTTCCATTTCCTCACAACTAAGCAAGGCGTCGCGTTGAGTTCCGCCACTCAACATGCAATGCCTCGAAAAGGCGGAAAGCGGGGAATGGCGTGTCTTAACACTTCCCACCGTTCCTGCGGCTCCCTCTGCCTGCCCTGCTATGTGCGGGATAAAGCGTGAAGCGAAAGAAGAAATTAGCACTACCAATTGAAGTCTTCAAGCAACTAAACAAAACAATATACAATCTAGTAAACGAAACGTCATCAATGTATTTTTATTTATTTTTTAATATGCATGCAATTCTTTAAGCGTGATCTTTACTAATTTAACCTCTTTGTGCCGAACAATTCACAACGCCAGTGTTCACAATAGAATATGTTTTCCCTTTGATATCGTTTTTCCCAGCACTTCGTTAGTGGAATCACACTCTAAAGTATTACCACAATGTATATGCTAATTTTAAGCATCTACTTGAGGTAAAAACATTCACTTTGAATTTTCATTTACATTTACGCTGATGTAGTATTATATTTAGTAGAACATGTTCTTTTTAAAATAGGGAAAGGAAAAATACTATATTAGGAAATATACAAAAATTAAACGATGTAGGATTCGAACCCCCGTCTCGTGGACACGAAACAAATAGCCCGTTCTATTCTATTCAATTTAACAATTATTTAAAATTAGTAGAATATTCATTTATTTATCATTAAAAAACGCTTAATATTATTCTCTTAGCGATCTCACACTCTGAACAAAGAACCTATCCACAAAATAACCAGATATAAATTCAGTGATTTTAGAAAAGTTGAGACCTTTTAAGTATCTGACATAATATGGCTAATCGCCGTATTCATCAAAATATAAGGTAGATAAGCTTATCAATAAATTATGTTTCTCTTAAAATATAGTAAATGTAAATTACGTTTGAATGCAATGGAGTAATGAAAACAAATGACATAGGTACTTGTAAAAGCTCCGTTTCCTATTCCACACAATCTTCGACTGCCAAAATGGGAGGTTAATTCCGCAATTTAAATAAAACCAAAGCTGGTACATTAGTCCACCTTTGGCACAAGGCCGGCGATTAGTCTTGTTGAAAAAAAAATTAGATCTCTCAGTACTTTAAGAAGATTTGAGAGCGGCGCCCGAATAAATTATTTACACTGTCTACTTGCATTTGTTTAGTTTACATTTTTATTTTTTTAGGCTTCTCTATAACAAAGTTAGCAACCAAGAGGACCGTCGTGGCGCAGGGGCCGCATCTGCCTGTATACGCGACGGTTTCTGAGTTCGATTCCTATTGGGGAAGAATGGTTTTTCTATATTTCTATTTTCTTCGCTTTGGCAACTAGCAAGCGCGGCGTTGAGTTCCGCCACTCAAAACACAATGCCTACCCTGCTACATGCGGGATAAAGCATGAAGATAAAAAAAATTGAAACAACCTTCTTACCTACCTCTACCTAATTAAAACAATCTTCTTACCTACCTCGTCTCTACACTGATCTCCAACATGGTCACAATCGCTTGATAATTTATTACTGGCACTACTTACATTGAATACAAGATACTAAAAATTGCGTAAATTAATTAAAAAAAAAAACAAATGAGAGGAAATATAAGCATTTAATTCATTGTACATTTCATCATTGTAGGCAAGGAGAACGTAGTGTTAAACTCCTTTCTCCATACGCTACCAAATTTGACATGTTAAATGTTGAGAGGTGGAACTTATTAAAGCTTCACATGTTCTTACCTACCTCGCCTCTACGCTGATCTTCAATATGGTCACAACCGCTTGATAATTACTGACACTACTTACATTGAATACAGGAAACTTAAAAATGTTGTAATAGTTTTACTTTTCGTGTTACATTTCCATACTTCCCATTTATAAGCTTTCATAGAACTGTACCAAAATAGACTTGCAAAATCTTAGAATCCTTTACAAACTGGGAGATAAAAATCACCTTGAACGTAAATTACTTTACACGGCGTCTTTTCAGAGGACGATGAAATTCACTTCATTATATTTTATTCAAAGCAGAGCAACTGTAATCCGTTCCGTTAAGATTTGGTAGCCAGTTTACATTAATTACATACGATACGCTAAATTATTAAGTGTTGCTAATTGAAAGGGATCGTCTTAAAAAACGAATGTTTGTTCGACCTAATAGTATAGTTAATTATGTAGAAGTAATTCAAATAGGTTACGAATTAAGTGGCAGGTACCATTAAAAATGCTTGTTAGCAGAAGTCTAACAAGATGATTTTTTTTAGGTATAAAAGAAGAGAAGAAAATAAATGAAGAAATAGTAACTGAAAGTAATATTTCAAAGAACTTGGAACTTACAGTTTTCCTTTTATTACAATTTCATTTATATCATTTATACTTAATTAACTTTCTCAATTAACGCAATTTACTATTGAAACTAAACCAATAATTGTATGATTAAAACAAATAACTAGTAATAAGATCAAAACTCTCAGTTTCAATTAAAAAAATATTGTACTACACAAATGTTTAAATTACTTTCCAATATCGGATATAATGTAAACGAACTCTAAAATATATTAACACGACTTAATCTTTATTAATGCTCTTGAGATCTATAAGCCGGCAAAGGCAGCGTTGTATAATGCAAGGACCGAGTCGGGGCGTGTGTTACTCGCACTTAGACAGATGAACTTGTCGACAAGTAGTCTTAAGGTAAACCAGCGAAAATCTTGTGATAATCAATAATATGAGGGATTGATAGAATATGAAGCTGTTCAGGATGATGTAAACGTGGAAGTGCCTTAATGTTACGTTTAAATACTTAATTAAGGACGAATATTATTTTTTTTGAGTTAACGGATGGTTATGCAGAGATTATCTCTGACTACACCGCTAACGATAAGCGCGAAGATGTGTTTGCATGTATATGTATGTATGTATGTATCTACATATGCATATGTATATGTATTGGTAGCATGTGTTTCAGATTTCAGTTTCAAAGTGCTATATTAAGCTTTTCCGCCTAAAAAAAAACTTTATTTTATAAGCGACGAAAAGAGTAGAAATAAGTTGGACTCTCTGCAGATTATATTTACTTATTTGCTTATTAATCAACTCTAACTGATCGACAGACTTAAAGCTCCAGAACTAATATTCACACTAGCAAAGCATTTGAGTACGCGTGCGTATGAGCATTAATTCACAAGCCCTTAGAGCAACCAAGGACACACTAGTATTAGTATGCACCAACATAGCATATTCAAAGGCGTACACATGCGCTTAGAATCGCTTAGAACTCCGAAATCTGGAGAAATATTGTTGCGCTTGTGTCATGTATATCACTAATTCCTGCGCACACGCACGCAGATTATTCAAGACCGCACACGCACACAGAGTGTTAGCTATTTTTACTGCGATTATACACAATGAAAAAAAATTCAACGCAACAAGACCTATAGACAAAAATCACTATTCTCAGGTGTGGTACGATTGAATCAGAGAAATGAACTACTTCATACGTTCTACTTCATACGTTCTACTTAAACGGTGTCAAACGTATGTAGTGTTTTAACACTACGGGCAAAAAGCGTAAAGCTGCATAAACATAGTGTCAGCCAGTGAAATCAAGGCATAATAGCGTTATTGAACTTTCTTACTTTTTTATAGCTTCACGTTATATCCCGCAGATTAGGCAGACGGAACCGCAGGAACAGTACTAGTAGTATAGAACCTACTGTCAGGACACTCCGTTCCTTGCTTTCCACCTTTTATTTCGAAATATTTCATATTGAGTGCCGGAACTCAACCCCGCGCTTTGCCTAGTTGCTACAGAGAAGAAAATGGAAATGGAAAATTCAATCTTCCTCGAGTGGGAATCGAAGTTACAAACCGTTGCGATTAAAGCTAGACGCTACGACTCTGCGCCACGACGGTCCTCAACTTACTTCTAACTACAATAAAGAAAATATAATAATACACAAATGAAATATCTCTATAAGCCTATATAATTTTAACTGTCTCCATAAAAAAAAAACATAAAAACCACTGAACCAACGTGTGGTCCATCAAAAACCGCGCGTATCTCAATTATAGCGTAATTTTCATTCAAAACATTAACGTGGTTTACCCAGTAACCGATAATACTACTTAATCCTCATTCATTTAAAATTAATTTTACCATAGAGGTAATGGAAGATGGAAATTTCATTTACTTTATTTGGGATTCATTATAATTTATGCCTTTTTATAGTAGAACTTGTACAAAGGCTTGAGTGATATGATAATGTCATAATCATATATTATAAATGCACATATGATTTTATTCGGAAAGGCGTTTTCATTATTATCTCTCTGGTAATAAGATAAGCTTTTCAATACGCAATATCTTGAAAAACGGACTATGGAGAACTCCTTGCTTACTACATACAGAACACAATTACTAAGATGAAAGAAATACTATGCTACGATTCTACTTCATATTTCTATATGATTAGAAAATATACAAATCACCGTTGATCGCTTCAATCGATTATCATATTTATATATGCAACGGAGCAACGGAGTGTCTTGACACTAGGTTCAAATGGTTCCTGCAGTTCCCTCTGCCTACCCTGCCATGCGCGGAATATAACGTAAAGCTAAAAAAAAAAGATTCTATTCTATTTATTTATATGTTCGTCTTTGCAGTGAGAAAATTATTTAAATGAAATTAAAATTCAAATTGCCGTTACATTATTTCAAATGTAAAGTTTTTCAATTACAGTTGTTGCAGGTCGAATGAAAGCAGAACTGAAATCTGTCTCCATACAAATTAGCATAAATAAACAGTTAATCATTTCGCGAGCTGCCGGAGCATTTGCTTCTCTGGCTTATTTTCACTATTTTAAAATAATAAATATAGTGCTATTTTAAAATAATTTATAATTTTCTACATTAAATTTATATGAAAGGCTTTCTTGATAAAGTTACATATACATACGTTTATAAATGTAGTAGTTTTGTATATTTTTTTAGTCATATAGAAATCTGAGGATAGAATCTACACATAGCGATTTTTGTTAGCTTATACTGCATATTGTATGTATTAAGCAAAATGCTTTAAATTAAGGTCGCGGTAACATCCACATATAAATATGGTAATCGATTGAAGCGATCAACTGTGACTTGTATATTTTCTAATCATATAGAAATATGAAGTAGAATCGAAGCATAGTATTTCTTTCATCTTAGTAATTGTGTTCTGTATGTAGTAAGCAAGGAGTTCTCCATAGTCCGTTTTTCAAGATATTGTGTATTAAAAAGCTTATCTAGTTACCAGAGAGAGGAAAATGAAAACATCTTTCCGAATAGAATCATATGTGGATTGAAAACAATGCCAGTAAAGCCAGTGGTGTTTGTGCGAAGAATTTTAGATAATCTTAAGTTTAGAACTATGGGCAAGTTTTATATTATGCATACAGGTTGGCACCTATTGCCAACTTTTAATAATTACTCGTAATACTTTCCTTTCATCTATAATATTCAATACTCGAACTTCAGCAAGATAAGTATAACCTTTACATTTATATACATATATATATATATATATATATATATATATATATATATATATATATATATATATATATATATATATATATATATATATATATATATATATATATATATATATATATATATATATATATATATATATATATATATATATATATATATATATATATATATATATATATATATATATATATATATATATATATATATATATATATATATATATATATATATATATATATATATATATATATATATATGCTTTAAATTATGGTCGTAGTAATACACACTCTGTATATATACATCTAGTGGTATTAAACATGTGTACAAACGATATAATAAAATCCTCAAACACAAACAAAAGGCTAAACAAAGCTTCAGCTAAGCCGTTTACAATATTCTTTTATGTTTCTAAAAACTCTGGCAACTTTCTTGTAAGTACAATGTTAAACGAAAATATCGTTTGATATTATGATATGATTACTTTGTTTTGACTTTGTCTTTGTCTTGAGAATAATTTATGTGTAATATTCTTATAATAATAATAATCAATATGCCTACTAATATTTATAATACAGAGAGAATTCGATGTTATAACACTCTTTCCTCCGTTCTCTGCTCGGTGTCAGAACAATGCCACGTTATATCTTATTAAATTAGAGTTCATGTACTTCTTTTTAGGGTTCCGTACAAAAATAAAAAAACGGAACCCTTATAGAATCACTCGTGTTTCTATCCGTCCGTCTGTCACAGCCAATTTTCTCTGAATCTACAAGACCGAATCAGGTGAAATTTGGCAGGATGGTGTAATGCCCGAATACAGATGTGTAACGTAAAAAAATATTTTTTTGAAATAAGGATAATTTTCGGGGGATAAATTAGGTAGTTAAAAAAAAATTTGCGAACCTTACTGAGTCATATATCAAATGAAAGGGCTTGTTATCAGGATCACGAATATATTTTTTTTTATTTTTTAAAATAAATAGTTTCGATGATATTCATGAAAAAAGCCGAAAATTAACCATTCCCTTCCATTTTTTTTTAATGGACTTAGGTAGAAATAAATGTATCTACATTTACAGATATTGTTACTGCGCAGTAACCGTAGGAACCTATTTTTAAGATACTCCGTTCCAGGTAGAACTCAATGCGGCACTTGCGTAGTTGACAGAGTAAAAAAAATTGAAATTAAATAATCCATCTTCCCCTCATGGGACACGAACCCACAACCCGTTGCGTTTACAGACAGATGCTGCTCTTCTATACCAGAACAGTCTTCATATTTATATATATGGATAGGATGGATAATATTTATTTATATGTTAGTTATTGTACTATGCTAAATCCCGGTATTTGGCACTCATTCACTTCCGCTGTCCAAGAGATTTCTTTTAGAGATAAGTCCGCCATTGTTAGTATACTTATCTTGTGTAACATTTATTTTTACTATTTTATGTATAATAAAAATATATGGTAATATTTATATTATTTATTTATATAGAAGTCCAAGCCACAAGAGCCCAATACGTCAATACGTTGTGTGCTCCATTTGCTTGTTCGTAGTAGTACCTTGTGTAGAATAGAACTTGAGGAAATGGCGGTCGAACGTCGAGTAATAGCCTTATAAAATATTTCTTGAATTCACTTGAAAGTAAAGTATGGATGCGACAAAACGACTTAAATTGATTAATGTTTTTTTCTATTTTAAGTTTAGATATTATGTTTTTATGGAATATTATTTGTCAATGTATTATAGCCTTATACATAAATTAATTATTGTATTTTGTTGTTATTTCAAAGAGACGCGGAAAGGACAAATTGCAAGATTTTTGTGAATGGAAAATTATTAGAACAAGTGAATGAAGTAGTTTACTTGGGAAGTATGTTAAGTAGAGATGGTATATACGAAATGGACGTGGAAAGACGTCTTGCTGTCGGTAGCAGAATGAACGGTGCCTTAGCTGCGTTGTAGAGACGGCAGAACGTCGCTGCATGCTTCGCCGTACACAATGCAGTTCTGGTACCGACGCTGCTATATGGCAGTGAAACGTGGGAATTACAGAAGAAGAATGGAAGAAAGATGAATACTCTGAAGATGCGATCTTTCCGAAGGATATGTGGAGTCAGCTTCGCTGACCAAATCTGCAACAAAGAGAAGACACAGAATGGTAGGTACCATCGAGGATGTCACAGTAAGAATGAAGAAGAATGTGCTCAGATGGAATGGTCAAAAAGATATGCGACGCAAAAGTGAGTGGTAAAAGAGGTAAAAGGAGACCTCGGTTGACTTTCGAAAACACAGTATCGAAGATACTGGAGGAAGATTACATAAAAAGCATGAGAACTCCCCGGAAAGCATGTATGAAGAGGTTAATAAAAGTGGACGAGACGAAATAGGTATGCAGGGACCGCAGCGCTTGGCGTTCCGTTCTCTCTGACTACTGTAGGATTAGAGCGTGAAGTTATGTATGTATGATGTAATTATTGTGTTAAAAAATATGATGATTGATTGAACGTGGTTAGAGTAGCATCTACGTGTATAATATAAAAAAGTAAGTAAGTAAGTTAATTCTTCTAGACTCTGGCTAGCACCATTAACACATAAGTATATGTCGAGGCACATTTCATATTAGAACAGTGTGAAGGTAAGCGTAAAGATTACAGGTTTAGTTCCCACTTGAAGTTAATGTATTATCATATTATTAAAAAATTTTAGTATTAATAAAAAACTTAAAAAAAAAAGGATCCACATCATATCCACATATCGCTTTCCTCAACAGATGTAAAACAGCTGGTCGCGGTGTCTGAATGTTTCAGCGACCGGTTCACTTTTACTTATTTACACACGACTACAGGAGATCTATATATCTAGTCGTAAAATTTTATCACTTAAGTTTCCTACTATAGAACTACTGATTAAAGGATAAAGAGTAAAGTTGTGATCAATATTTTTTGGTTTTTTGACAACTTCTAACATTTAAACTGTCACTTGTGAACCGAATTAATCAAGTATGTACTAAATCCAAAATTTAATATTTTGAATTTAGCACATACTTGATTTGTGGTAGACTACCTGTAACGATGAACGAAAGTATATTTAAAGACAACATATAAAAATATGAACCTAGTTGGATTTGAACGTTGCGCCACTTGCCAACCTTTTGCAAACCGTGCAAGCGCGCTTACCGCTAAGCCTACTATCCTTAGGGAGTGACTAATGACTTAAAAATTATTAACATACTATAAAGTGCTTGAAATGTTGGATTCCCAAAAATATACATCAAATACTCAAATATACACGATTAATCTAAAAGACTTTTATTTAAAAAATAAATTTATTATCATATTACATTTTAACGAATATTTTTATTTTAATATATATATATATATATATATATATATATATATATATATATATATATATATATATATATATATATATATATATATATATATATATATATATATATATATATATATATATATATATATATATATAATATATATATATATATATATATATATATATATATATATATATATATATATATATATATATATATATATATATATATATATATATATATATATATATATATATATATATATATATATATATATATATATATATATATATATATATATATATATATATATACATATACATATTATATATATATATATATATATATATATATATATATATATATATATATATATATATATATATATATATATATATATATATATATATATATATATATATATATATATATATATATATATATACATATATATATATATATATATATATATATATATATATATATATATATATATATATATATATATATATACGTATGTGCAACTTTATGGTAAAAAAATGAACGCATCCGCTCAAAAACACAAAACAATAAAGCCTGATAAAACTAAATTTCTACAGCCAAGTATTCAAAAGAAACAAAACGACTTTTGAAAAAAATATTACGAATTTTATACTGAAATTTGAAATAGAGTGTTTTAAATTTTAAATTACCTTCGGAGACAACGGAAATGCATATTTAAAGCAAACAAGCACATTATTCTTTATTTTTGAAAAGTTTTAAAGCTCGCGAGCTTTTACGTGCGCTCAGTGATTTAATTTTCTCAGTGTCATTCGTATGACGCGGAAAGTTTTCTAACACAATGTTGGCTGTTGTTAAATAATTTAGCGCAAACTGTTTTAATATTTATTATGACACTTTTATTATGATGCTTAAAATAATTATAATAATTGCATAATATATAATTTTATTCCTAAAGTTAAGTTCTTCGATATTTAATTAAAATAAGCAAGCAATATACATGGGTAAAGAAAGAGAGTCTTGTCAAGACACTCCGTTCTTTTGTTATTGGATAGAGTAACTTAACACCGCTTTTACTGTGTTACTAGAGCAAATAAATAAAAATATAGATAAATTTTTACTAGATATAAATAATCATTTTAATTACTTAAACCAAATATTCTGGTAACAAGGCAACAGCGCGTCGTTAAGTTCTGCCGATCGATAAATAATGCAATGTCCACGAAATTGAGCAAAAAATGGGTAAAAGAGTGTCTTCATACTTTGTTTGCTCTGAGTACCTTGCTATGTATAAAACATAAAGCTGTTATATAATATTATTATTATTTAAAACATACATACATATATCAATCACGCAAAACCAAAGATTTGAACCTATAATCGTTGTCACACTATTTCTACATTCTTTTTATTTAACTATCTACTTAAGTTGTGATACTCTGCTACGCTACGAACTGCGTTGTAACGAAGAGTAGCAAAAAAAATGAAATTAGCTTGCCTCGAGATAGCTTTTAAATCCATTTTACTCGTAAATCTTCTTTTAAGTTTGTTGCTAATGCAAGTACGAGCCTTTGTCAATAGGAAGGGTTTTTTTAGCTTCACGCTTTCATTCCGCATATTGCAAGGTAGGCAGAGGGAACTGCAGGAACCATATGAACCTAGTGTTAAGACACTCCGCCGCTTAGTCCCTGTTTTCTCCGACCCTTTTTCTAGGCATTGCGAGTTGAGTGGTGGAACTCAACGTCACGCTTTGCCTAGTATCCAGAGCGAAGAAAATGGAAATAGAAAACTCCATCTTCTCTGAGTGGGAATCGAACCCTCAAATCGTCCCGTTTACAGGCAGACGCTTACGCCTCTACACCACGACGATCCTCAAACTGAAATTTTTTTTTATATATTTTCTTTTTTTAGCTTCATGCTTTATCCTGCAAATGGCAGGGTAGGCAGAGGGAACTGCAGAAACCACAGAAATCTTCCGTTAAGACACTCCGTTACTGGTCCTTGCTTTCCGCCTCTTTCGAGGCATTGTGTGATGAGTGGCGGAACTCAACGCCGCGCTTTGCCTAGCTTTCAGAGCGAAGAAAACGGAAATAGAAAAATGTAGTAATCGAACTCACTAGTGTTTACAGGCAGACGCTAGGCCTCCTCGCCACGACGGTCCTATACTATATTTTTATAGTTTATTATAGTTATTTATACAGCTAGCTAATAATTGAAGTCTTAATTAGTTCAAAAACGATCATATTTCGTATGATCGTGTTTTCAAGTGAATTATATCTGCAATAAGTTATATGTTCAGACTTACATCAACTAAACGGCAATTAAGTTAGTTCGCTACTCCCTCGTCAAGTATTAAGTGTACTCAAAATCACATCACTATTTCTACTAAACTGTCAACTCTTTAAGTATATATTCGTTTAAAGACACGTTAAGTACTCAGGATATTTATTTATATATTATTATCAGTTTTGATTTACTGAAATTTTAAGATATACTTCAGTTATTTCTTTTTAAATAGAAAAATTTATGAAGTATAATAATAGGTAAGGCTGATCTGATTTGCTTTCGTAACACATTAAGGACTACCTTTGGTAAATTAAGGGTAGAGCTGATCAACTGCGTGGCCTGATGCTTTCAAGTAATGCCTTATCAGTACAAGATATTCCGTCAAACACATCTCCAGTGAAAACAATATCTGTATAGAAATATATTCGTATATAAAAACAAGCAAATCCAAATCATATGCTAGTTTCATAAAAAGCATCCACGGTATTAATTCGAGAGGTTAACTTTGCAAAGTATACTTGGTTACAGTTAATAGCACTTCGCGGTTTATCGCTCTCGCCGGCTGAAAGATACATGCTCAGGGTTAAACATGAGAGTGTATTACATAATCCTATAATGTTTGTAGGGTTATAAAACTCACGTTATATAAAATTATATTTTTAATGCAGTGTTCTTAAGGTTTTATTAAATATTTTAAAATTTAGAATTGGTTGAAGTTAATTATTAAAGAAAAACATCGAAAGGCTCTACGTAATTGCATCAAATGCCATAAATATACTACAATAGTTTCTTACGTACAACTGCCACGATTGACACGATTTCATTGCTTTTATAGTCTGTCATTTAAGACTACCCTCTTTTACAAGAGATGCCTAAATATAAAGTATTGTGACGTAGATTTTTAATGAAAGTTGTGTAAAAAAAATTTTAAAAGAAGATACATGACTTAATAAAATAAATGCTAATTTATTTGCTTTTAATATATAATCTAATTCGATTTAAAATGTATTCACACTTCAATAAATTAAAGATATTCAAATTTTTCCTTCATTTTGGTTAAATAACGCGGTTAAAGTTTCGTCGTGCTTTAAAAGCAGATAGATTTTTAGAGATCAGACATTCAGTTTTAGATAAGAATTATAAATTTTATTTAATTATTATAATATTGCATAAGCGTCTGCATGTAAACGCGACAATTTGAGGGTTCAATCCCCACTCAGGGAAGATGGATTTTTTTTTCCATTTTCTTCGCTCTGGACACTAGGCAAAGCGCGGCGTTGAGTTCCGTCACTTAACACGCAATGCCTTAAAATAGGCGGAAAGTGGGCACGGAGAAAGCAGGAACCATGCAACGAAGTGTTTTAACACTAGGTTCATATAATTCCTGCAGTTCCCTCTGCCTACCCTGCAATATGCAGAATAAAACGTGAAGCTAAAAAAAATAAACGCGACAATATATCAATTTTGAAAATTTGTAAACAGTTCATAGTTCGTTTATGAGTGTTTAATATTTTTGTTTTATTGTTTGTAAGTTGTTGTGTAACATTTTAAAACTACAAATAAATGTAGTTTTAAACATTTTTATAATATAAAAAGCTGGTGGTCACATAACGCGTATTCGACGATGACTAATGTACTTTACCAGAAGAGTGTGTGAACTTTTTGTACTAATTATTTTTTTAAATAATATTATTCACAAAGGAATAAAATAAATTTACCTAGAAATATGATTGTTTTAAAAAAATAATACAAACACATTGAACGTAATATACGTTTCATACAAAAAATAGAAAGATGTATATCTCTTTCTCATTCGGTATTTTTTGTGAATGAAAAGTGACAGGTATTTTTGTATTACGAGATATTTACGTAATTCGTATTTTAGTAGGACTATGATTTTTATATAGGCTATGTAATGCGTGAGGCATTATATAGCATGTTTAAGTATCATGAAAGAGAAAAAAATTCTGTGTCTAAACTGTTAATTATTCCTGGCTGAGTTTTTATATACGGACAGAAAATATTTTACCCTATAGGTAGTATATATGACGGCCGCGCTGTCATATACACTTTGTATATGTATATATGAAAGAATATACTGACATATATGTATGTATAACTAAAATACCAAATATATATTGCTACAAAAAGTGATAAAATTGTTTTAAAACAGTACTTTTTTCAGTTTTAGTTTCAAAACAGTTCTAATAGTAATTAAAATCAACAGCTTAACATATAAAGGAGCGCGGTTTTCAAACGTTAAAAACAATTTCAACCTATATATCAAACGAACTTCCGTACAACAAAAAAAAAAGTACCAGAACAAAAACTTTTGTGTTTTTTATATTTTTTAAAACTGAAAACAATAGATGGTTTACACGGTATGAAGAATTCAGTCCGCCTCGACAGGCAAATAAACAGAATAAAACATGCCAAGTGTGACACTTTAAATATAAATATGGTTCCGTAGAAGCTTTGGTCTTAATTATGTCTTTGATACTTCACTGCCTTTTTTAAGTTATGTAATATGTTAACAGTTTAAAATATTCGGAGAAGTTAAATTATATGCCGTGGAGATAATGAGCGTCAATATATATATATATATATATATATATATATATATATATATATATATATATATATATATATATATATATATATATATATATATATATATATATATATATATATATATATATATATATATATATATATATATATATATATATATATATATATATATATATATATATATATATATATATATATATATATATATATATATATATATATATATATATATAATACCAAAATTAGTTAATATTTGTGAAATATTTTCAAAAATTAAATAATGATGTTAAACTATATAAATATAGGTAAATAAATGGTAGTAGTATTTTCTTTTTATTTAAGTTTCACATATAATTTGACTGCGGCTCCCTAAAAAAATCAGCGCACGTTTCTTAGTATAAATTTCCATTCTATTGTACTTTTATTTAGAACAGAATACACAATGCATACAGGCATATGTGCATACGTGTGTGTGTTGACTGCATCGTGTACTCGCAGTTTGTCCAAAATTAAGTACTAAGGAAACGGCGAAGTTTTTCTTATTTTCTTATACCTTTTTTAGATTCTTAGGTTTTCATTTCCCAAAATTTATTTCCCACATTTACTTTTTCAATTATAATAATTAACGTAAATATATATAAAGTGAGTGATAAGAAAGTTAAGACAAGGTCTCGGTTAACTTTCTAAAACACAATACCTAAAATATTTAAGAAAAGTCATATAAGAGGCATGATTACATGATATATATATATATATATATATATATATATATATATATATATATATATATATATATATATATATATATATATATATATATATATATATATATATATATATATATATATATATATATATATATATATTATATATATATATATATATATATATATATATATATATATATATATGTGTGTGTCCGAACAGCAACTGTTTTGCATAACGAGTATAACGATGTCTTAAATACACGCTTCTTGAGCTTCTAACACAAATACTCGGGAGATTAAAGTGCGACGAAGCGAATAATTCCTACGATATTTAAATCGATTGTTGGTTCAGTTGAGAGTTTTATAGCTTGATTTTAAATACTTCAAAAGAATTCGATAAACGTTGGGTTTGATTGATTATATATGTGCAATATTATATTTTTTTTTTAATATTTCCACGCTTTATCCCGCAATAGACAGGGTAGGCAGAGAGAACTGCAGGAACAATAGGAACCTAGCGTTAAGACACTCCGTTGCTTAGTCCCTGCTTTGTGCCAATTCCTAGGCATTGGGTGTTGAGTGGCGGAACTCAACGCTGTGTCTAGTTTTCAGAGCAAAGAAAACGGAAATAGAAAAATCCATCTTCCCCGAGTGGGAATCGAATCGAGAGGCCATCTGAGTTTTAAGCTGGCTCACAGTAGAACAAGGCCTAAAAATTGTTAACACAGATAAATGGAGGAAGAAACAAGAAATTGAAAAATCTGGTTTTTTAAACCTAAAAATAATAAAAACAAATAATTTAAATAAAAACAACTGCAACACTCCAATTCCAAGATATTCTTAACCAAAGTAATAAAGTTCTTAAAAAATAAGGCTTCATTGCTGTCTCAGTAAAATTATATGAATTTCAAATAATAATTCAGAAAGGCTTAATTTTACAAGTCGTTTAGTTTTTTTATTGCAGCCTTCATCAAGCGTCTAAATTAAAATATGGAACATTTGGTAAAATGGCGTTGGAAAAATGATAATGTAACCTTTTGTTCAATTTGCATAATTCTAAAACAAATTTCATTTTTAAATAAAAGTACGCCTGAAATTACGTGAATAATTCAAGTTTACAGTCGACGGCTTTCAGCGCATGTAATTAATAAATATTCTGTTTGTATTTACCCAAAGGGTGACTAAATGAAACGTCAAACACGCCATCTAAAGATAATATATAAAGCTGTGGGTATTTAAAGTTCAGAATTATTGTATGGAATGTGTTTAAAGAATTAGTTCGGCGTTGAGTTCCGCCACTTGGCATAGTGGGATCAAAGTGCCACGGGGCTGAGAGACATAACCTACTGTATTCTTTTGGGCATAGAATGCATTCCTACTAAGTCACTACTTGCTACGCAGTCTAACTCAGTTTTGTATGCATGTATGTGATTATGTATATATGTGACATGTATGTATGTATGTATATATATGTGGAAAAAAATCAATTTTTTATGTTACGTAATTTACTATGTATACACATTTAACCCGCACGAGTTAATTTAGAATGTAATATTTTAATTGAGTTGAACCTATTATTATTGCTGTAATTGAAGAATTTGGCTGAAATCAAAACTTTTTCTAACATATATGTTTATATGTATAATAAAATGTAAAAACTTTATCTGATTATATTTACAAATCAAGTTTATATTATTTACTTTTTATTGTCATACATATATTAAAAGTGTACTTCAATATGATTCCATCTTTATTATGACTCAAACACAAATATTTCATAAAAATAAGTAATGTATTGAATAATGAAGTAAAAGTTGCATAACTCTCATAGTTGATGGCTGATTTGTTAGTAAAACATCCCTCAACGCCCGAGCTCAGGTTGCGAGGCTAATGGGAATTTTAAGTAATTTGCTTCCGGTTTTTCTAGAAATTCTCCACTCAGAATTTTATATCGAGTGCTCAAACATTCTAGGGATGCAGTTAAGTGCAAGAATGCTGTTTTTCTTTATTTTTAGCAGCAATTTTAAAACTTCGTCACGGCCTTTTGCGTGCTCCCTTTGATTTAAATTTCCCAGTATAGTCACAGTGAGCGCCATTTCTATGAAGTTTGACTTTTACAATTTGTACTTTTTAAAAGCGTTTGCGAACATTTTTCAGCTATTTAATAAAAGGGACTGTGTTATAATATACTATACTTTGATAATACAATTAAATTGAAATTGTTCTACAGCAAATATTTCTTTTGTTTATTTATATTACTTACCTTTTATGTAAAATCCATATGTGCTATTTAAGAATTCGTATGAATATACCTTTTTGGTAGGAACTCTTTACCATCTCATTAACTTTCAATATCTTTCTAATAATGAATAAATAAGACTATACACTGGATTTAAAGTGAGTGGTAAAAGAGGTAAGGGTTGACTTTTGAAAACACAATATCGAAGATAGTGGAGGAAGGTTACGTAAAAAGTATGAAGACTCCCCGAAGAGCATATGAAGAGGTTAATAACAGTGGACGAGGCGAAAGAGGTATGCAGAGACCGCAGCGATTGGCGCCTCGTTAGATAAAACATGAAAATATGTATGTATGTATACACTGGATTCTTTATAAGAGATAAGTACGAAAACATTATAATTATACATTGTATTATTCTGTTTTTTTGAAACATTGGACATTTTTTATCTATAATTTATTAATAAACCATACTAAAAAACTATAAATTAATAAAAAAATCTACTAAACATCCATTTCTTTTATACATTACAGCAAAGACTAATGAAGGCTGTGCTTTTCAGAAGTAACAGAATGCAACGAGATTAACCGTACTGAAGCTAGTTGGCACAAGAAGTTCATAGTTGGAGGCGATTTATTGCCCGCACTCGACCGTTGAAATACTCCTTGGGTTCAACTGGAACACATATATCTTATACGAAGGGAAATGTATTGTTTTGTGAGATTCAATCTTTTTATATATTATCTTTAATTAATTAAAAATAACCGCTGTTGCACAGTTACGTTGTTATTTAATGGAGTGATCAGATTCAATTCTTGAACTCAATTTTTTTTTTGTTAAAACAGTCTTAAATAAAGCTCTATATACGTACATGCAATCAGTTTGAAAATAAATGTAAAAATCCTTCTGGGTTATAGTGACTTGCTGTCATCCCCATTATCATTATAATAACATATCATTTGTGGAAACATTTTAATTGCGGACATATAGAGAGGCGAGTATTTGGCCTAGAAATTTACTTTTGGTACCGTTTTAAGGATATCAAAAAGACGTACTGGTGAAAAATATAGCCTATGTTCAAATTTGAGCTTTGAACTTTATAAACTTTCAACTTTTTAACTTTAAAAAGTGTCAGCGTAACCGATAAGTTCGTCATTATTATTGCACGAGACTATGTGTTATAATGCCGAAGTCGAATAATTATATAAAAACTAAAAACATACAAGCTTAATTTAGTAGCAGTTATTTTTTTTAATTATTACACAAATATTTAACACAATTCTAAGGAAACTAAGTTAAATTAAATATGATTTAAGCCACTTGAGCTAATTTCACTATAAGCTAATTATGAAAAAAAACTTAAGTGAAAAATTCTAAATAGCATTGTACAGTAAAATTGCACTGTTTTCCACCACCCTTGTACATGTACAGCCATTCTCTACCATGTTGTTAATTTTAAAAGAAAAAAAAATAAAAGGATATTTAAACAATGCCGCATTGCGATCTCGCGTTATTTAAATTTGCATGTGCGGAGCGTTTGCGGATACTTTCTGTGCATTCGTTTAATTTGTTAGACGAATTTGGTGTTTACTCTGCGTGTTTAGTGAAATGTAGTAAAAGATATATGTATTGTATCTAGTGAAGTAAAATACTAAATAAATAAATGAAGACCGTCGTGGCGCAATGGCGTAGCGTGTACCTGTAAACGCGACGGTTTGTCGGTTCGATTCCCACTCGGGAAAGATGGATTTTTCTATTTCCACTTTCTTCGCTCTGGAAACTAAAACTAACTGAAAAAGCGCGGAGTTGAGCCTCGAAAAAAGCAGGGACTAAGCATCGGAGTGTTTTAACATGAGGGAACTGCAGGAACAATTAGGTTACTATGGTTCTTGCAGGTCCCTTTGCATACCCTACCATGTGCAGAGTAAAGCGTGAAGACATAAAAAAATAGTATAATTTCTCGAAACTTAGAAAACTGAGAAGAATGTGTTAACACCGAAGGAAGCTTAGAAAGAAATGGTACAAACCTAGTGTAGAGACATTCTATTTTGCAGTTTTCACTTTTTGTGTTGAGTGGCGAAGCTCAACGCCGCGCCTTATCTCATTGTGAATCGTAAATTTTATTAAATGTATCAAAATTTACTTTAAGGTTAAAATTGATTATACAACTGTTTATTCCTCTTCTTCAATAGGTATGCATATAAGTTAGCCTTTTAAAGCAATGTAAAAATATCGTGAAATATTTATTAGAACAATAGTTATTGTTGTATACAACGAGGATATTAAAGGCCGGCAACGCTCTTGTAACACCTCTGCTGTTACACAGGGCCGTGGGCGTCGGTGATCACTTTCCATCAGATGACCCGACCGCTCGTATTGATCGCCTTGTCCTTCCCATAAAAAAAATTAAAAAATAGACTTTTTAATAACAAAGTACAATAAATATAATTTCCATTCCAAATGCAGGATCGGAAACAGGATAAATAGTATGAAGAATGAATAGTACATCGCATTATAGCAAAGAAAATATAAAAATTAAAAAGCAGCTGCAATTGAACCCACGCCTCATAGAAACCTTCTAAACACTCTAAGTTCAATAAATCTAATTAATATATTATTATTTACAACTAAGACTCTTCAAACATTTATTTCGAAATGAAAGTAAGGTGAGTTGGTAACTTAGGAACATGAAAGCGTCATAATACGAGCTTAGGGGTTTCTTGAAGTGTCGTTATACTTCGAAAAATTTGTTTTATTAAACATTGTTTTGGCGGAAATTAATTTTGTTTTCCATATAAATATAAGCAGATATTAAGGGCCAGTTACACCTTCTGATAAAATCCCGGATAGTAAATATATTTCTTGTCTAGACGAAAAATAACTTTTTGTTTTATAAGTCTCTGATAGAGATATCTAAAAGATAAAGACTTATTTCAGGTATCAGCTTTTACCTGATAGATAAAATTAACTATGTGAAATTTTATCCGTAAATGATGGAATTGACCCTAAAATAGATTATCTTTTTAAGCTTTCAAATTATTTATATATATATATATATATATATATATATATATATATATATATATATATATATATATATATATATATATATATATATATATATATATATATATATATATATATATATATATATATATATATATATATATATATATATATATATATATATATATATATATATATATATATATATATATATATATATATATATATATATATATATATATATATATATGTATATAGATTTTAATATTTATTTTCAAAATATATCATCTGCAATACTATTCAAATAATATATTTAAATTAATTTAAAAAAGATAAATTGACTAATATTTAAGGTATTTTTTTATATTTAATATTCAAATTCTATTTTTTTTTAGCTTCTCGCTTTATCCCGCACATGGCAGGGTAAGCAGAGGGTACTGCAGGAAACATAGGAAGCTAGTGTTAAGAGACTCCGTTGCTTAGTCCCTGCTTTCGTCGTCCCCACTTTCCGCCTTTTTTAAGGCATTGCGTATTGAGTGTCGGAACTCAACGCCGCGCTTTTCCTAGTTTCCAGAGGGAATAGAAATAGAAAAATCCATCTTCCCGGAGTGGGAATTGAACCCACAAACCGTCGCGTTTACAGGCAGACGCTCACGCCTCTGCGCCACGACGGTCCTCAAATATAGACGGTAAATATTTATTTGTTCAAATATTCATATAAATAAAATGAAATAAATAAAACATATTAAATGCAATGCACATTTTTATTGAATACAGATCGTGATACCAAAATAAAAGCCAAATCGTGTTGTTAGTTAAAACCTTATATTTACATAAATATATGACCATTCTATTTTAAATTTGTTATTCTGTGTAATATAATCAATATATACAAATACATATATATGTATGTAAAAGATATAGTTTGTATGTGTTTATGTAAATTATTATTAAATATGATATTGTAAGACAGTTTTTATATTCTATTTGTATTAGGCCTTGGATAAGGCTTGGAAGAGGGCGTTCTTGGCGATAGCTCCCGCTTGAGAGGGGTTTGCTCCACTCACAACTACTCTCAGGAACTGGAGAGAAAAAAAATTGAATTCTCTTTATTATTTTTTTTAAGTTTCACGCTTTATCCCGCTTATGACAGGCTAGGCAGGCAGAGGGAACTGCAGCAATCAAAATAACCTAGTGTTAAGACACTCTCACTCCGTTCCCCGTTTTCTGCCTTTTGAGGGTGTTGCGTGTTGAGTAGCGGAAATCAACGCCACGATTTGCCCAGTTGCCAGCGTGAAGAAATTGGAAATATAAATCAATCTTACCCAAATGGGAATCGAACCCACAAACAATCGCACTTATAGACTTATTTTTTAGCTTCACGCTGTATCTTGCATACATAGCAGGATAGGCAAAAGTAACCTAGTGTTAAGACACTCCGTTCCCCATTTCCCATCCAATTATTGTGACTCTTCTTGTACTAGAACCAGGCCTTCTAAATAAATATTTCAACTCCTCAACCTTTGGGTTTACAGATACTGTACTACTGCGATACTGGTTTTCCCGACGTGAACTTTTTAAAGTGATTTTTTTTTAATTCCGATCTTTTAATTACTAAATCTATAATACCCGAAGATATCTAAATATTTAACAAATGTCAATCTAGCTTAGCTCCTTGTAACGGAAATGTTTTATATTAGAAAAACCACCCAGACTATGTTTAACTACCAGATACAGTTCAAAACTCTTATAAAAGAGGGTAGTTGTAGATTTTAGAGACTATAAAAGCGATGAAATTATGTCGATCGGGGCAGATGAAAGAATGCAGCGGCCCGTACTGGGAACTACTCTGAAGAGATTTAGAAACTCTATTAGAAAACCCTTGAAACATATAGCCTACTTGTGTTTAGATGTTTTTCTTTGAAAATTAACTTCAACCACTATCTTTTCTTAATATATCTTAATTAATTATTGCATATATATTAATATATATTTTATTTATTAGAAAATAGAAAACTAATTTTAAACGCTATTCAATTAAAGTAAGCGTTAACGCCAAAACTATTCAACGTTTCATACTTCATTGATGTTTAAATAACATTCTTAAGAGATTAAAACGCACTGGACCGTGCAAGTTTAGTACAAACGCCGCTCCTGTTACGTTGAACGGTTCATTTTGTTTGATGATAATAGTTTCTTATAGTTTATGTAGATTTTTTGACGTGACAACGTCTTAAATTAGGTTGCGGCTCGAAGTCACTCATGAAAAAGTGTAACGCCCGGTAACGTTACGATGAGTCACCGAACTATGATCGGTCGGATTCGGTTCGGATCGGAAAATGTGGAGTGCTTAGATTCGTCATTTACAAGGGTGACATGTGCATGGCTGACGTTACTTGCTACACCGCTAATACTAGCTTCAACTTTATACTCGTTCGTGCAAGTTGATTCTAGTATACCGATTTTTCTGTGTGATGATTTTAACAAGAACGTAAAGTCTGACAATTCGTTTCTTAATTTCATGAAATATGCGTATAATCTTGATTGCGTATCAAACGTTTCTAAGACAACTACGTTAAAAGGAACAATCATCGACTTGACTTTCGCAAGACACATTACAGCAGAAACACTTCCTTTCATTTCATATTTCTCCTATCATCGTCCTATCTTCAACAAAATCACTCAAATAGGAATTAGTTAAGTTTAACTTTACATGTACAATGTTTTAGTAAACAAAATATATTTTCTATAGTTAAAATTTGTGCAATTCTTATTCCTATTGTGTAATTTAATAATATTCATATCAATAAATATTCTACCGTGAAAAAGACGTTGTCACGTAAAATATTCGCCCGTAAAACAGACTTTACAGGCAACCATTGTTTTTTTTATTTTATTATAGGTAAGTTAATAGGGAAATTAGCTTTAGATTATATTGTTACTAACATGCTTTATGACAAAACAAATGCTACTTAGTAGATTGCAAATTGGAAGAAATTTAAATATCGTATATTAATTATTGTTGATACAATTTTATTTTCTCTATTATTTTATTGAAGTTTAAATTGTTATTATATATTGATACTATTTTAATATTTATTTACATTAGACCTAATCAAGCGAACGGTGGATATAATTTCTTTAACTATTTTTTTTTTCTTAAAAAAAATCAGGTAATTCAGGTAATGGCATTTCGAGCGTGACTATTGAGAACAATTTACTTAGCAACGTCACGATGATGGAGAATACACGAAGAAGAATGTACGATAAAAAAATAGATTTGTACAATAACGAGCATGTAAAAAGGAGATCCAGTAATAACTAAATTATTTTTTAAAACAAAATGCCATTCGTCAAGTATGACGCAAAGGTACAGTATCCTGTCAGAAAGAGTTATAGCTCTTTCTCATTCCAATAATATTTTCTTAGAGATCGATATGAGATTTTTGCATTTTTTATATTTATATATCAATAATCATGACTACCTCACGTGTTACACAGCACTTACAAAAATCGTGAAATGAAAAATTCTTGAATATTTTCGTCCAATTAAACTACTGGTAGTATTGACAAAAGCTGTATTGTCACATACACCAGGTATAAATATAATTATTTCTTTGAATTGCATACAAACCGACTACTAAAAAACTACTAAAAGTATTCTAAAACTCTATTAAAAACTACTAAAAAAATGGTTGCCCGTAAAGTGGGTTTTACGGGTGAAAATTTTATGTGACAACGTCTTTTTCTCGGTAGAATATTTATTGATATGAATAATAATTATAGTATAAATTGCACAAATTTTAACTATAGAAAATATATTTTGTTTACTAAAACATTGTACATGTGTCAAGTGATACGCGCGGCGGACCGATCATAGTTCGGTGACAGTTGACACATCGTTACGTTACCATTTTCATATTTGACTCCGAGCCGCACAACTTAAGACGTTGTCACGTCAAAAGAACTAAAAAAACGACTAATAATTCTATTGAAGAAAGTACTACTAAAAACCACTCCTAAAAAATTGTCGTTTGATACTACGAAGCTACTTGTTGTTCAAAGACAATTCCCCAGCCCTCACTTAGCTTACCAATTTAAAAATTGGGTAAATTTTCCCAATGCCCAGTCAGCTTACGAATTAAAAAATCGGATAATTTTTACCCCGTCAATCATCATATCAATTAAAGAATCGGATAAACTTTCCCAAAAGGGTAATTTCCCCAGTCGCCAATCAGCTTACCAAATTAAAAAATCGGATAAACTTCCCCAATAGGGTAATTTCCCCAGTCGCCAATCAGTTTACCAAATTAAAAATCGGGTAAACTTCCCGCACAGGGTAATTCCCCCAGTCCAGCGTAAGTCAAGTTACCTGCGCGAGGGGCCGCACGGCAGCCTGCGCGAGCTGCGAGGCGGGCGCGCCGGCCGCCGCCGTGAGGCCGGCCGCCAGGTTGTTGCTGCGCACGTTGAACGCGCCGTACAGACGCTTGGCCGCGCAGTACTCCTCGTTTAGGAGACTGTGAAGCAATATACACTTACGTATAAACATTATTCTTTTAAGCTCACCCTGTATTACGTACTTCATCCCGCTATGTACGTAATACAGGGTGACCTTAATAGAACAATGTATATAGTCAGATTATCTAGTGCTAAAACACTTCGTTCTCCACTTTTTGCCTTTCGAAACTTTGTGAAGAAGATGAAGGACTCAATACACTTGTCTTGTTACCAGAAAATAAAATATATTCTCAGAATATGTATAAATAAAAACTACTGATGTTATAATAAGGTTCTAAGTTAAATTATTGATATTAACGTCAACAGACTAAGGGCCAATTTCACTGGTTACTGATAAAGTTTCAGATAGTAAGCTGGTAGTTAATATTATCTAACAGATGGAGACCAATACATTAAACAGGTCTTTACCTGCTAGATAGTCACATTTGAGAGTTGTGAAACCAAAATTGGTTACACGTCTGTCAGACAAGGCACATATTTCCTATCTGGGACGTTGTCAGCAAGTGGTGAAACCGGCCCTTAGCGTTTTAAATATTTATATGATTTGGTCCAAACTTTTGACCTTTGAAAGGCATTGAGCCACCAATTTCTTATAATTATATAGAACAGCTACTATAAAACTTCTACATCAGATGTCAGATTATAAAGCAAAGAATTTAAATAAGACTTTTTATTATTTTTATAAGAATAATCTGCTAAGATATGAGAAATTATATATATATTAATGCCTTTTAAGTGACGCTTTTTATAGCATCACGCAGAGGGAATCGCAGGAACCATAACAACATAGTGTTAAAACACTCCGTTCTCCGCTTTCCACCTATTTACAAGGCATCGCGTGTTGAGTTGCGAAACTCAACGCCGCGCTATGCCTAGTTGCCAGAACGAAGAAAATGAACACTTCCTTTAGTCTAATCTATTCATCGTTGAATAAATTTAAAACATTTGAAATTCTTTATAATACGACATTTTTTTGTTTTTCCTAAAAACCTGAGTATAAATATATATAAAACTTACCTAATCTGGTAAACATTGGCGTTAGCAAGTATAAGGTCCCAGGCTTCTTCGAAACGGTAGCTTCTGCCTCCACCGAGACAGTTGCCTCTTGGACCAGCCTGTGTAATATTTTTTATAATGTAAAAGTATCTTTAATTATATTTAAATCAAAACCTAACTTACGTGGTTAAAATACAAATTACTATGAGTTTAAAAGAGGATTACACCCACAATTATAAAATTATTAAACTTTATAACTATAGTAATTTATATATGTAACTTTCTATAATTTGAGTATTATAAATGTTATTTAGGTAAATTAAAAACAAAAAAAATGATAATTTCCATAACAATAGTTCCTGTCGATAACAGTTGCAAAAGTCCATCAATATCAATAACAGACCAATTTCAGTTGAAGTTAGACAATGAGACAATAGGCGTGATTAATGAGGTCTGAGAAGGAAAGTCATGTTTGCGTCTGTATGAGGTCATATGTATGTAGGTATAGCTTCATGCATTATCCCGCAGGACGGGCAGAGGGGACTTAGTGTTAAAACACTATTTTCTCCGCTTTTTGTCTAATTTGCAGGATATGTAACTCAAATCTCCCAGTGGGAATGAATCCACAGTAGCGTGTCTGCTGTGCTGATGCCATGCGTCTGCCTTTATGCCTTTTTATAGATTTATTACTAATTTTCCGTTATGTTACGTTCTAAGATGAAAACGCAAATATTCATAATGAAATCAAATATTAATTATTATTTTAATTAATATTTTATATTACAAAATTTTTTATATCATTTAATATAAAAATCACAGACTTAAAAGCTTATATTAGATATAATTTGAAAATCAAAAGCAAAAATAGTAAAAATACATACACTGTAACGCACGCTGTTAGGATTGACCACAAGTTGTGATATAATATCAATGTAGTTAGCGACACGTTGGACGAAACCTGCGAGAGCAGATCTGATCTCTCCGCTGTTTCCGGAAGCTGAGGCGTTGATCAGCTAAAGGGAAATTAAAATTTATTTGTTATTGAGATTTCAACCCGCACTCTCTTTGTACAATACGTTCGAATTTTATGCAAATTATTCATTGCGTTTTCTTACATGAACGTTAAATTTAAATTATTAAAAAAAAGGAAAAAGATTTCAATTTAAGTGTAAAAGATGGCCTTGTCGATATCTTCTTGACATCATCTATAAGAGGCTATAATATTTCTTGAAATGAGAATTTGAACCCGTATTTTCTTTGAATTAAATTAATATATTTAAAATTCATCCAAACTATTTATAACATATTTTCTTGCCAAATAAAATAAACCATGAAATCAATATAAAAAATTTAAATATATAATAATCACAAACTTCAATCATCAAATACACATACACACACACACACACACACACACACACACACACACACATACATACTCTTACCTATCTAATCGAACCCATTACTACTACTAACTGCAAATAGGACCCATCAAAACCCAGCTATAAATACTTACAGAAGCGGCTTCACAAGCATCACCAGGAGATCCATTAGCTAGTTCACCTATTGCAACAATAGTCTGTAAGGCAGCAGAAGCTTGTGAGGCGGGGTCGCCGGAGTTAGCCATGTCGTTTATAGATTGCATAGCCATCTGTGCGTATAGTGGTACGTCACCACCGTCTATGTACTCGAAAGCTCCATCTGTTAAGTAGCTGTGAAAGAAATGTTAGATAAGAAAAAAGCTCTTTAACTTTTGTACCGTTATGTTTTGTTATATATATATATATATATATATATATATATATATATATATATATATATATATATATATATATATATATATATATATATATATATATATATATATATATATATATATATATATATATATATATATAATATATATATATATATATATATATATATATATATATATATATATATATATATATATATATATATATATATATATATATATATATATATATATGATAAAACAAATATTTTTTCATCTACGCTTAATAATGATAGTTTTAATATATATATATATATATATATATATATATATATATATATATATATATATATATATATATATATATATATATATATATATATATATATATATATATATATATATATATATATATATATATATATATATATATATATATATATATATATATATATATATATATATATATATATATATATATATATATATATATATATATAAATTAAATGAAACGCCAACATATGTGAAGACTATAGTCTTGTTTCTTTTATTTAAACTCACAAGTCTACTTTAAAAAACTGCTTTTAGTTATGGAGAATCCTGGAGAGCTCTTTGTTTACATTCCACCAGATTTTTAGAATATTGCATATCACCTGCCTTTGTCTACTGGAGTGAGAAAATAAAAAAATGTACTGCGATTTTCTACAAATCAGATTTGAATGTACAACCATTTCGCTTACAGTTAAACGTGGGCTATGTTTGATATGACGTCAACATATTTAAAAAATACTTATAATTTAATACAATCTTAAAACCAAATCAAAATAATAATGGAAGTAAATTACTAGTAATTTAGCAAGAAGGTCGGCATAAACAAGATTAATATAGACTTTCAACGATAAATTGTATATTTTTTTTCTATGAAATATAATTAAATTTTCGTTCCTAATAAATAAGTAAGCTGGCGCTAATGTTGGTCTCAAGGTGACCTTTGTTACATTGGGTATTAAAATTATTTATACACATTTGAAATCTATTTGAAGTATAAAGACTATATTTGTATGAAGAGAGCCTAGAAATAAACTTGTCTTAGATAAAGTATAGGTAAAAAAAATAATTTCCATAAAAAGAAATGAATGTCTTCTCCAAAAATCTCCAACAAATATATTTATATATAAAATTTTGGAAAATGATAAATTTTAACAGAAATATAATTTGTAACTATCCAACCATGTGACAATAATCATTTTGTAATTTTATAAATGAATTAAAAAAATAAAATTCTTATATGCGGGATAAATAATTAATATTCGCGCTAGCAGGATAGGCAGATGTAACTGGGTTCCAATTTTAAAATACTTCATTCTCCATATCCGCGTTTCGACACATGTTTTGAGTGGCGCAACTCAACACTTTGGAAAATGAAAATAATTCAATACCCTGTTGGGAATCGAACCCACAATCATCGCATTTTCTGTCAGAAGCAGTGACTCTGTGGGACGATGGCAGAATAAATTATGTTAAGGTATTAAGTCGAAGGTGGGGACGGAGAAAGCAGGTGCTAAGCAACGGAGTGTCTTAACACTAGGTTCCCACGATCCCTGCAGTTCCCTCTGCCTATTATGTCATGCGGGATAAAGCGTGAAGGTAGAAAAAAAAAGAACGGCATTAATATATTTAAAACAATATATACCTGGAGACAAGTTGTCCGTTGTCTCTAGCAGATTCGACGGAGTTAATGCTGTAGAAGTTGACGCCTACCGACGGTGCGGCAATAGCGCTCTATTAAAAAAAAGACAAATAAATAAAACAAATATATATATATATATATATATATATATATATATATATATATATATATATATATATATATATATATATATATATATATATATATATATATATATATATATATATATATATATATATATATATATATATATATATATATATATATATATATATATATATATATATATATATATATATATATATATATATATATATATATATATATATATATATATATATATATGCTTAAGTAAAGCCCTACGTACAATAAGTAATACCCATGTACATATAAAAGACACGTCTACATAACCAAGAAGCTTTTCAACATTTTGTTTTATTTCACTCGACGTTTATTTCTCTTGTAGAACAATAACGTGGAATCTACGCTTGCTTTTGAGCTTGATTATTCAACTTGTATACAAGTGTATGGATTTAAGAATGCAAGTCTTATAAGTTAAAAGTCTTTGGAAACAATAACACGCGAAACGCTTGCTAAGCGTCTCTTCAAAAGCTTTTATGTTAACTGAGAAGGTTCAAAAGGAAATATAAATTGATGTCTTTCTTGTGAACATAAAAATGTATATTCATATAAAAATAATAAGGGTTATTAGATTTGTGTTTTTTAAGTCTTACGATGTTTATTTTTGATGTTAGTATATTATTTTGTAACTTACAGGTACTTACAACAACATATAAATAATTTAATCGAGCCATTTTCAATTGATTAGAAACCCACAACTACTAATTAATTAACTAACTACTATGAATTGTACCGAAAGTGACATCGTAACAAGAAAACAAAATGTAAGCTTCAAATTTATATAGGTATGTTCTCTTTAAGTATTTTTTTCTATCTTTAAAGTGAATTAACACTTTAAAAAATATAAAAACATTTAATTAAAATGAAACGATTGTTCTTTGTAATCCTAAGCTTTGGATAGCAGAAATTTGTGAGTATCTCTCTACAGAGTTATCAGAGCGCTTGCACAGATTGTAATAAACGCTGCTTCAAATCCCGCTACGGTCAAATTTTACATGTTTCCTTTATTATTTTTCTATCCTCAGAGCAGATTGCACATATTACGAAAAAATATAAAATAACAACATCGAAAATCGATACCAAAACAACTCATTAATTTGACAACGAAGCGCGCGGTTAAATCAAAATTCGCACAAACAAGATGGCGGCTAACCACAGATAACCAATCGGAACAACTAACAAGGGCTCTTGACAGACGAATTCCCGCGCGAATTGTATCTGTTTGGAACCATTTCGTGCTTCGAGTTTAGATTTTGTACGACAAATTTAAGGTAATCTTGTTATTATGTTGTCAAATGATAAAGAAATTTCCTATTTTTTCTTTTGGTTTAAGTTTTAAGTAAAATACATAACCTTAATTAATATTACATGTAAGCTCTATTTAAATGAAATATTTTTATTCGATTTACTAAAGAATAACAAATCAAATTATTTTGAAGTTTACCAAACTATATTAACAAACCGTTGTTAGCCTTTTATTCACATTTCCAATAACATTTATTTGAAGAAGTAATATCGGGTTTTAAAATTCAATTTACACGCGAATTGAATGTAATTTTATTTTAATCTAGATTATAAATATTTGAGCTTTAAAAATCGGGGACAATATTTTGTTTGCAGTGTTGGCAGTCATAGTATTTAGATTAACCATTTTTTCTAATTTCTATGGATAAACTCTGACTATGAGCTTATTATATTTTTTTTTCAAGGAGAAAACCTATTTAATACCCCATTGATAAACTTTGCGTGTTCCGGACTCATCGCGTTGTAAAAGAGAAGAAAAGCTAGAACAGCGCCAGGGATTTGCGATCCATGTGTAACTTTAAGGTGCCGCTTTAAGATGCATGAATACTCATCTCCACTGTTCCTTTTCTCACTACCTAACTCGAAATGATTTTAGATAGTCATTGTTCTAGTCAGGCCGTGATCGTTTAGCAGTATTTTCACTTTAATCACAGAAAAAATCATTCTAAACCTATTCCTGGTCAGTTTGTTAGTAAGTACAAAATACTTCTTAATTTTGACTCGACTTTTAGGACAATCGTTCCCGAAACTGTATATTCTGCACTATCGCGTATTTTAGGCTTCAAGAGTAAAGAAATGTATCTGGCTTGACGCTTTTACTACCACGTCTAAGTGTGGAGTTATGTGAGGTACATTTATTACTTTATCTACCCAGACATAGACAATGACACTTTAAATACAGGTATTGTCTTCATTTCTTTCTGCCATTTATAAAACTCATATTTCATTTAATAGTAGCGAGATCGTCTGCAAATATCAGTATGGATTCCGCATATTTATTATTGATTTTAAACCGGTACCCCAAATAACTGTGTAAAATAACATTTTTTTTTAATTAAAAAAAAAATATTTCGTTCCAAAGCACTCAAAATACTTATCTTTAGCAAATACGTCTATTCTCAAAGTAAACTAAAAAAAAATACAGAATATATCGAATTCTAAAGCAGTTTTTTGAGCAAATCCCTACGTTATTAATGTCACCCTATCCCCTGAAGCGGCCGTCAGTTCCACAACGCGTTTCAATATACACGTAGATTCGTACGAGTTGTCATCCCGAACATATTCTCATGTAAATCTGATCGTAAATGCGTATCGAGTGCTATCGTTGTAGATAAGCACATAAATCTCACTAATGGAATCCTAAGAGATGATTATAGCACAGATTTGGGAATTGAGGCTGTATATATTTATGTTTTTGCCTTTTTTTGTATCTGTGGTCTTGGATTTCTTTTTAATTAATTGTTGATATACCATAGTGGGCAGTATTTTAAAAAAGTGGCCTAGAAATAAGTTATGGATACTTCTTTCTTTATGTATTTTGATACTTCTTTCTCACTTTTATTCATTTTAGAGACTTTCTAAACAGAACCCAATGTCATGCTAACTAAATCCCATATAGTCACAAATAGTGAAAGTTATCAACTATTATAATGTGTTAACCACAATTTAAAATTAAATTGTTAATAACAAAAAAAAAAATAACAAAATCTCACCTGTGCAACGAGAAATACCAATGCGATAGGCAACATTATGCTGGTCATATAAACGACCAAACGGTATATACTATACACATAAAGTCATTAAAAATATCTGTATTTATACTTATAGGATGACAATGAAAAAAAAATTACATCTGTTCAAATCAAACTAACTTCTCAAACAATACAAATTTACTTTTACTATACATAAATATTTCAACAGTCCTATTTCAATGGCATTTAGGTTGAAATTTGTATGGAAAAAAGATTTATTTAGGAAAATTGAATATTGTAAATGTTATTTTGTTCAATGGATTTCAAACAAAAGCAAGTAATTAAATTGTTCCCTATATTTGCTTAGCGGCGGGCATCAGCGCGAATTGTTTGTGAACAATAATGTAAAATTAAGTTGTTTTCCTTTTGTTTCACGTCATAATCTGTAAATATACTGAAGGTGATGCTTACGCGAGTTTCTATAGATACAAGTACTATTGACAGATATTGTATTGTAAGTACGTCGTATTATTTGTTCTCGTTTTTTGTTTAAATATTTGTTTAATTCATTTATCTTCACGCTTTATCCCGCACACAGCACGGTAGGCAGAGGGAATTGTGGGAACCAAGTGTTAAGACACTCCGTTTACCTAAAAACACGTTGTTTTAAATAATTTAGTATGCAATACTAGCATATAATTATATTCTTAAACAATAGTTAGTTTTCGTTAATTGATTAGCTAAGCAATATTAAGAACCTCAAGTGATTCTTCACCTTTTTGTATTTTTTTTGTCTTCACGCATTATCCCACACATGGTAGCGTAGACAGAGAGAAGTGCAGGAATCATAGGAACCCAATGTTAAGACACTGCGTTGCTTAGACCTTGCATTCTCCGTCCCCGCTTTTCGTATTTTTCGAGGAATTGCGTGTTGAGTGGCGGAACTCAACGCCGCGCTTTACCGAGTTGCCAAAGCGAAGAAAATGAAAATAGAAAAATTCATCTTCCTCGAGTGGAAATAGAACCCACAAACCATCGCGAATTCAAGTATACGCTACTCTGCATCACGATGGTCCTCAACAATTTTGTATTTATAATTAATATTTTAAAAGATAAATAAAAAAATATTTTATTTTATTTATATAATTAAGTATGGCTTTTGTTTTGTGTTTCAGTCGGCTACAAAACATACCCTGCAGTTCTTGGTCTTAGTTAGTCTAATATTATATATAGGTGTTCAACAAATATTATATACATGATAAGCAAAAGACAAAAAGTTTAAATCATTTTTTCGTTCATTCTATCACATTATTATTACATTACAGTATTTTATAGTTTTTTTATCTTCCAATTTCAGTTCTATAATTGGGGCGTTCTCACAAATTGATGTGTCAACATTGTTACAGCTCCACCATATTGAATTTTAACGATTGATAGTAAACTTTATGTTCCAAGCCAGATGTATCTTGATAGGATATGTTAGGTTTATCGATGATTTTCATAACATGTAAGTTGTTACAAGACCAACATTGTAAAGTGTAACGCAATTCTATTGTTGTAGTCTTCTAAATTAGAAAATACCTTATAAATGTCCACATTTAATATTTATTTTAATTATTAAAGATTTATGCTTTTTACAATATCGCGCTTCGTCTCACGTATAACAAAGGAAAATAATATACATTTATTTTGGAAGAGAAGGCTTTATAGATATTATAAATGTCAAATTAGAGAAATGAAATGTCCCTCGACAGGATTGAATCCCACAATCAACTTGCATAGAATAAGGTGCTAGGCTTATTTAGATTTTGTAAACACGTTGATCCTATAGGCAGAACATGATGAAAAAACTCTTCCCATTTAAAGACTGAAGGACAACGTACAGCAATACAAAAAGTCACCTGAAATTTAACATTTAGACTACTTAGGGAATACCTTCTTAAAATTTCAGTGGAAACGTGACAAAACGGAATTTAACGTTATACAAGGGATACAAATGCTCAGTAATTCGTCAATTATTGAAAATATCTTAAACATTTTTATTTATATAACAAGTACTATACGTTAATATTAAACATATTCTAATTCTAGATTTAATAAAACCTTATAATATTTAGCTGCTTTTACTTGTAAAACTACATACAAAGATCTTGTAATTGCAACGGAGCTTGTCTTAACTAAGGAAGAGTGCGGTTTCTTCTAACTTTACTTTTGTCTTGACTAAACGAATAGTGCCGACGATGCCAGTAAACAATTTCAGCTGCTCAGAACTTTATTGCACATTGATAGGGCTGTCACTTACAGGAGGATTATTTATCAAGCTATCGCGTATAAATCTATCCCGCATGTATATATTTATTTATAACTTTTCCACTTAAAATCAATAAGATGATCACATGTGTACGTCAGATAGAGCAAACGGAGGAGTGTCAGAGGAGCCCAATTTAATAATAAATATCGAATAGAGCCCCTCTGAAACCTACACACTCCAAGACTTATAACTAAAGTTACGAGGGTTCCAAGCGCGGCCTGGTGAGAAGAGTCCACAACAAACTCAACCAAGTTTCCCTAAACCTATTGTGATCACTTCACAAACGTCATTCTGACTTATGATCATCTGTCTATCACGCATATATCTATCCCACATATAACAAAAAAAAGCAGAAAGAATCTAGTGCTAATGCACTCCGTTCCCGATTTACTGATTTTTTAAACATTGAGTGGTACTTAGCACTGCGCTTCATCGTGTTGCCACGAAAATATATTGCCGATGCGTTTTTATTTATAGTTACTTATAAACGACAGTAAAAACGTTACTTCGTGGCTTCTTAATAAAATGACAATAACATGTGATATCCCTCAAAAAATGCTAAACAGAGATTATGTTGACTACCAATTCTGTGTACCAGCGTAGTAGTATAGAGATGGACGCAACTTTTACATTTTTAGTCAAGTCAAGCAATCTTATATTATGTAGACATATTGTCACATTTAATTTTGTTTCTTTTCTCCACCTAGAAGCCTTATAGGCTTTGTATATAAATTTGTTATCATGCCTCTTGAGTCGCTTATAGTGAAATAAAAAATAAAATAATAATGATAATAAAATAAAAGTAAATAGACCAGAGCTTGTAAAAATTAATTTATTTTTTTATCCCACATGCATATTTAAGACACAAAAGCAGCTTCACGCATTCAAATTCAAATCAACTTCAATCAACTTCAAATCAACCAAATCCCGGAAATATACATAGTTTGAAACGAGGAAATTATTTGCCATGATTCATTCTCCCCGACATTGAATCGAACGTATATTATAAATATTTGTAAATAAAAGCTCAAATATCCATATAAATATCATTATAAGAAGCTTTTTTCCACAAAACCCAGCAACCCTATGAAAAGTCTTCAGGTAAAAGTGAGTCGGTGTAACGCCGGCGGCCGTTGCTTTGCGCTGTAATGAGCTTCACTAAAATGTACCTAAGGCTAGATTTTATAAGAATACATATGGCTTCTGTGTAAATCTTTGTAGAGAAATGTATGCTGTGAAAATATAACCTTCGAACTGGATATTTCTGACTAAGGCTAAACTCTCGTATCACAGATCAATTTTTGCCATTATTGGAATATATACACATATATGTATATACGTTTTTTATTGATATTTTCTCGTAATCTTTTTCGTTCTCATTAAATATACAAGAATAATCTAAAGATAAGATGAGACTTCACAATGATCAGTATTAATTCAATATACGATGTATTAACAGTAACGTTTTTTTTTCACCTATTATCCCGCACATGGCAGGGAAGGCAGAGGGCATTGCCAACCATACGAACCTATTGTTAAGAAGCTCTGTTGCTTTTTTCCTGCTTTCTCCGTCCCCGCTTTCTGCCTTTTTCGAGGCATTGTGAGTTGAGTGGCGGAACTCAACGCCGCGCTTTGCATATTTGCCAGAGCGAAGAAAATGGAAATGAAAGAATCTTCCTGGAGTGGGAATTAAATCCACACACCGTCGCACTTACAACAGACAAACGCTGTGGCTCTGCACCACGACGGTCCTGTTCTTATTAAAAGAAAATAAATATATATTATATGATAATTAATTTATTATTATAAGATATAGTATGCTACGTAATCAAAACATACAGATTATGTAACATATAATATATATATTCATATTGTACCACGTAACTGGTGAGGACGCCCCACGTGACTCCGCTCCTAATGCTCTGGTTTTGACACCCATTAGCTACGCGTTATCTCGCCGAAATATGGTTGAAATTCATTAGCTCAGCTTTTATGTAGATTAACTAATAAATTTTACAAGTTAGCTAACTGTGGATAATGTGTAAAATATCTTGAGGATCTTTGAAATTTAATTATATTGTGTAATCATGAATTTATACGCAGTTTTAGAATATATAAAACGACAGTGGCATGTCAGCCAGACGACTGTTAATGCGACTGCAGTGGGTTTGATTCCCATTCGGGAGGATTAACAATTGGGTACATCTTGTCGCTCTGGAAATCCACCGTTCTAGTTTAACAATAAACAAAGCAAATTCTAAAATTTCCTACTCCGCTAGCTTTGTCGAATGTGGAAATTACCATCATCCTACTTAAAGACGATCCAATCGTAACATCAGTCTTTAACAGTATTTTTATAATAAAAAAGCAAAAATGAAGTAAAATTGTCTGAATCCATATACATTTTTTAACAAAAATGAAAATACGGAATGGTTATTATTATACCTTCTGAAATAAAACCTACTGAAATAATAAATTGTTATTTTTAATTACTTGTAGTGTAGTTTGTTTTGAGTACATCTTTTTATTTATTTCTTAATTTAAATTTACACCAAAATGAAAGCTTGGCTGCCTAAAGTGTTTCATTAACGAAATTGGAGGCTTGCAATGAACTTATTAAATTACTTTTCATGTGTATAAAATTAAATTATTTATAGGTTATTTAAGAATAATTATTTATTATCAACAAAGAGGTTTACAGGACAGTTTGTGGGTTCAATTCCGACTCAAAGAAGATTTTGTATTTCCATTATCCTCTCTGGCAACTACTCCAGGCAAAGCGTGGCTACTCAACACGCAATGCCTCGAAAAAGGCGGAAAGAAAGGAATAGAATGTCCTAGCACTAGGTGCCCTTTGCATACCCTGCTATAAAGCGTGAAGCTAAAATAAAGATTTAAAAAATGAGGTTTATTCTAAAAGAAAGTTAAAGAAAAGACAAACGGGCGTATAACTGTAACTTCTTAAGTAAAACAACAGAGTTGTTTTGAGGCAAAACAATTTCACGGAGATTTGTGATCCCGGATTTATGAAACGTTTGTACGCGATTTTCATTCTATGTAAAGTCAAATATGGAGTTGGGTTGCGACTGAGGCACTAGCTGAGCGATTTTAATAAGAAACCTATATAATTATAATAGGTTGTTTTATGCATATGCACGATGACAAGAAAGAATTGATTGTAGTTGTTTGACAAAATATAAAAAAATAACAATGCTATAAACAAAAGAATGTAGTCTTCTTATGGTAATATAATTTAATGAGGAATTGTATTTAATTTAATTTTTTTTTTTTTTTTTTAGCTTCACGCTTTATCCCGCACATGGCAGGGTAGGCAGAGGGAACTGCAGGAACCATAAGAACCTAGTGCTAAGACACTCCGTTACTTAGTCCCTGCTTATTCCGTATTGCGTGTTGAGTGGCGGAACTCAACGCCGCGCTTTGCCTTAGATGCCAGAGCGAAGAAAATGGAAATAGAAAAATCCATCTTCTCCGACTGGGGATCGAACCCAGTAACCGTCGCGTTACAGGCAGACGTTGCGCCTCTGCACCACGACGGTCCTCAATTGGATTTAATATTGTTTCAAAATATGATCAGATATAAATTTATAAAAAAGTTCAATTTAGTCTTATGTATCTAACGTTTCGAATGTACCACTTGCTAACAAAGCATTCTTATATTGTAAGGACAATATTATAATATAAATTTTAACACAAGCTACGCTAATGTCAATTTGACATTTATAATATATACACAGCATATTAATAATTTTATAATCTGTATATAAATGCTATATTTCAAAGGCATTATGTAATTTAAGCTTATTATATATTAGTATTTAGTTTTTTTAACTAATTTACTACTTCCGACGTTTTGCTTACAAATAGTCGCTACCTAAAACCCAATCCGCAGATAAAGCTGAATGTAGTCCAGTCTATCTCGCTGATATTTTCGTAACTAAAAAGGATGCTTGCAAATGAAACGCCGAGATCAAATCTACGCAAAAATACAACAAAAATATTCTGCTATAGTAAGGGTAGGCAGAGAAAAAATATAATTTGAGCACTCTCAACTCTCCGTCTGCATTTTCTTGCACTTGCAAAATTAGAAGCTGAGTAACGGAACTCAACGCAAAGCTTTATATACCAGAGCGTAGAAAAATAACCATTACCTTAGTAATAATCGAATCCACAAACATGACGTTTATTAGTAGATACAACAGTATTAGTAGTTGCATTCCTACTCATGAAACCTATTATTTCAATTAGTTTTAAGCGTTCACTGGAGTCTAACTAGTGTACTTTACTTTGTAAAGTGTAGTTCTAAATTTATTGAAGTATCACGTAACATCTCTATGGAGTATGTACCAAGCAGATACTTACAAATTGACATAATATAAACCTTCTCGTTTAAGTAGAAAGAAAAATATGTAAATACAAAAAAAGGTAAGCAAAAAGCAAAAATCAATAATTTACAATCCGCTTTATTTATTTTAATGACAAATAGATAAATTTGAAGAAACCATAAACTTCGTAATAAAGACACTCTACGAGCGTTCACAATCACAGGCTTTCAACTTCAAAAACTAATTTATAGCGTTTAAATAAATAATTTGCCTTCTAAGCCGAGAAAAGAATCACCCTGCGGGAGAAGATAAGCGGGATCTCCTTATAAATTATTTATTAACTGCTCCCCGACACTTCTTTGTTCAAGAATTTTATTCGTAAAAACGGCAACGAAATGAAAAATATTTTCGGGTAGGGTGACTGCTACTGAGTGTTGCGCGGCTTAATATATTAAAAATTAACTAATAATTGTGTGTAATGGAATTAATTTGATATTTATTTAACTGGATGTATTTTTAATCTGTATGTTAAACAACTAAATTGTAAAAACACTTAAAGAAAACATAAAAATATTTAAACGCAGTGGGACTCGAACACGCGCTCTCTTGCGAACCGTGAAAGCGCTCTCACCACTGAGCCATGCCATGCTACATTGTATTTTAATAATGTGATTATTATTGAGTGAAAATGAGATACGAGCTTTTTGTAATACAATATTTTGCTGTTAATGGTATTTTGTTAATTAATAATTTAACATAGCAAAGCGCGGCGTTGAGTTCCGCCACTCAATCGCAATGCCTCGAAAAAGGCGGAAAGCGTGGAAGGAGAAAGCAGAGACTAAGCAACGGAGTGTCTTAACACTAGGTTCCCACGGTTCCTGCGGTTCCCTCTGCCTACCCTGCCATGTGCGGGAAAAAGCGTGAAGCTACAAAAAAATAATAATTTAACATTTGTTTCCATTATTATTTGTTTTATTTGTTCTTCGATTTTTGTCCAAAATAGACGTTTCTATAAAAAAAAAACATTTTTTTTATTTCTTTATTGCTAATGCTCAATTTAAATTAGTTATTAAAACTTTACTACGTAGCTGGTATCCTATGATAATGAAATTTCCGGTGTTTTAGTCCTGATAATATATTAAATGTTTAATATATTAAATATATTCAATATATTAAATGTTTTAAGTAAAATTATAAATTCAAAATGCAGCCACAACAAAATTGACTACAATATATATTTCTTTGATAAATTTATAAAAGATAATATATTATAATTCATTTCAATAAAAGTACAATTCGCCTTGTATGTCATGTAATTTAATAGTAAGTATGTTTACATATTTTTACCAATAGATACACATAAAAATTTTAGTAATATACTAATAATTAAATTCGGAAAATATTAAAAATATATCAAAAACTATAAAGAAAACCTCACTTAGCCATTGTTTATAAATATAATACACTAATATATATATATATATATATATATATATATATATATATATATATATATATATATATATATATATATATATATATATATATATATATATATATATATATATATATATATATATATATATATATATATATATATATATATATATATATATATATATATATATATATATATATATATATATATATATATATTATTACAGTTTTATTATATATTCCATAGATATAGTTTGTTATATTTGCTAACTCGGACATGTCCCGACGACAATTAAAGCGCAGTACACCTAATCCTAAGGCGTTTTGTATGACGTTGATAACAGATGTTTGCAGCTGTACGGGTAACTTGAGTCGCAAATAAAAGAACATTAAATTTCCCTTTAAAGTTACTTTTGCGAGACTCATTCGGTTTTATTAAACGTAGATATTCTTGTGTCATATAATTTATATGTTATATAATTAGACGTAGGCCGTATTTAGGGTCGTCGTGGCGCAGAGGCGTAAGCGTCTGCCTGTAAACGCGACAGTTTGTGGGTTCGATTCCCGCTCGGGGAACATGAATTTTCTATTTCCATTTTCTTCGCTTTGGAAATTAGACAAAGCGCGGCTTTGAGTTCCGCCACTCAACACGCAATGTCTCGAAAAAGGCGGAAAGTGGGGACGAAGAAAGCAGGAACTAAGCAACGGAGTGTCTTAACTAGTGTTAAGTTGGTTCATATAGTTTCTGCAGTTCCCTCTGCCTACCCTGCAATATGCGGGATAATTAGTGAAGCTAAAAAAAATTAGACGTATTTTTTTATATTTGCTGTCAAATAAGGAGATTTTCACTTGTTTTTTATCTATACATTATACATTGAAAAACAAAATCGCTTTCATATATATGTATGTCCTTTGTATGCTATGTATAAGATGTTTAAAACTTCACAATAGATTTCGATGCAGCTTTTTAAGTTTTTAATTAGATACAATCTGTTAGAAAGCTGTTATATATATATATATATATATATATATATATATATATATATATATATATATATATATATATATATATATATATATATATATATATATATATATATATATATATATATATATATATATATATATATATATATATATATATATATATATATATATATATATATATATATATATATATATATATATATATATATATATATATATATATATATATATATATATATGTATAACATTAAACATATATATTAACATGTCTGATGTAATTTAATCGACTTATTACATACATACATAATTTCACGGGATAGTCAGAGGGAGCGGAGCGCCAAATTATGCGATCCCCGCATACCTCGTCCACTGTCATTAACCTCTTCACATATTTTTCATTCTTTCATCACTCATTTTCTTCATTGTCACCGTGACATGGTTGCTGGCACCTACTGTTCTGTATATCTTTTATCACTGCCACAGAACAGCATTGGAACCAGAACTGCATTGTGTACGGCCAAATGTGCAACATTAATGTTCTGGCGTCTTAACAACGCAACTAAAAACCCGTTCATTTTGTTACCAGCAGCAACACGCCTTTCCACATCACATTTTATATCTTCCATCTCTAATTAACATACTGTCGAAGTAAAAAATTTTTCTTCATTCGTTTGTCATAATGATTTTTCATTCACAAAAATTTTGCATTCTGTCCTTTCTTCATCTCTTTAAAATACCAGAACTTTTGTCTTACTTGCATTCAGGCTTAGACCAATAGTTAGTTAGTTTCACACCCGTATTTCATAATGGTAACCAATGCCTGCAACTCGCATTCTGATGTTACAGTAAGCACTGCATCTTCAACTTACCCACTTTCAATTCCATGTCAATTTCTTTTATTCCTTAGAGACTCATTGAATTATTTCACCTATTAATCTTTATTTGATCACAAATAATAAAATATCATGCCATGCATTTAAATATTTCTTTATTTCATTTGTTAAAAATATCACAAACATAATGGAAGTAAATTGCTTTTGTTTCTTTCTGCACAAAATAAATCAAATTAGTTCTGGTTTTCACAAACGGTAAACTGTATTCAACAGTGATTTTATAACACGTTGCTAAACGGAATGCTTGGTTCACTTATATATGCAATTTTACTTTTAATAATGGTAAGTTCTTTATAAATATGGTATAATATTATTGAATATTTTGTATATAATAAATTATTTTTATATCAAACTTGCTATCCAGATATATTTACTGAGTAAATAAACTTTATAATCTCGGCTTAATTTTTATCTTATTCTGATCACGATTCCGGCTTATCTTAAAATTATCATAAATATTAAAATCACAACTTATTTACAACTTATTTAATCATAATTACTGTAAGTAAAAACTTTTTAGCTGATTATTTCGCATACATAATGATTTGGAACCGTCGTGGTACCGCGTCTACTTGTAAACTAGATGGTTTGCGGGTTCGATTCCCACTTTGGGAAAATGGATTTTTTCATTACTATTTTTTTTGCGTCTCTACGTAAGCGCGGCGTTGAGTTTCGCCACTTATAGATATTATGTTTTCAGATCCTCAATAACGTGTCAGCATACAATGGAACAAGCTATACTTAGGACTTGTCCCCGATTATGAAGGGCAACACATTTGCAAAAGTATTCTGGTTGTAACTGTGTTATTGATTACCTTTAAATATATATAAATATGTTTTTTCTATACATATGTCTATATTGAAAAATCTGACATCTGTTCTGAATAAACATAAAAATTGGGCAAAAAATATGTATATGTAATATATTTCTGCGTAGAATTTTAATACCACTAGACTCAGTTGGATTATGAATGCAATTGGTAGTGAAAGACCTGACAAACAATAAGAAATCAGTTGACAATGTACTGGCTGAAGTTGTCATAACAAAGGAAAATTAGGAGCGTCTCTTATGAAACTAAAGGAGAAATATAAAAAAAGGAACGTACGAAGGAAGGAACGAAGGACGATAAGAACGAAATAGTTAAAAGAAGTACATCTTGCTAGCACTAGTATTTTTTTTTTTGTTTAAAAAAAAATAAAATCTTCTTTAGTGACTGTTTATATCTAAAGTAACATAAGTCATTGTGACATCAATATTATCTTAAATTATTAGAATAGCAAAAAAAAAACAAACAACAAAGGGAACAGCAGGAACCATTTGAACCTAGTGTTAAGACACTCCGTTGCTTAATCCCTGCTTTCTCCCCAGTTCCCCAGTTTCCGCCTTTTCCTAAGCATTGCGTGTTGAGTGGCGGAGCTCAACGGCGCGCTTCTTCCCTGCTTGCCAGAACGAAGAAAAATCATATTTAATTCATACAATATCAATGCTATATGATATACAATTAACATATCAACGAAAGTAATATAATTAACCAAGCACTAGAGTATAGCAGTCCAATTTACGTCAATGAGTTAGTAAATTTGTAAGTAAATTGTCGCAACTCGTGACATGTTGGCTAATGCTGTCTCGGGAGGCATAGTGCGGGAATTGTTGGAGCAGTTGTAATTGTGTTACCGTATAGTTACCATCCTGTTACCGCCCTGTTACCACATATGTAGGACTTGGATCATGAGGTAATCGAATTATATTTTGATGAATAATTTCTTGGAAGACCAGGAAATTCTAGTTATAAGTTAAATAGATGAAGAACGTCAAGCTGTTTGCTTGTAAACGTGACGATTGTGGGTTCATTTCCCACTCGGGAAAGATGGTGTTTTTCTATGTCTATTTTCTTCTCTCTGGCAACTAAACAAAATGCGGCTTTGAGATCCGGCATTCAACACGCAATACCTCGAAAAAGGCAGAAAGTAGGGAACAGAGTGTCTTTTTTCGGGGGTTCCTGTAGTTCCTGCGCCCCCCTCTGCCTAACCTGCCACGTACGGGATAAAGCGTGAAGCTAAAAAAAAGTTGGATAAATTATTATAATTAATTAATTAATTATCTTTCAGCCAAGTTTTATTCAAGCAATTCACTTTGTATAAATGAGTCGAAAAATATAATTTTTACACATTTTCCCCACTAGTGAAGTAGATATAGTTAGATAGAGTCTAGTGTCAAAACACTCCATTCTCCATATCACTCATTTTTATTGCAAAATAGTTATATTAAAAACAAAAACAAAAACAAATCCTATACTATAATAAACTTCAACCATTTTAACTGTATATTGTACATTAATGTGAACGCTTGAATGTGAACACTTTGTTGAAAATCTTCTATAGTAAGGACATCTAATGTTTTTGACGATGCAATCAAACCTTAATTTACGACTCGAAATAAAGACGCAGGTAACGTTCGGAGTAGTTTTATTGTCACAGGTGTTCAAACTGGTACAGGCTAAGTGTTGCGGATACAACTGCGACCGCTTTTATTGCAACCGTTTATTACTTGATTATTGTTGACAATAGTGGTAAGGTTTTAAAAACTATGAAAGTTCATTATAAATAAATATATAAGAGGTACTGAGGACCGTCGTGGCGCAGAAGCGTAAGCGTCTTCCTATAAACGCGACGATTTTAAGGTCGATTCCCACTCGGTGAAGATGGATTTTTCTGTTGCCACTTTCTTCGCTATGGAAACTAGGCAAAGCGCGGCGTTGGGTTCCGCCACTTAACACGCAATGCGTCGAAAAGGCGGAAAGCAGGGAACATAGTGTCTTAACACTAGGTTCCTATGGTTTCTGCGGTTTCCTCTGCCTACTCTGCTAAGCGGGATAAAACTAATATAAAAATGAAGTTTTTCATAACACGAAACAGCAAGCCATTTGCAAATAGCCTTCTATCACTTTACTCTGTGAATATAAAGTAATGAAGGCATTTCATCCCAGAGTGTCCGTTTCGAATCGCACTCGCATCCGTCATAGCACCTGCGGCTCTTTATTAAAACTGGTAAAATTGCCGACTGCTGATTTTAAATATTTTCGATTCGTGCAAATTTTATATTTTGTTATATATTTTTTTGTTAAATGAAACGTCAAAAAGATAAAGCTCTATATGAATTTAGTATAAGTTTATTATTTTTTGCTACCTACCTATGTTGTCGCTAAGTCAGTTTCGATGTTGAGAGGCCATTTTTCATAATGAAAATACACACTAATCACTTAATTTAATCTTGTACGGAAATTTGTACAGAACTCCAATAAAAACTAATTATGTGATCAAAAACAATATTTTTCAAAAACTAATTATACCGTAAAGAATATTATATAACAAATAAGTTCTATTAATTTTAATAATTAAACAAAAAATTCAATACTCAGTGTTCTAAAAAAGAAAATCGTGAAATATATATATATATATATATCGATTTGAGCCTATTTTTTAAATAGAAAATTCTAATACCACACTAATATCTCATACTTTCTGTCCATATTCGACAAATAAGTGGTCTAGTCTTAAAAGAGAGGAGAAATAAACAATTGAATGCAGGGTTTACCTACCCAAGCAGGAATCGAATTCACAACCCATTTTACAGCCAAATATTTACACGAAGTCATATATCAATGAAACCTTTAAAAAAATATTTTATACAAGATTTGAACCTGTTATACTCTAGCGCTCTATGTTTCTAGTATAGCTCTATAATTAATATTATATCACAAAATACAAGTTAAAATTTTGTTAAACTTACACTGACTTTACTTGTTTTAAAATTAACAACTGCCAAGTACAAAGGTAACTCACTTTAAATGCTTTTGGCAACTTTTATTAGAAATAAAGCATTTTAAAGCTATTTTATTATGAAATTTACAAATACATAATAATTAATCAAAGGAATTTCTGTTTTAATAGTTTCCATATAGTGTGTAGCGCAAAGGTAAAGGAAAATGTAAATTTACCGATATAGCTTCGGATACTTAAATATTTTCAAAGTATCTTATTTCTCTTTGCGTTTATGAATGTTAACTAAGCTCATGCTAACGATTAGTCATTAGAAAATAAAATATATTTTTAACATAAAAGTAAATTTTTCTTAAGCTTCATAATAAAATCTAGAAAAGCCTTATTGTAACCAAATTAGTGTATATCATAAATATAATATAAGTTAGTAAATGCACCGTCTGTGAATGTACCTTCTCGTACGCGAGGCTATGTAGCGTGCAACACGGCAGCGCCTAATGCATCGAGCACATGCTATTCGATACTTTCCTTTAAGCATTTTATTTAAAATGTACTAAAATACGGATGGAAACTTGTTTACGATAGTACGAAACGGTTATAGGTGAAGTTTTAATTTTTATTATACATATGTAGGTACATGAAACTTCAAAATGAAAGTAGCACAAAAAATCAATTAAGTACAAGTGGGTCTCGCTCAACGAAAATTCTATACTGATTCTATACTAAATTATATTAACTAATGATTTACATAGTTTTATTCGCTTTTCAATCAAATCCAAATGACTAACGTATAGAATTTACTTAATCAAATATTAATTGAAGGAATCCACCTTTTCGACATCTTTAAGCCAAACCAAAAATTTTATTTCTAGGTCAAAATCCCGCCTCTCTAAGTGTGCGCAATTGGAACTTACAAATAATATAGTGATACTTTGTAGGTCAATAAAAATATAACTATAAAAAAGTAAATAAATCTAAATTTTTTAGCATGCACTAGTTTTGTATGCAATGAATTACAAATATACGTTTTCAATTGCATTTCTTATATCAGTTTTAACTAAAATTTTCAAAATTTTGAATGAAAACAGCTTGCAACTTAACAACGATTGTATCATTATCTCGTACATCAGTTTAGTGAAGCAACGTCCGTCCGGTCACAAGATGATGCATACAGATGATTTCCCCAGTGCTTGGGAGGCATATTAAGCGATATATTCCGGCTATCGATCTAGCATCACAGACAGTGGTTATGTACGTTCATATATGTACAATTCTGATACCCAATGAACTACAAAGTGACTATTTCGAGATAGCTTTTAGAGCAATCCTCATAGAAAGATAATTCTACTTTATTTAGAGTAATGTATAAGGGAATATAAATAAGTATATTTTTTATATTCTATGAGGGCAAAAAGCAGAAGGGCCATCTGATGTTAAGTGGACACCCTCGTCCATAGGCATCTACAATTTGAGAGGATGTGAATGCGTTGCCAACCAAATATTCAGACCAATCCCTCTTTATGGGCTTCCGGAACTCTCACTCGCCTGACGAAACACAGCAGCATTAATATGCTGCTGTTACACGACGGTATTCTGTGAGAGTGTGCTAATTACCCGGTTCAAGCCTGGCCCTTTTGAGCTACTGGTGTTGGTGTGCTTTGGCTCTACCATATTAAATTTATTATAGATAAAATTAAACTAAATTTAACTTAGAGCGTACTAAAGGCAAATTTTTCGCTTTATAATATGGTATTCCAGCAATATATATACAGGGGCCATAACTTAAACGAAATTCAAGCAAAAAAAGATTATCACCTCAACGCATTTTGCGCCATATATTTAAACAACCTACAAATATATTTCAACCTACAAAACACTATCCAAACAAAAATTTCAATTATGAACGCGATGTAACGCTCTCGTACATTTCACACCGGGTTTTGTGGTTATTACAAAAAACCTTTAAACGTATGGCCGCAGATTAGTTTTTAGTTCTACGCCGCGCTAGCTTTTAATGAATATTGCCAACCTCTGACATGTTAACGAATTGCCTGCAGATGGGCCGGGCTAAAGTTTTTAGTGGAAACGATGACTATTTCTGTATAATATTTAATTTAGTATTCATTTCAATTATTTTTTTTTGAAATTATTAACTTCTTCTTATATTATTTATTTAGCTTCACGCTTTATCCCGCATATTGCAGGGTAGGCAGAGCAGGAACCATAGTGAACTTAGTGTTAAGACACTCCGTTGCTTAGTTCCTGCTTTCTCCGTCCCTGCTTTTCCGAGGCATTACGTGTTGAGTAGTGGAACTCAACGCCGTGCTTTGCCTAGTTACCAGAACGAAGAAAATGGTAATAGAAAAATCCATCTTCTCCGAGTGGGGATCGAACCCTCAAACCGTCGCGTTTGCAGGCAGGCGCTTACGCCTCTGCGCCACGACGGTCCTCATTAACTACTAACTCTTTAAAAACAATTTAAAGAACTATATATACATTTTTTAAAAATTTCAATTACTCGATTATTTTACCCAGTAGAATATATTATATATACTCATATTTATACAAAGAAAAAAAATACACCTCATTTAACCAAAATTTTTAATAAGCTCTTTGAAGTAAACATCTTTCTTATCGTGAAACTCTTCCTCATTTACCTCTGGAATTTCACTTGGTCTAAATCGAGACACAGAGTAAGGCCCGGGTAGGTCCCAAACAAAGGATTTTATCTAAAAAGAACAATTATATATATTACTAAAACGAAATTATAATTTAAGTATTATTTAACCAAAAGGGACGGTTGTGGATTCGATTCCCGCTAAGGGGAGGCGCAGCGTTGAGTTTCACCACTCAACACCCAATATCTCACAAGATTGGCAAAAAGCAAGGAACGCCACAACATTGTTATATACATCGTAAAGCTAAGCTATATATAAGCGTGACAAATATATATATATATATATATATATATATATATATATATATATATATATATATATATATATATATATATATATATATATATATATATATATATATATATATATATATATATATATATATATATGTATATATATATATATATATATATATATATATATATACATATATATATATACATATATATATATATATATATATATATATATATATATATATATATATATATATATATATATATATATATATATATATATATATATATATATATATATATATATATATATATATATATATATATATATATATATATATATATATATATATATATATATATATATACACAGGCGAAATTCCCACTCGGGAAAGATAGATTATTTCATGTCAATTTTCGCCCTGGTGAAACAAGCACAACGCTGGGTTTCACTACTCAACACGTGACGCCTCGAAAACCCATGCGCGGAGAATGGAGTGTCTCAACACTAGGTTCCCACAATTCCTTCAGTTCCCTCTGCCTACCCTACTATAAGCGAGTATAAAGCGTTAAGCTAACAAATCTTTATATATCCTAAACAAACATAGAAAATTATAAAGTATTAAAGTAAGCTAACAATGTCATCTCATTTACATAAAACACCTAAGTTTTCCAAAATAATTCCTTAAAATGAAAGAACAAAGTAAAAAACATTAAAATATCATATAAAAGTTGTTTAAAACCACAGAGAACACAGTTTGGCACTTGTCTAAAGCAAATATTCGGGTAAAGGTGAAAAGATACGTCTCTACCTTATGATTTACCGCCCTGAAGTTTTGCAGTAACTTGAGTGCTGAACGCTTTTCTGTGGGATGTGAGGCCTGGTACAGTCGCAGTGCGCGGTGGAACTGGAAAAATCTTTTTTGACATTTTTGCTATTGATAATAATAAAATGTGCCGAAGCCATCGTAGTTTAGTTTTTGAAATATGTTAATTATTTAATTTAGTTTATTTTTTTTATTTATAGGGTATAATACAATATATATACTGGCAACACAATATATGTTCTGGTAGCATAAGTTTAGTATTGACACTCAAGTAAATAGCCCAAATTTAAAGAACGGAATGAGATAAAGGTATGTGTTTCTTCATTTCTGTATAGCTCTATCTGATATGTAAAATAAAACAAATAGGTAATGCAACTATGCAATTTTTGTTAACGTACATATTAAGTACTCAAGAAACTATTGGTTGGATAAATTAAAATCAAAATATCAAATAAAAAGATTACCATATATTATTTTAAAATCAAACTTTTAACCAAATAACAACAACACTGTTATACAAAGAAATTCAAGATCGATATCGCACATACTTAAACTATAGTAGTTAGATACGTCACAAGCGTCTCACCCGCTCTAAAAGGCACCAAGTATCGCGATAATTCTGTAGAAAGACCAAAGGCGTGAGCACTGCTGCATAGAAGGCCGCCTCCTTGTCCAATAAGTCGTCGCCGTCCGACATCCCGTATACTGTGCCGCGGAATTTACGCAAAAACGCCGAGTTCGAGTGCTCTTTGTCGAAGCTAGTGGGAAAATTTATATATTATTTAGTTATAATGTATATTTTAGTTATCTTATATAAAATATATCGTTTTTTAGGTTCACGCTTCATCCTGCACATAGCAGGGTAGGCAGAGGGAACCGCCGGAATCGTGGGAACCTAGTGTAAAGACGGTCTTTTTCTCATTTTCGAGACATTGCGTGTTGAGTAGACGAGGTAGGTAAGAAGTTTGTTTCAATTAGGTAGAGGTAGGTAAAAAGGTTGTGTCAATTTTTTTATCTTCATCATTTATCCCGCATGTAGCAGGCATTGTGTTTTGAGTGGCAGAACTCAACGCAGCGCTTGCTTAGTTGCCAGAACGAAAAAATGGAAAAAACCCGTCTTCCCCAATTGGAAATTGAACCCACAAACTGTTAAGTTTACAGACCACGATAGTTTTATATGATCCACCAATTCAATTTATCACAAAAGCTTTAAAATTAAAACAATACGTATATAACGGTACATTCTAATTACATAGCATTAAATTATAAATATATTTTCGTATAAAATGTATTTACTTTATAAAACATAAACTAAGCATTACTCCCTAGGGGCCGCTAGCCCTTTTCAAGCGTTTAGGTTTCTCACCTTAATGAACGCTAGAGAATTAATATTTAAATAAATATTTCATAAACAGCTTTAATCTTTTAACTTTACTCTTGTTTTAATGTCACGGACACTGTGAAGTAGTTAGAAGTAGGTTTATATTGTATAATTAAGATTTTATATACTCTTCTAAAGCTATTATTATGCTAGGACTATAGAAGTATAGAACGATCTAGAAAGAACGAGAACGAGAATAGAAAGAACGATCTAGAAGCAGATTGAAACATTTAATTATTATTTATTAATAGTTGTTATTCAAGTATGAAAATTTCATCAAAAATTTACTCATAAGTGAGTATATTTGAAATCCTCCTACCGACATCTAAATACTAAAACCTACTACCTCCACTTATCAAGAAACACTTATAGTTACTGTACATGCGTTCAAAGTTACTTTAGGCACTTAGGCAGAGAGCAAAGTCGTAGGCAAAAGCCATACAACGTATGCTGCAACGACGAGGAAAATCAGTTAAACAGCATTTATGACATCATAACTTAAACATTACTTCTCGAATGCTTAAATTGATAGTACGAGTTATAAAATAAATCATTTCTCCCTTTTAACATACAAGAGATTCTCTGATGTCTGTTCTATTAAATCCAGTACCACAAATTAGATATAAAATTAGATATCTAAGAACTATGTAAACGTACAAAACGGGGTACGCTTAGCAAATATTAAATTAAGTATAGTTATTTTCATCAGAAAGTAATATCTTTCAATTATAATATCTAAAATCACGTTAAAATCACATTGTTAGTCTTATTTAAATAAATATAAATATTTCATGCTATAGAGAATTTAAAGAGTTAAATCGTGTTAGAAGTTAAGCCGTTTCGTCCCTTTGCGCGTAATTCAAGACAGAAGTCACCCCTGTATTTTTTGAGCAAGCCAGCGAGCGGGCGAGCTAATTGAAAATTATTTGATAAATTCTTACCCCAAACAGGAATCGACCCTACAATTAACAGTTGAACACTGAGAAGCTACAAGGTCTATCTACAAGATAGTACTTAGTAAAGGAACATTTATTATCTTAAGAACTCTTTTTCGACCGTTGGCTTTGTACCCAAGGATAAATACAATATTCTCAAGGGAGCCAGACGCGACTGCGGTCTAGACGACAATTAAACCCGAATATGATTCAAAAATCTTCTCACAATAAAATTATGTGTAAAACCAGAATGCTGAGTTGCCGAAATTTTAATAAGTGAACAATTTTTCAATACTTGCTGTATTTTTCTGTAATTTTCTTAAGAAATGTTTCATATAAATATATTTATGTAGTATAATATAGTATATATCTTACAACCTAGACTTATATATCTAAAAGTTCTATCTACCGTGCTATATGTATTAAACTTAAAAAAACTAACTTATATGATTTTTCATGTTATCAAAATCTAAATATATTCGATTCAAAATATTTCAACAAAAAATAGAACACACCAAAATTTCGAAAGTTGGACAAAAAGGTTTTATCTTCTTTATATTAATACAGGATGTTTGTGAAAACAACTAAACCGTTTCTGATAAAACTTTCCCATGTGTAATTAGAATATTTTCCATATTATTTCAAGCTTTAAATACGTAATATTTCTACATAAAAATCTGATTCTATATATGAGATTAATAAAATCAAAATTGTAAACATCAAAAGAATATAAAATAAATGTATAATAATATAAAATCATAACATTTTTATTTGTACATAAATCTCAAGAGGGCCTTAAATTTCTGCGATGTGACATAAAGACGTTCCAGACCATTTCATCTGATAGAGGACTATTCTGGACGGATATGGCCGTTCACAGAATGTATAAGTATTTTATATCGAAAGGCATATTAAATTTTATAAAATTGAAATGCTGGAAATTCGCAAATATCGTGGTAGCATAAAATATGGGAAAATATAATTTAAATTAAAAAGAAATTTAAATTTTAAACAGAAAAAAATATACATAAAATAGAAACAATTTCATCCTGCATATAGGATAAGATAGGAGGATAGGTAGAGAGAATTTAGTGTTAAAACACTTCGCTCTCCGCTCTCTAAACGTCTTAATGAATACGAATTGAACTCGCAACGATCTCGTCAGACGAAAATCTAACCTCCTCTGCGCCATTATGGTCTCGGCTCTTATATGATTTTTAGTTTAAATTCTGCTACACCATAATATTGTAGGTAAAATCAACGAGGAAAACGTATCTATTGCTTATTCACTGTAGTTTTACATTTCGAAAATGTTTTGTTATTATATTGATAGTTCAATTGATGTTGGCATAGGGCTATATTAGATCACGTAGAGTGATTTCTAATTGTAACACGCAAATCAAAAGCTCCATTCCAGATAAAGTGTGCAAATATGTACGTATACCGTAATTAATATGTAAACCGAGAGTTACTTTTAAATATTGTCATACATTTAAGTTCTTTTTACATTGTACTAATAGCATAGTGTCAAGATATCACCTTATTCGCCCAATCGTGTTATAGAAACCGATACCAAAAATCGAAGCTAATCTAAGCTCTACGCATCACTCAATAAAATTACTATACAGTTTTAAGCGACCAATCTATAAATAACGGCACACGTATGTTATTTTATATTAAAAATGTATATTTCTTGGAAATTCGGGTCACGTCAAAATGTCAGTGTTTAGGCAGCGGTTTCGAGTGGCGTCCCAGTAGTATTGTCTCCGGTACAAACAAAGGCCAGTTTCATACGAAAGCATTAACACTCGACCCGTTTTTATTTAAAGCAGAACGTTTTAACGGTAATGAAACATAAACAAACTTTTAGAGGTTGGACAGGCCCGGATCTTGTGCTTGAGCTAAGTTTGAGAATCTATAAAGCATTTGCATTCATATGCATATATAGATATGATTTTCTTGCCCCGGTTCATCTTAGGCCTAAGGCATTAACTTTACTGAACCGGTAGTGAGCCGGTTTTTGATATTCAAACGATTAATTATTTGAATTTCTAATTCATAGTAATCTTTAATACTTATAAATAAAATTTAGGTAGAAATTATTTCATAAAAGTCTGCCCGGATAATAATAGTAGCCGTGTGTAGGTTTCAATACACAAGGCTATTAATAGATATAATAGTGTTGTGCTCACATATCAAATTTTTTTTGGCGTTTGGTATGAGCAAAAGCTCTACTATTTTTTAATATATTTTTTTAAAGTATGAACTATAGTCGTCTATGCACTTTTATCTCATAGGTGATTCATTGACCTCTTTTCTAAAAAAACCTTTCGAACGGGAATTAACAAAATATTTTGACGCGGTTTGGACTGTCAAAGGTGTCAAAATTTCCATTTTGTAATTTGAATGACGCAAACAGAAAACAACAGAAGAAAAAAGCAAATGAATGACGGATAACGAAACACAAATACATGTGTAAATGGCTGTATAAATTTGATTTTGGAGTTCCTAACCATAGAGAAAAAATTATGATTAAAGTGGCCAGTACGGCAAAATACCAATTTCCTATGTTAGGACCTAATATACCTACATAAATTATAGAGTATAATTAATTTTAAAGACATATACAACACTATAAAAAATCGCAGCTGATCAGTTTGATTATTAGATCTAAAGAACGCAGGTCGCAGCTACTGTGTTATAATATGGCTTTAAGCAGCAGTAATTATTGATAGACACTGTGCTTGCTTTACCGAAACTAAACGTCATTCTTCTGGGGAAGAGAAATTAAATAATTACCTCTAATGAGAATCGAACTTAAAACAGTCCCGATCAAAGCTCACAATCTATTTTATACAATTTTCCACAGTTAAAATAATATGCCATATTAATAAAATTTTAAGTTAAATTATGAAAACAATTCGCTCTGGTAAATTTACATTTCGTATCCTATAATGCATATTGACTGTTAAAAGTAGCGATCTGCTTCTAAATCAAGCTAACATGTTCATACATGTTTTGTTGTTATATGTAAGTTTTAATCCAAAAAGTTCTTACACTATCTATACTAAAATATTAGGAACCAATATTATATAGCTGAAGAGTTTATTTGGCTGAACACTAGCTCGATAGATGGACTGGACTATCCAGCTAAGTTGGATAGTCTAGTATTGGATAGCCTATAGGCTATATCTATCGTTTAGATGTAGTCTAAAGTACCAGAAGGTATTTTAATTTTTAGTTCAGATATTTTAAATCAGGGGAATTTTGTGTGTGAAGTGAATTTTAGTGTGATTACGATAATCACACTAAAATTCAACTTAAAAAAGAATATACAAATTAGATCTAAATATTTTACATAGATTTGTCACGATTTTTTTAAATGGTTACTTTAAGAGTAACCATTTAAAAAAATCGTGACCGATGACCGAAAAAAATCGTAAACCTATCTATTAATAAATTTAAATAATAAAAATCAATCGCTTACTTTTGATTCATTTTGACGTATATATAATATATAACATATTTTAATTTACATATATAGGAAGATATATACACATAGGAAGAAAAATATAAACATAAATTTTTAAAGTCCCTGATTAACGACACATTAACGTAAGTATTATAAAACCTATACTAATAAAACCTCCACCATATTATACTGCCGATAAAACTTAAAATTGCTCTGAAGTTAGTTTTAAAACTTATGCAGTTAAGTCGCTATTCCAAAACGGTTGAAAATTGCAAAAGTAAACTTTTGTCTCCGTATAAAAGCTTTCACGATTTAAATTACTTACTGAAGACGTAGTCGTGTCGACGTTCGAAGAAGACATCTTGAATTGTACACCGGTTCATTTTATGGAGGCAAGACATATATTATGTTTAAAAAGTATAGGTGTTAGGTGTATATATAGGTATATATGTAATTACTCGTTAGAAGTACTCGTTACAAAGTTTAAGCACAAACTTTATAACGAGTTTTTTTAGCGTCAAGTAGTAGTTTCAGTTACAATTTCTTTTGCAATTAAGTTATTTTAAGTAAAAATTACTTGAAACATTACTTTACGAAAAAGTTATCAGAAAAACTAATATTTTTACCACAAGTCTAAATTCTAATACAAAATGAGTTATAATGAAGAACTTACTACGGTAGTATGGCACGGAATCGTTTTATAATATCACTATTAGTCGGTCGCGTTCGCAGACACAGCTCTTCATCGTTCATTCTTTGAGGACTCAACGTCCACCTTTCCTCGGGCATTTCTAAATCTATTTCATCTAAATTCGTAGTAATCGTGGGCCACTGTAATTGTTTTAATTTAAAATTAATATATTTATAACAAGTATTGTTCTTCAAATAACGCTGTGCCTGCCTTAAAATGCGATGGTTCATAGGTTCGATTTCCATTCGAAGACATTTTATTTTAAGTTTCTTCATTCTAACTACCAGGCTAAAACGCGGCGTTGAATTCCGCAATGCCGTAAAAGATGGAAAACGGGGAACGGAGTGTCTTAAGAGTAGGTTCACTTCCCTTTGCCTACCCTGTTATGTTCCGGATATAGCGTAAAAATAAAAAAAATACTTAAAATAGTAACTACCAGGCTAAAGCGCGGCGTTGAATTCCGCAATGCCGTAAAAGATGGAAAACGGGGAACGGAGTGTCTTAAGAGTAGGTTCACTTCCCTTTGCCTACCCTGTTATACTCGGGATATAGCGTAAAAGTAAAAAAAAATAACTTAAAATAGTAACTCAACTGTCTCTTTAACGAAACCTGGAAATAATTTCACCTACAAAGAAATCAAATAGTTGAAAAAATAGAAAAAAAAATAGATAGATATATTTAAATTGTAGAGACCGGCGAAAGCAAGTTCAAGTAATGTTTTGTGTGAAATGTATGAAAGACGGTGTGGACGAAAAACAATGAAATATTTGCATTTAGGCATCTCAGACTGTAGTAGTGTATTTGTAAGTATATTTTCTAATAAGGCCAGGCTAATTATTTAAATAATAACTACCTGAAGATTTTAAAGCAACACTTACGAAGCAAAAGTGAGATGAAAATGTGCATTTTAAGTACGTTTAAATCTGATAAAAACAAAGATCCGAAACATAATGTGCGTAATGTGCATGACGTTTACATTAGTTTAACAACCACTATCCCAATTCTAAGATTTAAATCTTATCGAAAACTTATAGAACGTATTGAATGCTAATGAAAAAAAAAAGTATAGTCACCCCACGATATGGACAAGATAAAATGAGCTCAAGATTTATAAATTTTTGATAGCGTCCAAATATGAAAATGATTTAAAAAATTACTCTTTTACATTATAATATTCACAGGCTGTTTAAAGACAAGTAAATATTGATAATATTATCAATAATATATAATTTATAAGACTTAATTACATTTTTGTTCCTGTTCTGGCAAAATAAAGTAGAAATGGGATAGTTTTCGAATATTAAAGTTATATATTATTTTCCAATACTATTTTAAAAACTGAGAATAACGGCATATCTCCATCAATTGTCATTTTAGTACTATCAAAGAAAAAGTATCATATATGTCACCACTAATTATGTACACTACTGTTTACGTTATAATTTTCTTTATTTATTTATACTTATTTCCTAATTTACTCAAAGACAATTATTAAGATTTAACTAGCATTAAAGCAGTACATATTGATTACAACAAATATTTAGAGTAATATAATATTGCACTTACTAAGAAAATAAAGTAAAATACAACGTAAAGTATTCGCGATCCCATATCTTCTGTTTTAGTCCATTCATTGTAATTTGTTTCTCAAAGGTCAAAGTTAATTATCCACAAAAACCATTACTGAGTTCATTAATTCTTACAAAACGGTGACGACAGCATTTTTCCACTGAGTCTGAATTTTTTTCACAAATTTCACTCAAAAATTGACGTTTACAAAGCAAAAATGTAGATAAAAAATATATTCCATCTAATATTTTATGGTTGAATGAAAATAAAAATTATTATGGGTTGAACCCAATGAGGCATAGCAACCCTTGGGTTGTTTAGTCTACAATTTTTGATTTAATAAAATATTAAAAATAATTTTCTATTCTTTAGAGTATTTTTTTTTAAATTCATTGCATAAAGAACGCCTTGTTTATTTCGATACAGTCTGATTAGACAGGTGACATAATAAATGTATTCTTTAAATATGTATAAATATGTATGTATTGGTATTTAGTTTTTTTAGTTTTAGGCTCTTACGTATTGAAATCGGTTTGTACACTAGCCAATATCCACTATCTTTTTATTTGTTCTCTAAGGTTTACCTGGAAGAACACTTGTCGTAATAAGGCCGCTTTTACACCACAATCATGGCTTAGTTTAATTTTCTATTTATACTTTCTATATGATGATGTAAAAAAGTAACAAATAATTATAATAATGTACAGCGTAGAGTTCCATCACTCAACATTTAATACAACGTGAAAACCGAGATCTTTACCTTAGTTTGAATCGATTCATTGTTTCTCCTAATACTACTATAAAAATTGAATTTATTTTATGATATAATAAAACAGGGCAATCTATAAAAATTAAAAACAAATTTACTTTGAGTATACACATTGATAATAATTAACGGCGTTAATTAAAAGCCAAATACGTTTAATCACAGATCATGACGTACAGTTTGCATAATAAATTATTTATAAGAATTTCAATTTCACATTAAATGTCAAACAAGGGATGGGAGAAATTAATCGAAAATTGGTCGCACTGCACGCGCTCGCCTGCGACCTGTGAATTTAATACATAAATACTCGAATCGTTGTATTATTACGATTGATTGATAATTCAATCAGGACTTTTGTTGCCATTTAAATTTTAAATTTTAAATTTAATGTAGATTGTATGTTATTTTTGTATACGTCAGAATGATATACTTAATTCTATACATATATAATTGATATTGATTTAAGATGATATACTATATGTACAAGACTGTATAATATATTATCATATATTATTCTCATTTATTTTTCACTGATTTCAATAAATTATTTTCAAAAAATTTTTCATAATCTTCCTAACCTTTATTGTATTCTGTGTATTCGTTTTAAAAAAAGCATATATAAACATTCATACAAAAGGCCGCTATTTTCTAACATAAAAGCATCTGTATTTTAGTAACGATATCTTTTTGCCTTTAGCATTTATTTAGATATATATTATTAGGTTCTTTCATGCAAAATCAGGGCGTGTTATAAAAAAGTATATTTAAAAAAAAATAACGTATGATAGCACGGCGTTGAGTTCCGCCACTCAACACGCAATGCCTCAAGAAAGGCGGAAAGCAGGGACGGAGAAAGCAGGGAACAAGCAACAGAGTGTCTTAACACTAGGTTCCTATGGTACCTGCAGTATCCTCTGTCTACCCTGCCATGTGCGGGATAAAGCGTGACGACATTAAAAAAAAACATATTACAATATCAATAAACTTTAATGAGCTAACAACACAAAAGGTAATGACAGCAACAATTTCATATGACAATTTACACCATCGTTCGAAACAACAATTGAATCTTCTAACTTATTCATTAATTTAGGTAAAGCAGACGAAGTCGATGGACTACGCACTGTCGTAGTTTTAGGCAAAGATACCTGAAAAATATTGTATTTATTATAACTTTTATTAAATTGTCGTATCTCTACATTAGTTGGGTTAGTAAACAGATTATGGTTTCCGAATCCGAAATTTCGAAATAATAGTGTTAGGCTCTACGTTCTTTACTTTTCTAATGAAATGAAAAAATATTCTTCTCCGCAAACGGAGATGGAACGCATATTTCGCTATTGGAAACCGCTAGAAAAATAATATGTTTTTCCCTTATGTCTTTTCTGGACTACAGCTAGAAGCATAAGTATTAGGTTAACTGTTAATAATGCGTACATATATGCGTAGTAGGATCCAGGACCCCGGACATATATAATATGTATGCGACAAAATTGGTTTATTTACAATTGGAGTAATAATTATTATATTTTTTTAAAATAAGTAGTAAGTTTAATACTAGACTACTTCTAAATTCTTTTATATATATATATATATATATATATATATATATATATATATATATATATATATATATATATATATATATATATATATATATATATATATATATATATATATATATATATATATATATATATATATATATATATATATATATATATATATATATATATATATATATATATATATATATATATATATATATATATATATATATATATATATATATATATATATATATATATATATATATATATATATATATATATATATATAAAGTGAAGATCAAACTAGATAGCTTTTTTGATTTTTTAAATATTAATCCATACTAATAATATAAAATATTTAAAGAAAAACACAAAATTTTCGAACGCAACGGAATTTCAATGCGAATCGTGCAAGCGCTCTGACCACTGAGCCATGCGTTGTTAGCATCTCTGTTGGGGAACAGTATCTTAACACTTTTTTTTCTATATGTCTTATATATAAAACATATAGATCACAAGTATATACCTTTTCATGAGCCCGAGGTTTCATAGCATGCATCAAGGTGGTGCCAGCGATACGTGACTGAAACCAATACAATATAGGTTTATATATATTGTATGACAACGACACTATTCGTGGAGACAACTTCATACTGCGGTGGAGATCTTATTTGAATTATTAAGAAACTGCTGGCGGGACAACCGTGGAGTTTGTGGTAAAATTTTAATATAGTAAATTTAAGTTTTGTATACGATTTTCATTTAATTCACTTCAAAACGCTCTTACAATAATGTAAGAAATGTTAATATTGTACTACTTATAAAGAACCTAATAAACGACCAGTTTTTTTTTTAGCTTCACGCTTTATCCCGCACATGGCAGGGTAAGCAGAGGGAACTGCAGGGACTGTGGGAACCTAGTGTTAAGAGACTCCGTTGCTTAGTCCCTGCTTTCTCTGTCCCCGCTTTCCGCCTTTTTCGAGGCAATACGTGTTGAGTGGCGGAACTCAACGCCGCGCTTTACCTAGTTTCCAGAGCGAAGAAAATGGAAATAGAAAAATCCATCTTCCCCGACTGGGATCGAATCCAGAAACCGTCGCGTTACGTCGACGTTGCGCCTCTGCGCCACGACGGTCCTCTTTTTTAATTAAGATATAAAAATAAAAATCACAATAAGAAAGCGGTTATTTTTCTAAATTAAGATTTCAATTAATTGATTTTAACTCATTTAATCAATGAATTACATTAATATTTAGTGTACGTTTAAATTATCCACAGCATTTAATAATTACTTCAAGATACTTTCTTGAAGTAATTATTAAATACTGTCATAGTTGTAGTCGTATACAAAAATGCAATAATCATTATTACCAACTATATAAGGTAATGGTATAGTAGAAGCTAATAAATTATAACACATATATATTAACCTGTACAGTCAGCATTCTATTTTTCTTTTGGTACATGTTCATAGGAGCAACATTTTGTATGAAGTCCTCCATTATAAAACGGGCGCGCGCTACAACGAGGTCCAGAGATCGCATTTGCTTCGCGATATCCACCCGTTTTGATATCATTAGGAACTTATTAACCTAAAGTAAGAGGAATTAGTTTTTTATTATGTTAATGTGGTAAATACTGCATTTAATTTTAAATATTAAGTTGCGGGTGAGGTTTTCTCAGCAGAATTGCCAATCTTTAAAAAAGTTCTATTATATATTTTTTTTATAAAAATGTTTAGTTTTTTTGGATATTTATATTTTAATTAATTATTAAGATGATCACATGTGTACGTCAGATAGAGCGAACGGAGGAGTGTCAGAGGAGCCCAATTCGATAATAAATATCGAATTGAGCCCCTCTGAAACCTACACACTCCACGACTAAAGTTACAAGGGTTCCAAGCGCGGCCTGGTAAGAAGAGTCCACAGCAAACTCAGCCAGGTTACCCTACTTTTAGATTAAACGAATAAAAGTCAGAAATTATTATAAAACTATCAGAAATTCCCAAGAGAACAGACGTAAATCCTTTAAAGTTGTAGCCTAAATTTGATTGTAGGCAGAAGTTTGAACATCAGCCCATTGCATTAGGACTTTACCGGCATCTTGATAAGCTTATGTTGTAATTCAGTTCTTACGAATCCCGAGGTATCGCTTACATAATATTACTTTAGTTCGTGCTTATCTTCAAAAAGCTTTCGAAGTTGGTGAATCAAAAGAGAATTTTTATCATAAAATAAGGAGATTTAATACTGAATCTGACTGTAAACGCGACAGTTTTGGGTTCGATTTCCATATATGGCAATGAAGTACTTTTTTACCTCGTTCTTATAAGATATTAAGTGCAGGCATTAAGATCCGTCAACCAACACATAATTTATGGAATATTTCTTTTTGGTAATAAGTTCAATTCGTACATAAATCCATATTTAAATGAAATAACTATAATTAAGAAGTAATTTAAGTAGAGTTGAAATTCTATTGCTTTTGAATAAGTATGTTAAATAATATGTCACATATTTTACTTCTAGTATGTTTATCAACGATACTCTTGTTATTGATCTAATTTTGAACCAACCAAAAAATAAAGATCAGAGTGCCTTAACACTAGACACCCTTTGCCTAGCCTGCTATGAGTGTGAAGCTATAATTATATAACAAGAATAATGAAAACCTTGCCAACAGGACACCAGCCGTACTTCCTTGTCATCGTCGGATCAGTTATTAATATCCAAAGAACTGTGATTATCCTAGGAAATGTAGTATGAGGTTCACCGGACATTATGCCAGGGGTTTTGACTAAAGCATCGAAATCTGGTTCAGTTTCCAATATGGACGTTTCCAACAATAATTTGGTGCGAATCAGAATCTTAATAAGTTCCGGTATGAGACTGCCCTCGTCACCCTCTAGATTTCTAAATCAAAGTAAAATAATACATAGAATTCAAACTATAAATAGCGATATTAACAGCCATATTCGCGGAATTAGGTTGTGCTTTTCTAAGTATCATAAGCAATAACTAGATTATGTAACATAAAGATCCCTTTAGTACAAAGAAGTAATACGTAAAAAACTTTCTATTCTTAGTGAAAATGCCGTTAATTATCAAAATTGAATAAGCAAAAGGTCTGTCGTGACGCAGAGGTGTAGCATCTATCTGTAAACGAGACGGTTTGTGGGTTCGATTCTCACTCGAGGAACATGGATCGTTCTATTTCCATTTTCTTCGCTCTGGTAACTAGACAAAGCGCGGCGTGGAGTTCCGCCACTCAACGCGCAATTTTTCGAAAAAGTAGTACAGAGAAAGCAGGGACAAAACAACGGAGTGTCTTTACACTAGGTTCCTATAGTTCCTGCAGTTACCTCTGCCTACCCTGCCACGTGCGGTATAAAGTGTGACGCTATGAATAAGCAAGATGTTAAAAGTATATTGATATGCCACTAATTTCTTACACTTCAAGTAAAACGAGGACGTATATACGTATACAATAATGGTTATTTTATAATTTTTATAATTAAACAAAATTGAAAATGGGAAATTATTTTAGTAGTTAGCTTACTTTAGTAGTTCTAACATAAGCCTTCCGATTTTCCCAGACGCCGGCCGAGGATATGCGATACAGTCAGTGCTTATAACCTTCGCTGGAGGCATTTCGGTTTCAAAGGCAGAAGCCAGTTCTCTCTGACGCGAGTCCTCTGCCGCCAACCAGTCCAGGGTTAAAGAGGACCGATACGCAGCCACACCAGACAGTGTTGAATGAGTTGCATTTTCCGGATAGTAATACAAATTCTCTGCAAGACACTGCAAAAGATATATTCATTAAATACAATTTGAGGCGTAGCGTCTCCTTGTAAATAGGATAGTTCGTAGGTTCGATTCCCACTCGGGAAGAGATAGATTTTTCTATTTCCATTTTCTTCGCTCTGGAAACTAGGAAAAGGCGGAAAGCACGGACTAGGACATGGAAGTCTTAACACTAGATTACTATGATTCCTGAAGTTCCCTCTGCCCACCCTGCCATATGTGAGATAAAGCGTGAAAATATATAAAAAAAAAGTTAGAAAATTTTTTTCCACTGAATTTCCGAAGTAAATGGACTTTTAACAACTTTAATATCACTTAGCAATTAAGTTAGCAAAGTACTTGTCTTAGGGACTTTAAAGCTAGAGTCGTTATACAAAACATTGATAAAAAATGTTCATCAATGAAAATTAACAGAAATTTAACATTTTTTAAAGAAAACGAGATACTTTTAAAGCTATTAAGCCTAGAACTTAGTTTGATAAAGTTCGTTTTTGAACAAAACTTTTCCTATTATGTACTTTTTGTAAGGATAATGCTCTCAATAAGCAAAGAATACATTGTAGGAGGCGCACCGTTCCAGGAATTATAATTGTACAAAGTTTTTCAATTCGGCCTTCTTTTCAAGTCAAATGACGACCTAAATGAGTTTATACAATTTCGTGTTGAAATTGAAATGGCGGACAAGAAATAAGCAGGTCGAGTTGTTTTAATATGATGAAATAAATGGAGGCAAATCTGTGTAATATATAAGTGCACTTGTAGTGCAGATATTCTGAGAAAATATTATATATATATATATATATATATATATATATATATATATATATATATATATATATATATATATATATATATATATATATATATATATATATATATATATATATATATATATATATATATATATATATATATATATATATATATATATATATATATATATATATATATATATATATATATATATATATATATATATATATATATATATATATATATATATATATATATATATATATATATAATATTTTCTTTTCTCAGAATATCTGCACTACAAGTGCACTTAAAAATTAGACAGATGTGCCTCCATTCAAAATGAGGTGACCGAGGCGTATAGAAAGTCCCCAGTAGTTTGAAATAACTTTTTACTTTTTCAACTACTGTTGAAAGCTTATTATTTGAAAGCTTATTATTCAAACTTGCGCCAAAATCAATACGGAAAACTTTAAAGAGGATTTGATATTTTTTTATTTAGTTCTTTGTGTAACTTAATAATGAGTTTTAATAGCTATGTGGTTTTTTTTTTTCACTAGATATACATGTTATGATATAAGGAATATTCGCATTCGCGGATATTTGCAGACAAATATCAATAATATATAAATTTGACGATGATAATAGGTTAATAAAATCAAAATCAGTTTACTATTTATGTTTTTTATACAAAAAATAGTAAAAACGCGTAATAACATTAATATTCTTCGACAAAATTTTTAATGCAATCTAAACAATTTGTCACAATAAATTATAAATATAATAACTTTTCATAAAAATAATAAGTAACGACGGAACGGACGTTCAAAGTGCTACAAGTGACGCCAAATTAAAAAAAATACTGAATATTTGCATTCGCCTTCGCAAATATCAGTAACACGCACATATTCACATTCGCATTCGAATTCTCGAATATATATGTTCCTATATGTATATTATATGTTTCATATGTTCAAGATTATAATTTTATTAAGTAGATGTAAATCATATTAAGACTGAAATAATTAGCTAGAGCCCATAAGAAACATATTCGAGTTCCGAAACGTTTCTTTCGCAAAATAGATGACAATAAGCAACAAAAAGTTGATTATATTAAAAATACAATCAAACACAAAGAATTTCGCAACTTATAATGAAAATTCTTTAAAGGCCCATAACTGAAACTTTCCTGTGTTAAGCTACACAATATTCTGATCCACTTCATCATAATGGTTCGCGCCTCACTCATCGCATCCCTAATTTCGAGGGACCCGCATACTCCCGTTATTCGTAAATTGCCTTACCAAAACGAAATCATGCTACCGTAAATATAATACGTCTCCACAATTTTGTTCGTGCTATAAAAAATTCCACAAAAAATTGGTATTTTGATGGAAATCGATTGTTTAAATTATAGCTTCGCTTTTAATGATACAGTCACGTTATATGTCCGAATGTTCTTTATACTTTGCCACAAAAGTAGAAAAATATATAACGTATGCTTTTTTTGTCATTATTCATTTTGTTCATTTGTTACCAACACCCCAAATTGCCACTGTTAGACCAGAGCGGCACAAAATACAATTTTACTATGAAAAAACCTAGAGCTAACCTTAAACATATTTTATAATATAAAATTAATATTCGGTTACTTTTCTTTAGCTTTAAAGTAAAGGAGGATGAGGCATGAGGAACCGCACGAACCGTGGGTAGTGTTAAAACACTACGCTCCACGTTATTCGCTTTTATTAGGTACTATATATTGCGTGTTGAGTGGCGAAACTCAACGCCGAGCTTTGCCTAGTCGCCGACCGAATACATTAAAAAAAAGTCATCTTCGTCGAGGAAATCGCGGAAACCCACAATCAATCGCGTTAACATACAGGACTTGCGACACGACGGAAATAAGAATAATAAACAATAAACATAGACGTAATGAATTTCCAGAAAATATTCAAAATAGTTGAACCAGGTAACAGACTCTATTATAGATGTGACCCAAAGCCAAGGGGTTAACATGTAAACAAATTAAGCTCGTAAAAATGCTTGATGCGATGGGGTGTTAGCGGCAAGGCTTTATTGCTTACATAAATTTCGCCCTTACATCTTATTTTTCGGTAACCAAATTTGCTGAATTTAATTAAGGCATATTTATACTGCTTTCGTCTGAGAATTTTCTTCAGAGACTGTCATTAAAGGTGACGTCGACTTGTATATTACGAAGGTTGTTTATTATACGCAGCTTTTGGAAAAGTTGTTTATTTTTTTATTGAAAATTTAAATATTTCTTTTTTTGGCATTTCGTCAAAAAATGAAACAATTTACATTAATTCAAAACATATAGGTCATGTGTGAGTCGTAGTCACGCACTGAGTATTGTAGATTTTCTATTAAAAAAATAATTAATAATAGTAATTGACAAATTTGCAAGTACTGTAAAATTTTACAAATTATAAATATTCACATTTTTTTATTGTGAAATAGAAATTTGAATATTCATTTCAACCTCACTCTATTTTGGCGAAATTTTTGACACACACAAATAAACAGGTGGATGGACAGCAAAGTGATTCTAGGTTATTCCGTGCTTTCTTTTAAGGTATAAAGCCCTAAAAGTATTCGCAAGTTCAAATATACAGTATACGAGTAATACCGCGAGTACTTGTATATATGTAAGTTCATTTTGGTTAATACGAAAGTCGCTTTCATTGTAGCTTGCAAATGAAGTAAATGAAAGAAAGAAAAAGTATAAAGTAAGAAGTATTAAGAACGATATTAGCCATATAAACATACATACATATACATATATATATGTATATATATATATATATATATATATATATATATATATATATATATATATATATATATATATATATATATATATATATATATATATATATATATATATATATATATATATATATATATATATATATATATATATATATATATATATATGTGTATATCAAGTGTTTCACGTTATAGTTAATCATCAATAAATCACTAAGTAGTTAACAAGCAGTTATAAGTTTAAACAACACAATAACCGACTTTTACCGCATAATGCACGCTGTTCGGCCGCATTGCCCGCATTAGGGTTTGTATGCGGATGCTTTTCAATGTAACCCGCTGGAGCTTTATTACATTCGTTTTTATGTTTTACAATTTATAGTGGAGCTTTTTTCCTTTTCATACTGTAGCTGTAAGCTTTTTATGTTTATAATGTATGAGAACTCATGTACTAAGTAATGTTATATTGTAATATGTAAATAAATTATTGATTATATATAATACTTATATACGTAAGAAATATTTTTAATTTTGTCATAATATATTTTTTTTAATTCTTTTTTTTTTAGCTTCACGCTTTTATCCCGCATATTGCAGGGTAGGCAGAGGGAACTGCAGAAACCATATGAACCTAGTGTTAAGACACTCCGTTGCTTTAATCCCTGCTTTCTCCGTCACCGCTTACTGCCGTTTTTTCGAGACATTGCGTGCTGAGTGGCGGAACTCAACCCTCAAACCGTCGCGTTTACTGGCAGACGCTTACGCCTCTACGCCACGACGGTCCTCTCAATAAATCAAATCAATTATAATGTTAATATAATAGTCACAATATTATATTATAAAATTATGTCAAACAGTTTGGGCAAAATAAAGCACAACAACAGCTAGTAGTATAAGCTATGATATCTCTTTTTTACCGGAAAGCAGAAGCTTTTGTGTTCTCCAATCACCGTGACACTGGCGAAGTGAATTGAGGCACGCTCGAAACGCCATAATTAAAGAGAAGAAGAAGTGTAAACTATAGGGATCCACTACGGTTGACCTTCATAATACTCATGAAACTAGAGAAAGGTCACGTAAAAAACAAGACGATATGAAAAAGTAGACGAGACGAAAAGGGCTAAGCGTTGGTCGCATTGTCCTCTTGCAACGTTGCCAGAAACGAATGGTTAAGATAAAACTAAAATAAATAAATAATACTACTTTATTTTATTTGTAGAAACGTTTTAACTCTACAATTTTACTATTGGTATTGTTTTAAAGATCTAGAATAGGCGGATTGGTAAAAAATATAGCCGAAGTTTGAACAGTTCAATCGATAATTGATTAAACTAATTCTGGATGTTAGCCAATTGAACTTAAAAGTCTAAATGACTTTCGCTCGAATGACGCACGCTCTTTGTCAGTCTCAAAAATTTTGTCTTTTAACAAAAAGAGATTTCTAATTTAACCATCAGTTTATCAAAAGTGATAAGCTAAAAAAACGGTGCGCAAGTGCGCGTGCGTAATTTTTAACACACAATTAGCAAAGAAGTCTAATTTAAAAATCCTGGTATTCTTTCTCTTTTCTCCGTTTTGTGAGATTAGGACCAAATTGATACCTAGTTAGACACATTGCAACTGAGATAAAATAGTTCATCATTACCAAGTTAATCTGATAACCAAAATTGTATATAACATTACGTTTACCTTTAAACATGTTAATTATAATGATAAATTGAGGACCGTCGGGGCGCAGAGGCGCAACGTCTGCCTGTAACGCGGGTTCGATCCCCAGTCGGAGAAGATGGATTTTTCTATTTCCATTTTCTTCGCTCTGGCAAACTAGGCAAAGCGCGGCGTTGAGTTCCGCCACTCAACACGCAATGCCTCGAGAACGGCGGAAAGCGGGGACGGAGAAAGCAGGGGCTAAGCAACGGAGTGTCTTAACACTAGGTTCTCATGGTCCCTGCAGTTCCCTCTGCCTACCCTGCCTTGTGCGGGATAAAGCGTGAAGCTAAAAAAAAAAAAATAATTTTAACCAATTTACGTACATACTACTTCAATTCTATATAAATTTCATACTTGATGTAAACAAATCCGTTAACTATTTATTACCATAACAGCTAGCAATAAAGCTTAATAAAACAAGCGGTGTATTTATAACAGCATTTTAAAAAGCTTCGCAAAAACTTCGATCAAAGCTGTTTTATAGCGTCATTATTCAAGGTATAATTGAGAAAAAAGGGTGAACGAATCCCATTAGCCCACAGGTGAACACCGCTATGAACTCGTTTGTACCGCGGTATAATAATTATCCATATTTATGGTTTATGGAAACAGTAACATGCTAGAAATTCACATTTCCCAAATTTATTACACGAGCAATGAGTAAATAATGTTTCATTTAAAACGTGAAAATTTTTCCTAGAAAATTTAATGAATTAATTTTGACGAAACTCTATAATATTAAGAAGATATTAAATAATATTTTAGTTTTATTAATAGTTTTAGTATTTATTAATAGTTGTACAGTGCCGTAACTATCTTAAAATATAACTTAAATAAGCTTGCATTCCGCCACACAATAATATACAAAGGTCGTATTGAACTCTGAAATAGAAAAAGGAGTGCCTTGACAATATCTTTTTCTACCCAATTTACGGTAGAAAGTGTGAAACTAAATAAAATACCTTACAAAATTTCATTTCGAAACAGATGTGCACAATGCAAGTTAGTAAGTAAGCACTTACTCGCAAGAAGTAGTATTTTGTATTTGTGACAGGTAAGTATATTGGTTAATATCGATAAACTATAACATTTTATATCTCTATAAAGTTTCAATTTTCTAGATACGTACTCATTCTTTCAGGTAAGCTGGTTACGCAATTTTGTTTTGACAATGTTAAGGCGACATTGAGAAAATTGAATTTACAATAAGGAGCTTACTATGAACTATGCAAGATTATATAATATTATTATTAAACTAGCGAATTGATTGGGGCTTTTCCCGCATAATCGATAATCTCAGATTTAATCTAACATTTACGGATTTACTCTCTTTGTCTAACGTTTTTTTTTTTATTTTTTCCATCCCGTATATGGCAGAGTAGGCAGAGGAAACTGCAGGAACCGTAGGAACCTAGTGTTAAGACACTCCAGTGCTCAGGGACGGAGTCTGATGTGTGTTGGAATGTAATGAAAAAGGTACAAATAATAATGAAAATCGTCATCTCATACGCCATATATTATCTGGGCTGATGTTGCTCTCGTGCAGTAAACCCAGATTTTCATACTTACATTCCGTGATCCACCGGGAATTCCCGGATTAAAGTTGCCCTATATGTTGCTCTACAATGTCCTCAATTTTTAGTGAAAGTTCCATAAAACAAACAAAGTTCATAAGATCACACAAATTTACTCATATTAATAGAATACGTATTAACCAATTAATAAGATACAAAACAAAATTCAAACCTACATATAAATATTACTTACGTTATCTACACATATAATAAGAATAGATATTATCAAATTTTAAGAAGGCCAAAAGCTGCCGTCTCTTTCTCCGCAACGCGAGAGTACTAGATTCGATTTCCACTCAGAGAAATAATTTACTCATTTTTTCATTTCCTCGCTCTCATAACAAGACATAACCACGCTAGTTGAGTTCCTCCGTTCAACATGCAATGTCCCCAAAATTAGAAAGGTAATGCAGTAAGGAGTATCTTAACACTATGCAAAAAGCAATTTTTGCTAAGGAAACAATTGGTTACTTAATTAAATACTCACAATTTCATCTCGAAAAAAAAACCTAATAAATAACCACGAGTGTACTCAAAAGTCCCCAAATATCCCATTAGCAAACTGGTAACATTGCTACATATGAGCTCGTACAGTATAATGCTAGCATTAATAGCCTATCTATCCGGTTATGGCGTAATAAAACGTGGCATGGCATTTTGCAAATTACACACGTATCTCATGGCTTTTCTGTTTGATTTATATATACTTTTGTTTAAGGGAAACCAGGAAAAATTACCTGCAGTTATATTAAAAATGTTATAGACCTTTAGAAGGCATCGTGGCACAGCTTTGCCTTTTTTATTTCGCCTTGCCTTGTAGGTTCGACCTAAGTTCGAAAGTATAAACTATTTTCATTTCCCCCCTGTGGCGAAACATAGCAATTTGAACTAAACTGACGATCGTTGTATTGCAGAGGCGCAGCGTCTGCCTGCAAACGTGACGATATATGGGTTCGATTCCTAGTTGGATTTTTTATTTCCATTTTCTTCACACCGGCAACTAGGCAAAGCGCAATATTAAGTTCAACCACTCAACACACATTGCCTCAAAAAGGTGGTGCATGGAGAACGGAATGTCTTAACACTAGGTTCCTGCATTTCCCTCTTACTCTGTCCTTAGCGGGATTCAGCGTAAAGCTAAAAAAACTTAGAACGTTCAGAAATTTCAATCAAATTACAAATATACGCGACAGATCTAAACAAAACATAAAGATTTTATTTATTACAACATTCTACCGTATCTATGATTAATGTAATCAAACGTCGTTTATAACATTTTTGTGTAAATTTTATGAGATAATGTGAAAAAGTCATGGTGATTTACCAAGAGCTACTCACGTTATCGCTTAACCGCGGGATAATTACTAAGTCCCTTACGTAAAATTAAAACTGGCAGTAATGGCGCACAATATGAGGTTAGCATAAATTTATAATTGATAAAACATGTCCTGAGGACCGTCGTGGCGCAGAGGCGCAGCGTCTATCTGTTAACACGACGGCTTGTGGGTTAAATTCCCACTGGGGGAAAGAGAGATTACTACATTTCCATTTTCTTCACACTAGCGTTTACTCCCGTCACTCGAACACACGAAACATACTCGTTATAGACAAATTTCCACGAAAGGCCAAAATAGGGAACGGACTATCTTAACAGTAGGTTTTAACGGTAGTTCCTACGTTGGATAAAGCGTGCAGCTTTGTAACATGTTCTTGTTATCCATTTTGAGCTCACAATTACATAAGGTTTTTTAACTCCTCGTCTCGCCATAAAGTTGGCACACTTCTTATAGGATAGATAATTTTGTCACTTAACACTTCAAAAGAGAACTAAAATTGATTGTCTAATTGAATAAAGAATATTTTCACTTTAAAAGTCCAAAGCTTATCTTTAACATCTCTGTATAATACAGATTCACGACAGATGTACAGACATTTTTGATTTTAATATTATTTTTTATTTAGATTTTTTACAAAAAACTTCCATAGGAATTGATTATTGAGTAGCAACGTTGAATTTGGAAAACCGAGCGTACTGTCACGTGCCTGTCAGATCAACGTATTTTTTTCTTAATCCGGCCCCACATTGCGGCACGAGCGCCTATTTATTGTTCCAAATTAAATAAAATAGAACCTACACAAAATAGTGAAACTACTAAAGAAACTGTAAATCGTTACGGCTCAAACTTAAATTATAATATATTTATAACTTAAGTTTGATGAACATATTTAAAAAGGATAGATACTCGTATATTATTACTCAAAATTTAGAGTATGTATATCTAAGTCAGCGCTAAATACGAAATAGCACTTATGTATAGTTTAGTATAAACGTAAATAGTAACACGATAATAAAATACAATAAATAGTTAAATATTAAAGATAAAAATAATAAGCCAAATGTTTAGACACACAATTGCTATCTTCTAGTTTAAAAACAGGTTTTTTTAGTGAAATATGTGTACTTTTCTCAAATATAATTAAATAAGATAGAGAACCTACTACCTTTACATACTGTTCTCCTATTTCTGACTCTATCCAAACACGTATGATAAACTTTAGGGCCTCTTTTGTTTAACTAGTTTGAAGATGAAAATAATTTAAATATAGTGCAAAAACTCTCTGTATTTTTTCTCTCTCTCTCGCTCTCTCTAACAGAGAGATCATAGCATTCCACGATTAGTTATATGTGCTATAAGAATATTATATAGAAATAAATTATCGATAAAGCGTACCTGCACAGGAAATAGCACGAAAGTAAATATTACCGCGTACATTGTATATGTTTGGATACATTATATAAATTTTATATTACGTACATTTTTCCCGGATAACATATTAAATTGACTTTTTATATGTTAAACTTCATCTCTTCTGTCAGTTCAATATTCGTTCTTAAATAAGAATGTGGCTACTGCTGGTACTATCAAAAGTATTGCCGCCAATAAAAAAAAATACTCAAGCTTAATACATTTTTATGTCGTGACACTACCTAACGATATTAATAAAATATAAATATAATAAAAATATACACAGTTAATAAAATTTAAATATTTTAATTATTTATTTAATTACTTCAATATAGTTTATAAAAAAAACTGTACTTATTCTAAACCATACATAGATAATAAATTATCACATGCATATCGCAATATATATAATAATAAAGGTGAATAAACCAGTGTAAGTTCAACACCTATCGTTAGCATATTTCATTTTAAACTAATTATATACTTTATTACTTAATTTAGCAAGAAAATTAGCATTCAAACAAAAGACATTCTATGTATATCTGCTGTAATAACAATTCAGACAGGGTCTCTAATAAATGTGAATAGTCAATACAACCTTCACAAAAGACTAACAAACCAAAGCCATCTAGATCGAAATTTTGATAATATCAAAGTAATTTAACCCTTCATTACACTGAAGTTTATTCACGATTTAGTTTTTCGATTGCGATATTCGTTTGATAAGTAAATAACAATTTCATTAAGCAGTGGTGGTTTTTGTTTATATATTTTATGTTCATGATAAAACTGTTGAATTTTTTACTTATCGATTAACAAAAATCAATCTTATCGATATATGTTATACTGGCCACTTATATAGGTTTGTTTTTTTTTTACTTCGTGTCTGTCATCCGTGCTTTACAAATGTGTGGCTTTTAAATAAAATATATTATATAACAGAACAATATATATATGAAATCCTATCTATGTTGTTTTCACTGCACCTACATTTTCAATAAAAGCAATGTCAAAAATTATGTTGTAATACTTAAAGCAAATATATAAAAAAATTGAACGTTGTGAGATTTAAGCCTGCGCCTCTTGCAAACCGTGCAAGCGCTCCGACCACTAAACCATACGTTCTTCTTCACGCTGTGTCGATACTCTTATATGCTTTATACAACTTATTTCGCTACCCAAAGATTACTATAAAGAACAATCGTTTGGCGAGAGAGAATGCTATTTTTATTAAATATTTTTATAGGTATTATAGTGTTAATCCACACGACGTGTGGTTTTTTTTAATTTAATGATGATGTAGTCAAATGTAAAGTCAATGTATTATTACTAAAAATTAAACTATTTTATTTTGTTTATTGAAATATAGTACTTTAAGAAATAAAAAAGTCTGCACACTGCAGGGACCGTGGGAACCTAGTGTTAAGACACTCCGTTCTTAGTCCCTGCTTTATCCGTCCCGGCTTTCCGTCTTTTTTCGATGAATTCATGTTGAGTGGCGGAACTCAACGCCACGCTTTGCTTAGTTTCCAAAGCGAAGAAAATGGAAATAAAAAAATCCATCTTCCACAAATGGGAATCTAACCCCCAAATCGTCGCGTTACAGGTAGACGCTACGCCTCTACGCCACGACGGTCTTAAATAGACGACCGTAATAAGAAAATAAAAAAAAATCGCCAGAAAAGAAGTGGTTTCATTAAATGAAATCAACAACAACTACAACGAGTTAAACGTTTATTAAATATTATTTAGTATGTTAAATTATATTTTATGAAAGTTAATTTAACCGGTTATCATTATTTTTCATGAAAATAAATAAATAATAAGTAATCAATAATTATTTTAGTGCTAAATAGTAAGTTTTTTCCTATATGATAAGAAGATAAAAAAACAAAGGATATTGTAAAAGGAATAATACAAAACTATAAGATTTCCACATAATTTATTAAACGTTTTTCTAACATACACAATCAACACTTAATCTAAGGTTCCATCGTACTCTCACACATTTACCTTAAAAAGACCTAATAAAATATTTAAACAAAATATAATGTAACTATATAATAGTATAAATAGAAATATTTCATATCAAAATATATATGTATAAATAATATTTAAATATTACATGTTAGTTAGAAAAAGTTGGCAGATCATTAAATACAGTTTCATTTCAAATTTGTATATAAGTAGATAGTAGAAAAATTTTTTGCTTCAATAAATATTGACAATAATAATATTTATAAAAATATAATACACTATTTAAGGCAGTATTAAGTATGAATAAGAGTTACAAGTATACAGTGAAAATTCCTTCTAAAATGTAGATTTCTCTGAAAAATCCTTTAAAAAAAATCATTTTTACTTATCATTCCATATAAGATATACATTGCCAATATGGAATAAACTTAATTTTTTATAAATTATTATTTCATATATATATTTATACAAATTATGATTATACATATTGTTTTTTAATTACATTGAACACTGAACAAGTATTGTATATCAATTTCGAGAATAATATAATATATAGAAGACAAATACAAAATATATATGTTTAAAAATAATATTACCTTATTAAATACATATATATAAGGAGTTAATACGATGTACTCAAAGTATTTCATATTACTATTAATAATTTCTGCAATATTGTACTTTATTGTAATAATTGACTCATTTTTATTAAAAGTAATATATTGACGCTTTCCTTTTCATTGATTGATTGATTTATATTAAGCAACATAAACAAAAAGATTAAAAAATCTTCCTAAATAATGTTTTAAACAGAGAATATTTATAAAACCTTAATAATGTATTTAATGTTCTCAATAATTTATAATAAATATACTGACATTACAATACTACTGACGAATATACTGACATATGAAATAACTCGAAGTCAGTATTAAATAATTGAAACTATGAAACTCAATATAGAGGAAGTTGTCATATATATTTATATAAAAATTTAAATATATATTTATTTGTGTATAATTTACATGCCGTTGTAGGCGGGGCCGCCGCCACCTTCTGGTACAACCCAGTTTATGTTCTGTGACGGATCTTTTATATCACAGGTTTTACCTAAAAAAGGTAAATTAAAAGATGATTGAAATTTTTTCAACTAAGTATATTCAAGCACACAATAAGTAAATAAGTATGTAATTAAGCAGTCAAAAGAGAGTGTCAAAACTCTCTCTTTTGTATCAACTAGCAGAATAAAATATTCCCCTAAAGCGAGAGTGAACCTTTGAAATAACGCATACAAAATAAGGCACTGTCACATCGCGCCATGATGGTTTTAATTAATTTTAAATATATATATAAATTACTAAAATTTAATAGGAAAATATACTATAAAACATTTTACCTATTAGAAAAATCTTGAAGACCCTCGTGTCGCAGAGACGTAGCGTCTGCATGTAAACGCGATAGTTTGTGGGTTCGATTCCCGTTTGGGAGAAATAGATTTTTAGTTTCCATTTTCTTCGCTCTGGCAACCAGGCAAAGCGCGGCGTTGAGTTCCGCCACTCAACACATAATAACCTTAAAGAAGGCAGAAAGTGGAGAACAGAGTGTTTTAACACCAGGTTCCTGTGGTTCCGTCTGCCTATGTGTGAGAATATACAATAAACAAATATAAAAGTGTAACTTACAGTGAATACAATTCTGCGCGTTGATCTGCAACCTCTGTCCTTCTCCAGTCTCCATAGGGACGAATTCATATACACCTGTAATTATTTATTGCTAGTGGTACTTTTAGTTAATTTTAAATATATTTTATACACAGGGTGTGGATGTTACCGCGACCTTCATTTAAAGCATAGTATTAACTAGCCTTCATAAATTTGGTAAAATTATAAAAGAAGTAAAATATACAAAAACAACAAAATATTTTTTTTTTCCAAATAAAATAAATAATTAAATTATCGTTTTAAAATAAAACGCCATTTCTCAAGTATGACGCGAGCGTACACTATCCTGTGAGAGCGGGAAAGACATATATCCCTTTCTCATTAGGTTATTTTTTTTAATGAAAGGTGACAGTTTGACAACGTTTGATAGTATTTTTGTAGTACGTGATCGTGACGTCATTTGTATTTAATTACGACTACCTCACGCGTTACACAGCACGTATAAATATAGTGAAATATGAAAAATGATCTTGTACCTAAACTACTGATAATTGTGAATTACTTTTTTGTACGTGGCCTTGAAATATTTTCCCCTATTAGTAGTTTTGATAACGGCCGCCGTATCAGATACATCCTATATAATTATATATATTTTTCCATTTTTTGACTATGACTAAATTTTTATAAAATATATAATAACAAAATAGTTAATGAAAAAGCATTTCAAACTCATATTATCATATTAGTTTACTTTTCAAGGATACCAGGTTCAAATTCAATCAAAATTAAAAATTATTAAGGAAATAACAATACAATAATCTAACAAGCGTTTATTGAATAAATTATCAATGGATTAATCCACAGACTAATCGACCTTATCATCTTATTATAGTATAATCAAACAAGTAAAGTAATCTATAATAGAAGTTTAATTAAAAATTCTGTTTAAAAATTGGAGATTTAAGATTTGAACTCATAACAATCAGGGCACGTCTTAAGTATGTGTAATATTAGTTTATTTTTAATATTTCTTTATAGTAACTAATATGTACTTCAACTTCCGCTTTATAAATCGCAAGTAGCTACATATTAATTCCTTTCTTAGTAGGATGGACTTCCGGGAGGTAAAATCTGATTCTATTAGATACTTTACAGTATTTCATAAAATAGTGTCTTAACACTAGGTTCGTATGGTTCCTGCAGTTCCCTCTGCCTACCCTGCCATGTGCGGGATGAAGCGTGAAGAAAAAAAAATTAAATACCTGCAGGACAAAATCTAGCCTCAGGACCATCGAACTCGGCCAAATTTCTCTTTACTGGGACAGAATCATCTCGAAGAGTCAAATGCGGAGGCTGATCTGCTTCGTGATTTGTTCCTATAAAATAAAAAAAAAGAAGTTTTCCAAGTTTCTAATTAGTAAAGACCAAGTATTAAGACATTATATGTTTTCTTTTTATAGAAATATTGTGTGTATGAATAAGTGGCGGAACTTAACGCGATATATTGTAACCGCTGATAATACAATTATACAAATATACCAATTGCTATTTAATTTAATTATAGCTTAATTTTTTTATTACAATTTATTGAGTAATTGTAATAATAATAATATTTAATATTATAACTAGTTAGAATTTTAAATCTATTATGTTTTTTTATTTTTATATAACTATCAAGTATCAATTGGACCGTTTATTTTGAAAGTGATTTAAGTCCATTTTGAGAAAAAAGAGCTATCGCGTAATTCATGCTTAATTTAATGTAATTTTTTTATATATAAATAGTTCATGTTTAATTTCTCAAAACAATCCCATATTTTGTGTAACTCAAGTTCAATTATTTACCACAAAAATCGGTCGGTAAATGAAATTGCATAATCGTCGATTATGAAAGTGGTGTAAGTCCAATTTATATAAACAAATTAAATGTTGATAAAATAATAGAAACAATTTCAGACCTCATGAGATTTGCCTATATTTTTTAATCAACAATATATTTGTACCTTTAATTTTCTCGAAAGAAAAGAAAATACACCATTTCCAAAACGGTCTAATTAACATCATAAATATGTTCAAATGACAAATTGTTAAATAGGGTAGCTCTGTTTTTTTTTAAGAGTATTAAAATAACGTAAACTTGAAATATAAATATACAAGCTCCGCTTTATTTTACTATCCAACCATTCCAGGCCTTCCACCTTCCTAATAATATCTTGAGAAATGAGATATTTTTAAGCATAAATATGCTCCCTACTTCAAAAATATTGTACAGATTATAATAATGTTATAACAAAATCTAATATTATAATTTACCTGTTAAAGCCACAGATGATAATAGATCAAATGTGACAACTCCATCTGGTTTTGGATATTCAATGGGTTGAAATTCCTTAGCTGGTTTTAATTTAGAATGATCAGCACCTATTGATAGAATAATAAATAAATATAACTTTTAAAATAAAAAATCCATCATTTTCATTTTAAATAATCAAAATTATATACATTTTAATGTATATATGAGGGACCCTCATGGCGCAGAGGCGTAGCGTCTACCTGTACGCGACGCGACGGTTTGTGGGTTCGATTCCCATGTGGGGAAGATGGATTTTTCTATTTCCATTTTCTTCGCCCTGGCAAACTAGGTAAAGCGCGGCGTGGGTTCCACCACTCAACACGCAACTCGATAAGGCGAAAAGCGGGGACGGAGAAAGCAGGGACTAAGCAACGGAGTGTCTTAACACTAATTTCCTATGGTTTCTGCAGTTTCCTTTGCCTACCATGCCATGTTCGGGAAGCATGTATATATGTATGTCAAATATAGAACTTACTTTTGTGAAATAATAAAAAAATAAAGTCCTGACGACTTCATCCCAAAACTATAAAAAACCAATTCTATTTATTATTTGTGAATATTCAATAATCTTATAAATGTTACCTCCATGACTTAAAGTCCAAGGTTCTTTTCCTCGAACTAGTGTTGAGAACGCAGAGTAAGCGAGCCCTCCGTACATGCCAAGAGATGAATGGAAAGATGGACGACAGTTTCTTACTTGCTGTAAATAATTACATTGTATTAGTTAAACATACATAAGTGTTTAGATTACTAATCTAATAAACGTAAAATAAAAATACCTCGTATCCATTTCTTCATGTAAGGTTGTCTGTCAGAGATTGCTATTGGTCGTGGGTTCGATTTCCACTTCAGAAGAATGAATTATTTTCATTTTCTTTTCTCCAATAACAAAGACGAAGACAAAGCGAGACATCGAGCATCTATGTAAATTTTATAATAAAAAAACATTTATAATATGTACTAAGTATTTCCTATTTATTATTACCTTTAATTCCTTATAAACATAGGACTCCCTCAACTTATCTTCATATGAAGTAGGTATAACTCCATTATCATGTGTTGCTTCTCCGGATATTATGAGATCTACAGCCGCTTCAGCTGCTAGCATACCTTAGTATAAAAAGTAGACGTTTTTATTTTATTTTCATTTCTAATTAAATATATATAATAAAAAACTGCAGCAAAATTAGAACTTCATAGACTTGCTGAGTCATAAATGTTTCAGTTAAAAACATTTATTGAATGTAAATTTTTAGCAGAACTTAAACAAGACATATTTTTTTTATTTATTTCGTTTTCATATATTTCATACTTTTAGTCGTATATATAATAAAATATAATATAAACTAACGAACGTCCGCGGCTCCGCCCGCGTAAGTCTCGGTTACAAAATAAAAATAAAATAAAAAATGGTTATTGTGCCTCACTCGACAAAAATAAGTATAGTATGTCGCGGACTTTTTTTATAGATATTTATAAGATCTACAATTAATTAAAACATTTTATGGTTCTATCATTTATAGTTTAGCCAGCGTACGCAAAATAAGTAACTTTTCTTGTTGATTTTTACAGCTTCTTCCCGAAAATCCCAAATATGTTACGGAACCCTATTTTTTTCAAAAATAAAATATAGCCCATGTTATTCGTAGATTCGTTGCTTAAAAATGGTGAAAAATTTTTAAAATAGGTCCAGTAGTTTTTGAGCCTCCCGCTGTATCTTCATTACAACCAAACAAAGTTTACCTCTTTATAATATTAGTATAGATTATTTACTTAGGAGATAGGATAGGACAAATACAAAAACTTAAAAAATATTATAAATTAATAACCACTTCTAGCACTCTCCACAACGTAAATTCAAAATAAATTATTATATACCTAAAACATTTCAGCAAAACTTACACAAAATTTTCTTTCTTATTTAATTAATTACTACAGGCTAACTAATTACTATAGTCCGTAATTTTAGTCATATATTACTTTATTATAATTTATCTACTTAGGAGATTAACAAATATTATGAAATATAAATATATAACCACTTCCTGTGCCATATTCACAGCGTAAGTACAACATAACTTTTTGTACACTTTAAGGACTTTGATTAGCCATTAGGAATCTAATTCATTTACATTCATAAAAACTTACCACTCTTCATAGCATTATGTGTGCCTTTAATCCTGGGTACATTTAAGAATCCCGCTGTATCTCCAACTAAACACCCTCCAGGAAATACTGTTTTAGGAAGACATTGCCATCCACCTTCTACTAAGGCACGAGCTCCATAAGCTATGCGGGTACCGCCTAGGAAATATAAAAAAATTATTAATAAAAAAAGTAATAATGACTTAAAAATAATAAATACTGTTGAATGGGAATAGAATCTATAACCATTCTATATAAAATCATATAGTAAGTTCACAAATTAAAAATATCACTGTGATATAATAATAGTAATTAAAAAATGTATAGAATTTATACCTTAAATAACACAGTACAAGCACAAATATATAACATAAAGTATAAAAATATAGTAAAGTAGATATAGTTTTTTTTTATATATAATATATTTCGTTCTATAATCTTATGAAGGAAGAGTATAGAAATAGTATAATTACAATTCAATCTCTACACATAAAACGCCTAAATTAAAGCCAACAATTTTTTTTAGCTTCACGCTTTATCCCGCACATGGCAGGGTAGGCAGAGGTAACTGCAGGAACCGTGGAACCTAGTGTTAAGACACTCCGTTGCTTAGTTCATGCTTTCTCCGTCCCCAATTTCCGCCTTTTTAGAGGCATTGCGTGTTGAGTGGCGGAACTCAACGCCGCGCTTTGCCTAGTTTTCAGAGCAAAGAAAATGGAAATAGAAAATCCATCCTCCCCGACCGGGGATCGAACCCAAAAACCGTCGCTTTACAGGCAGACAGTCAACGAATATTAAAATATATAAAAACTTCTTTATAATATTTCAATTAAAATTAATAACATAAACAATAAGCTACAATTCTCACCTTCGAACATAGATTTAACATATGGATGAGTTTTAAACCTCTGGAACTCTCTAAAGGGGCTTAAATAAGGGTTGACATAGTCCAAGCCGACCACAAATCCCACAGCCACTAGTGGTGCTTCACCGTCTTCAGCATTTAAATGATATATGAATGATCCTCCGTAAGTGTTTTTGTCTAACGGCCAACCTATAGTGTGTTCTACTAAGCCTGGTTTATGATTCTGAAATATTAAGTAGTAAAAATATTTAGTAATTTAGATTTAGTTAACATACTTTATTTGTTTATTTATTTACTATACATATTTTATATTGTATACACATATATCTTTGTATACTTATATAGTTCTATTGTATACATATATAGCTTCACGAAGGAAAGCAGAGGGAACCGAAGGAACCGTAGAAACTTAGTGTTAAGGCATTCCGTTCCCCGCTTTCAGCATTTTTCGAGGTATTGCTTGTTGAGTGGCGGAACTCAACACCGCGCTCTGCCTAGTTGCCAGAGCGAAGAAAATAGAAAAAGAAAAATCTATCTCCCCTGAGTGGGAATCGAACCCACAAGCCGTCGCGTTTACCGACAGATTGTCCCCTACATATATTGATTTTGTTTGAAATCATTATAAAAGTAAATGAATAGAAGACAAACAATAAAAAAATAATATATAATATTATAACACACCTCTGGCTTAACTTCCCATAACTCTTTTAATCCTATACCATAGGACTGAGGTTCACTATTTTCCCTCAAATTAAACTTCTTTGAGACCATCTTTGTTAAATGTCCGTGGCATCCTGTAAACATAATGTATGTGTGTATATTGTACAAAATTTTATTGGTATTTAAAATTAAATTTATTATTATTGAAATGACACACTTAAGAACAAAATAAATATTTATACACTTAAGTATAAAAATAAAAATACAAGAGGAATAATTTTGCATTATATATTCCTACATTATTATATATAATATAAGTTCAATAAATTATGAGCGTACCTTCAGCAAAAATAGTAACTTTAGAATGGAACTCCATGCCCCTCTCAAACATATCTTTGGGGCTGCCATCCTTTGCTATACCCACATCACCAGTTGCAACACCTTTGAGGGAACCATCATCTCTGAATATAAGATCTGCTCCGGCACAGCCCGGCCACACCTGAAATAAAATATCAATTTATATAAAAAAAGAAATAAACATAACACGTATGTGAATAATATTTAAAAAAAAATAAAAATAATATAGTAAATATATACTTATTTCACTATTCATTTACTAATATTATTATTGAGGCTTTTGCAATACTAATATATATGATTGGCAAACAAAAAAAATATTTTAGGTTTGTTTTAAATAAAGTATATATAAACATAGACAAAATTGATAAGTTGACACACTTCATTGCTCACATTTTTGAATTTTTGAGTGGCAGAATTACCACTGTGTTTTTGATTATGTTACTTAAATTAAAATAACCAAATAAAAATAGTGAGTCACAAATCTTTTTTAACTTCACTTGATTTAACTTTTTATGCAAAAATATACACAAATAATCAAAATATATTATATGTCAGTAGTAAATTCCTAACACAAAGCAAAGTTTAATTTAATCACTTAATTACTTAAAGAATATTTTTCTATGAGAAAGGCTAATAAAATAACTAATTAAATATACATATTTCTTGCTTTAAAGCTATAATAAAATGTGTACTTTTCTTTATTTTATTTATATATGTATTTTATTAAGAATAACATATTTATTTTTTTCTTACCTCTGCACCAACAGCCTCAGCCTGTTCTGATAGCCACTTAACTAAATAACCTAATCTCACTACATAATTTCCATGATTGTAGTTAGGTAAACCTAAAAAATGAAAAGTGAAATCAACATTTATATAAAATCATATAAAAACAAAATTTACCAGCTTTAAGTTTACACAAAAAGTGAGAATATGTTCACATTGCATTTTGTGTATGTAAATAAATAATTAAATATATAAAAGAATATAAATATAAAAAAATGGTTGCCTGTAAAGTGGGTTTTACGGGCGAAAATTTTACGTGACAACGTCTTTTTCTCGGTAGAATATTTATTGATATGAATAATAATTATAATATAAATTGCACAAATTTTAACTATAGAAAATATATTTTGTTTACTAAAACATTGTACATGTGTCAAGTGATACGCGCGGCGGACCGATCATAGTTCGGTGACAGTTGACACATCGTTACGTTACCATTTTCATATTTGAGTCCGAGCCGCACAACCTAATTTAAGACGTTGTCACGTCAAAAATGTATAAAAATATGTAAAAATAAGTAAATATATCCAGTGATAGAGCCAAGCTATATTACCAGACTCAAATAGAACTTGGTTAGTAACACATCCACATCCTATCAGGTTGTGGATATCTATAGGCGAGGGTGTTACTTACATTTACACTTAACATCAGGTGGCATGTTTGCTTGTATGCCATATAATAATAATGTAAAAAAAGTAAATATAAAACTGTTATTCACATATTTAATTAAAAGCATACCTTTAAAAACAGGTAACGGTATTCTCCCGCTCCTAGTCAATAATCCAAATTTGTCCGATGTAACAGGTGTATTGATTGGCGCACCCTTTTCTTTCCAATCTGGTATTAACTCATTCAAAGCTATGGGATCTACGCAGGCCCCTGATAAAATGTGACCACCAGCTTCTGCTGCTTTTTCTAACAATGTAACTCTAACTTCCTGTTAATAAATAAAAATTTGTAATAATACAGTTGCTAAAACATAGTTTATTAATAAAAATATTATGAAAAATGAAAATTTAGATTTGTAGTGTATGTAAAACAATAATGAATTAAACAAAATTTATTTTTCTAAGTATACTTTTAAATTTTTACTTATATATAGTTAGTTAATACATACAGCCCCCTTTTCTTCTGCAATTTGTCGAGCTCTGATAGCAGCTGCCATTCCTGCTGGACCCCCTCCAATAATAAGAATATCTGTCTCCTCTGCCACCCTTTCCATACTTATGTCTACAAATATTAGAAAAAACTTTTAAAAAATACATATTTAATTTTATTTATTAGCTTCAATGGTTTGACAACATTGAATTCATTCATATTTTTAATATCATAAATATTTAAAATAAACATACATTTTGTTTAAGATTAAAATATGTTATCAGTCACTGTAAACAGAAGATAATAGTTGCCAAAGAGTCGAAATAATTTATACCTTTCCATCTTGGATCTTTATCACGAGGATGAATTGTATAATGTGTAGTTATTTTAGGATAAACATCTGAATAAAGCCTTCGGGCCGCACTTGTTAGCCTCCCCACTGAAACAGTTATTCACAATTAACATTGAAAGTTATTTACGAAATCATAACAAAAGTATGTCAAATGAACTTTGATCTTCTATATTTGAAATTATATTGCGTAATAATAAACACTACCTTTTAATTTTATACGAAAGTATTAATAATTAAGTTAATTATTTAAATTATTAATTTCAATATATCTATTACAATTACAAAAAATATCAAAATATTTTGCAAACAGCTGATTAGCTCTGTAAGTGACAAGTGTTAATTTGTAATGTTCAATTTTTGTAAAAGATTTAATTTTTCCTAAGTCACTGGCTACGTATTTATTGTATTCTTAACACTTTTAATACAGATAATACAGTTAAAAAATAATTTATTTACCCTGACGAGCCGAACTAACAATCGATGCCGCCATCTTCACAAAAACATACGTTCCGTGTGTTGATATATGTAACTAAAGGTGAATTGCATAGCCAAATGTCATAGGCACGGTATAATAAAAAAAGAAAAAATTGTTTTATAAAATATATTATTGACTACATTATAAGATTGAAAAATAAATATTTTGTTAATTATAATTTTACTTTCTATTACAAAAGTATTGTGTTTTTACGTGAAATTGATAGTAAATTACAGTTATGCACTGTGTAATGGAACGCATTTTCGTGGCAATTATAAACTTATAATTAGGAAAATTTTCTTGCCTTGTTAATTCCATATTGTTAAAGCACAATATTCGTTGTAAATGTGATGTAAAAATTCTCTGAAGAAAGGCAATAAATACACAGTAAAGAAAAAGTTAACGTAAAAATGAACTTAATTTAACGACACAATATATCGTTTTAGTTTCTCTCTTATTTATATTCCTTACCCCAAAAGGAAAAGACAGAACCCTAACGGAATCATTTTATTTTTTTATTTGTCTGACCGTTTATTGACATCATTTTTCATCGTGTTGCGTCCCCTACTCCGTTCCCGCCTCTTACTGGGACTGTACAAGACGTACGTTAGACCACATCTTACGTACGCGTCTCCAGCTTAGTACTCCTTCACGACTCTTCGGAAACTCCTAGAGACGGTGCAAAACGTGGCTCTCCGACGAGTCATCTTCATAGATACGTGAGGAACTCCACCTACAGTTACCTCCGTATTGAAATCTTGCTTTCCGCGCCTACCGCAGTGCAGACGCCTCAGATCATCCGTACATCTGATACATCGCACCGTGGTACTCTCGTCCGCCGTACGTCAAGAGTCAAGATATACTTCCCCCTTATTCCGATCCCTGAGCTGCTACCAAGGTCACTGGTCGCCTAAGCCGAGCCTTCCCTGGATTACCGACGGGCTCACTGGGCTGGCCGCCCGGGTAGCGCACAGCTCATTCCTTAATTCTATTCTATATACCCTGTCACTTGTTGAGGATACTTTGCCTAGGGCTATATGCAAGAAATACATAGTTTTCCTAAGCTTCATTTTCATTTTTGATAATTTGAAGTTAAAATTTACCTTAAATCTCATGTATATAATCTATTATAGATTTTTAGGCCCTTTAGCATAGCAACATTTCAAACTCTAAACAACACCCAGTTAGAATATATGATTTATTATTGCCACATTTGAGCTATGATACTTCACAATAAATTAGAAATTTGTTGCAGACATAAATTCATAGGTTCATAAAACGGTTATTTCTATTCGGTTTTTTATTGAAATGCTAAAAAAATCTTGAACTAAGCTTTAAAAAAGCACTTTCTGTATCGTCGATTCTACTCGAACGTGTTCTACCACCAGCTTGGAAAGCATTTCTTCTGAAAAGAGCTGACAAGAAACTCAGCAGTTGCATGTGACAGTAGAATTCTGCATTAAATATAAATGACATTATTTCAATAAATTTCAATATTTTTATCATCCAAATGTTCTGGAATATTGTATGCTTTACTTAAAGCGACCATTTGCGGATCTGAGATTACGGAATTTTGTTATATAGATGTATTCTAAGATTTAATAAGGGACTTTTAAGCTTTTTGGAAGCAATAACTAAGGGTTACCAGTTCTTTATTTTTAGTTCCTATCTGTTTCTATCGTCGTTTTTATTAAAATATTGGAACTGTCTGATAAACAAAGTATAACATAGGTATTGCAATAAAAAATATCTCGCCCAATATGTCTAGCTCTCTCAAATTAAGAATCGAAAATAATGTATAATTAAATATGTATATATATACACTTTGTACGTAGTACCTACGTATTACAGAGCCCTTAGAGGGGAAGCAAAGCGAAAATTTTGCATATTTCATATGCGATTGGAGGATAGAAATAAAAAAGAACTGGAAATTTATTATTTTAATGTTATAAAAGAAAAACTTAGCATAATTTTTAATTGTAAGGTAGTTTTATTAAGCAATTCATTTCACTGGTTTCATCTGCCAGAGGCCGTCGTTTAGATAGTGACAGTTTTCTATTCCTACGCCTTTATTTACTTTGGCTCTGAAACGAAAATATTACAGTATTAGGTATACCTATACATATTAATAATGATGATTGTTAAAACACAATCGAATTAATAATAATTTTACATAATAAAAAATAATAAAAAAATGAATTGTACTTAATATGTAAATAATATACGTTACAATTCACGTGATTGTAATTTAAATAAAAGAAAAAAAAAAACAAAGCAAAATTTATGGAAATTGAAATAAGTAGCTAAATTAATGATACTCAAATTAAAAAAAAGATAGAAGAATACACGATTGTATCAAAATATAATCACATTAAATATTTTAATTGCTACAATAAAATTAATGTGTTGTCCTTCAAATGTTCTAAAAAAAGAAATGTTGTAGATATTTAATTGAAGTTTGAACAATATTTTTCAGCGAATTTTGACATTACAATATCTCTTCAGGCAGTTCAGTTGAGTTTTTTAATTAAAGCGTATTCCTCTATGCTTGATCGATATTCTCGGATTAGGCTTAGGTATACTTACTGTACATTCGATTTCATTTCTTATTAATAATCAGATTAAAATAAAAGAGATTTAATATTTTTTTGTAAAAAAATCCATAGTACAATGGCAATAACTAAATTCAATTCAAATAATTTTATTTAAAATAAGATAAGATACAAGATTCGTTTTTTGAACGTCAAAAACACTACCACCGGTTCGCTAAAGTTAATGCCTCAGACCTGAGAAGAACCGGCGCAAGAGACTCAGCGGGACATTTTTTTTAAATGGTCACATAATTTTACAATTATTCCTTTTTTATAATGGCACATTTGAAACAGACTGGAGCGAGCATTTCACTCCCAACTACGTTTCAATAGGTACTTGTGTTGATCCATATAAATAAATGTTAAATAAATGTATACATTTTCAATATTTGACTGTTTTTAAAAATATTTGACTGTTATTAAAATTTAACCGCAATATTGTATTTTATGCGGTTAAATTTTAAAAACAGTTATTATTTCTATTTTTTAATAAAAACTGACTGTATTTATATCTTACATATCATCAGTAGACAAAGACGTAATGCCAACAGCCAGCGCGTGTTCCTTTCCTTCCGCCATGACGGCCACAACACTACCTTTCTCCACACTCGACATCCTTGCCCCGGGCGATGTGAGTCCCGGACACATTATATTAGCACCGCTAAGGACAAAGCGTATCGCACCTTTGTCTACTTGTTGCATTGGTAAGAAGAATGGATCTGAAATGAAAGAGTATATTTTTTTATTTATTTATAACTTTATGCTTTATCCCGCACATAGCAATTAGGCACAGAGAACCACAGGAACCATAGGAACCTAGTGTTAAAACACTGTTCCCTATTTTCCACCTTTTTCGAGGCATTCTTAAGTGGCGGAATACAACGCCGCTCTTTGCCTAGTTGCCAGAGCAAAGAAAATGGTAATAGAAAAATCCATCTTCCTCGAGTGGGAACGAACCCTCAAACCGTGGCGTTTACAGGCAGACGCTACGTCTCTGCGTCGCGACTATCCTCATTCCTATTTAATTGCATAAAATTAATGTTAAATAATGGCTTCATTAAAGGACGAAAAAACCAGAAAATAATTTTCTATTGAGCACGTCTATTCTAATGAAAGTTCTTTTTTGTGTTTAATAACAACTTGGTATTAATAATGAATATATTTTTGGCAGAATGTACTACAAAGGTGATCCGGCATAAGTTAAAAATAATCAACCAAAAGAATAAAACAAGATTAAATTGGTAGTTTACCCACCGATGTGAATATTTATAATATTATCTTTTAACTCAGTTACATAACGCATTTACAGAGCTGCATGATTTTGTTACATATATTTTATATAAATATATAATATTAGTTGTAGATTCGATTCCCACTCGGGAAAGGTGAATTTTTTCATTTCCATTTCCTTCGCTCTGACTACTGGTAAATGAAATTTATTATTTGAAGTTCAAAAAATTAAGTACTTGTACTTCTTATTTTGAATAAAATTTTTTGACTTTGACTTTTACTAGGCAAAGAGCAGCATTGAGTTCCAACACCAAATCTGCAATGCCTTAAAACCTGGGCAAGTAACGACGGGCGAAGTGTCGTAACATTTGGTTCTTGATGATTATTAGTGTACTGATTTTATCATTAATTTTCCTTTCTTTCATATATATTTATTACAACGATTAAGAAATAATATCTTTATGAGTCAGCAGACGCACAAAAAACCTTTATATTTTTATTTATAATATTAGTAACGTTAGTGTTAATGCATGGTATACGGAATCAATATTATTCTAATTATTTTTATAAGCTTGGTTTTTTTTTAAATATGGCTTTGTGTATGTATATGTATAACGCTGGGGCCACATTAGCGGCCAATGCCCAATATCACGATGATTATCGTGATAATTTTTAACGCGCTAGAGCCGGTGGCATATTTTTGTTTATGTGCATGTTTTTAAAAAAATATTTCTATGTATATATATATATATATATATATATATATATATATATATATATATATATATATATATATATATATATATATATATATATATATATATATATATATATATATATATATATATATATATATATATATATATATATATATATATATATATATATATATATATATATATATATATATATATATATATATATATATATATATATATATATATATATATATATATATATTCAAATTTATTTTTTCTCTTATTTATATGTTATTTTTATTACTTTTGCAATTGCATTATCCCTTGATTTTTCATTATCCCGCTGTTTTTTTGAAATATCCATTCATCATTTTGATGTTTCTTAAATGTTATTTTTTTTGCAATAAAGAATATAATATATAATGATTTTTCCTTACATGATACTTATTTTATTTAACGTTAAAAATAAAATAAAAGTAAAAAATGCCATTATAAAGGCAAAAATTTGAGAGTTTGATACAAGACCAAGGTTTAGTGTAGATATTAGAACATGCCCGCTATGGTAAATTCGTGACCGCCACTTTCCTATCTTTGGTAAACAAGGGTTGAGTCGCTTTAAAATTCATGAGTTACGCGTAATACTGAACTTTCCGTTGCAAAAACACAAACCAACTTACACAAACACGTCTTATTGAAGCAAACAATAAGTGTATACAGTGGAGTAAAACTTTTGCCTTTGTATAAACTGAATAACTTCTACCAAATCATCTTTTTAAGGCAAAGGCAGTAACTAACAGTGGGGAAGAGAGTATTTCTTATAGCGATAAATATCACTGAGAAACGTAAACATAATAATTCAATCAAAATATAATAACATAAAAATTGAATTAAATGTACAATATTTATGTACTAAGCAAATAATTCCAATTAAATTGATTTGTAGTGACATTTTTGCCAGTTAATAGAATGGTAACCCGATGGGTATAGCGTTATAAGGAAACTTGGCCACTGTTAAATAACACTTGTCACCATTATCCACTATTCTACAATGCTGATACAACTAAACGTCATAATTTATTAAACCATTAGCATTATACATATAAGATAAATGCATAATACATAGATAAATATACATATATAGTATTATACATGTCTAATGATATATAATATAATTTAAAAAAATCTTTTTTACATTTGTGCAATAGCCGCAGCGTCGGCATCCATGGTCCTTCACGGTGACGGAAGAAGAGCAGCTCCCCAGCACTGTTGACCATAATTTCCAAATGGTCGTGACTGAAAAATATTTAAACAGTTTAATTCTATGGACATTAATGAAATAACTATAGAATCTGAGAGGAATGTCGTTTTGTAAAAGAGGAACGTATGCCTGTATAGGCGACGGTTTGTGGGTTCGATTCCGGATCGAGTCGGGGAGAATGGATTATTCCATTTGAATTTTCTTCGCTCTGGCAACTAGGCAAAGCGCGGCATTGAGTTCCGCCACTCAACACGCAATGCCTCGAAAGGCGGAAAGCAGAGTGTTTTACTACTAGGTTCTCATAGTTCTTGCAATTCTCTCTACCTACCCTGTTATGAGCAGGATAAAAAAAAGAATCAGGGTGTATAATACATTAGCCACATCTAATAACATACATAAACTAATTACATATAGTAATACATAAAATCATTTTATGCCTACAATTGTCATAATATAAATAATAAATTAAATATTTTGGTATCAACGGCGAGGTACGGCAACATACAATACTTGTAAATAGGAACTAACTGGATAACTTATCACTTATATTTTTATATTTTTTTATAATGCACTGCACTGTAAATCACGAGCTTATACAGAAATGGAAATTCCTTTAAATGGATCTCTTAAGGTGTAATGTGAGTAGGAAGAGTTATTTATAGCAGGTATGACGTTGGGCATCAAGCAGGTCGTTTATTCGATGGTATCATCACCTGTGTTTGTATAAAAGAAGGAAATCACAAAGACGATGCTTGATTTATAAAATCTACGTATAGATAAAGCACATATATTCGTTGTATTTAATACATATTTCATAAATAAATATCATATATTTATAAATATCATATATTACAAATATATATCGAAATATAAATATAAAAAATATAAGAATGAGTAATGAAAGAATGAAATAAAGATGTGTAAAATATGAAGCAAAAGTGAATTGTAAGAAAGGTAGGAAGACATCGGTTCATTTTCTAAAACACAGTATCGAAGATAGGACTCCTCAGAGAGTTTGTAGTAAGGGGTTAACAACAGTAGACAATGATAAGATAAAGATAATATTCCTATGAAGCACTTATATATTAGAGGTATATAATATATTCATAAATAAAAAAATATTTTAAAGTAACGCAAATGATTTTCGCATAAAAGTAATTTTATTTATAAAATTCATACGCTAGTACTCGTTACTGAATAATTCAAAAGACATAATTAAGTTTATCATACATATAATTACATATATAATATTTAAAAAATAATTATCGTTTTATTTCGAATTTTACCTGCACAACATTTTTTCTATATAACTTAATTAAAGTATATTCACGCTGTTTTTGTTGGAGGATTACAGACTTTTAGACACACACACATATATATATATATATATATATATATATATATATATATATATATATATATATATATATATATATATATATATATATATATATATATATATGTATATATATATATATATATATATATATATATATATATATATATATATATATATATATATATATATATATATATATATATATATATATATATATATATATATATATAATATATATATATATATATATATATATATATATATATATATATATATATATATATATATATATATATATATATATATATATATATATATATATATATATATATATATATATATATATAAGCTGACACGCTTAATATAAAAGCATAATAATCTAGCTGAACTACAAAAAATGTTCATGGTGGAATGGTATGATGGAAAATTAAAGCCATAGTGGGTCAATACAGCAACGCTTGATCACGATGTGCGGTAGAACTCTAATACGAGAAAAAATAGATGGAAATGTATAATTTTACTTTCATTTCTTTTTTTAGCTTCACACTATATCGCGCGGAATACAGGGTAGACAGAGGGAACTGTACGAACCGAAGGAACCTAGTGCGCTAACACTAAGACACTCCGTTCCCCGCTTTCTGCCAATTTTCGAGATATAGCGTGTTGCTTGGCGGCACTCAACGCCAGAGCAAAAATAATGGAAATAAAAAATCCATCTTTCCCAAGTGGGAATCGGACCCACAAACCGTCGCGTTTACTGGCAGACGCTAGGCCTCTGCGCCTCAACGACTCTCGTTTTCAAAACATAGGAATAGTAAAATAGTATATCTCCAATAACAAAACTTTCATTATTGTTAAATATGTAAATATTCAAGCATGAGACATATTCTTATTTATTTCATCCGTCTTCATTTATCATTATTATATACAGTTTATCTTATATTATTTATATAATAGATGCAATAATGTACATGATGCATATTCCTGCATGCAGCATTATCAAATTAAGTGTCATAATCTGCTCAGGCTTAGGAATATTTTTGATTAAAATTATAATATATAAAATATAGTTCTTTTTTATAGCTTCACGCTATATCCCGCATATTGCAGGGTAGGCAGAGTGAACTGCAGGAACCATTTGAATCTAGTGTTAAGACACTCCATTGTCAGGGATTAACCTACCTTTTCCGTCCCCACTTTCCGCCTTTTCCGAGGCATTCCGTGTTCAGTGGAAGAACTAACTTAATGTCGCGCTTTGCCTAGTTTTCAGAGCGAAGAAAATGGAAATAGAAAAACCCATCTTTCCCAAGTGGGCATCAAACCCTCAAACCGTCGCGTTTGCAGGCAGATATCATAATATAAAAATGATTAGGTGTTAATGTGACACAATTCATTTTTACTTAGATGACAAAGTTGCTCGTATACCTCAAAAACACGTTACCTAGCAAAACGCAACCACAGGCGCAATAGTTAAACTTTTTCTATATATATTACATGCACACATTTTCTTTATTAAATTTAATTTAGTGCACACATTTTCTTTATTAAATTTAATTTAGTGCATAGACGCTTAAAAGAACTGCAATGACTAAACATGCACTAGGGTCATATAGAACCCTGCAGATAGCTCCTAGATAGGGCTGTAGCTCCTAAATCTATAATTTAAATAATAAATGAATGAATTGAGCAAATTTATTATTAAAATATTATTTCTAGATATCCATACGGTAAAAGGAAGAATGGAATATTTGTAAGAGCACTTTGTTGTTCGTCCGTCCGTAGTTTACATCATTTTACTTAAGATACCTTCATCCATCCGTTTAGATCAAAATAACTTAAAGATAAAAAGTTAAAAGTACTATCAAATACAACCTTATAAATTAACACAATCGAGCCTATGAGCTTTAATTTTTTTTAGCTTCACCCTTTATAATGTTCATAGCAGGGTAGGCTTATGTATGTATGTGTACCTAGTATTAAGACAGTCCGTTCACCGCTTTCTGCCTTTCAAGGTATTGTGTGTTAAATGGCGGAACCTAACGTCCCCGAGTTGGTACACTTTGTTTTTATTTAAGTTTTTATGAGAATTACTCGTAAACAAGAGCAATAGGTCATAGGGTATTTGTAGTAGATATTTAAATTCATATCAGTCATAGCGCCGACGAATGGCATCTACGAGTCCAAAGTCCACTTTAGGGATAATTATATTATCGCTACTTAACGTTTTATCTCTTCCGCTTATTTATATTTATATATATTTACATGATATATACTAATTTATAGGAGTTCCCATTAACATATGATAGAACAATTATGTATATATATATGTATGTATGTATGTATGTATGTATGTATATATATATATATATATATATATATATATATATATATATATATATATATATATATATATATATATATATATATATATATATATATATATATATATATATATATATATATATATATATATATATATATAATATATATATATATATATATATATATATATATATATATATATATATATATATATATATATATATATATATATATATATATATATATATATATATATATATATATATATATATATATATATATATATATATATATATATATATATATATATATATATATATATATATATATATATATATATATATATATATATATATAATGCCTCGAAAACGGCGGAAAGTGGGGACGGAGTAAGCAGGGACTAAGTAACGGAGTGTCTTAACACTAGGTTCTAATAGTTCCTGCAGTTCCGTCTGCCTACCCTGCCATGTGCGGGATAAAGCGTGAAGCTAAAAAAAAAAAAAAAAAAAAAAATTATATATATATATATATATATATATATATATATATATATATATATATATATATATATATATATATATATATATTTATATATATATATATATATATATATATATATATATATATATATATATATATATATATATATATATATATATATATAATTTTTTTTTTTTTTTTTTTTTTAGCTTCACGCTTTATCCCGCACATGGCAGGGTAGGCAGACGGAACTGCAGGAACTATTAGAACCTAGTGTTAAGACACTCCGTTACTTAGTCCCTGCTTACTCCGTCCCCACTTTCCGCCGTTTTCGAGGCATTATATATATATATATATATATATATATATATATATATATATATATATATATATATATATATATATATATATATATATATATATATATATATATATATATATATATATATATATATATATATATATATATATATATATATATATATATATATATATATATATATATATATATATATATATATATATATATATATATATATATATATATATATATATATATATATATATATATATATATATATATATATATGAATTATAAACGTCATGGAACATTAGAATTGACCTCCAGTTGACGTTCATCATGCTTACTATTTAATCTCATAATGTCATTCTGTCATGCATCGTTATTAGTCATAAGTTATATATCGCACTTTGTTCTTTATGATTATTGTACTATATAGTACCAAGTACTTTACTTTTCGTGCAATATATAACTATAAACCATAAACATAATAACTATAAACCACCCACGCGGTTAATTTTATTACGCGAATACGAACTTATTTTAGTCATGCGTACGCTTTATAGATTCTTCTTTAAATCTAACGCATAAATAAATATCGTCGCTTTCATATTTTTTACAATATTTTAGTTATTTTATTTATCTTCAGTACCTGCATATGTAAGTCATATAAAATATTGGTGTAAAATTACCATTTCACAATCCTAAACGTATCTTTCTTAGGCAGAACCTGGTCGATGTGGTTTTCTAAATGGGGATATAGTTCTAGGAGACGAGAACGGATTCCCTTCTGCACTGAAGACTTCAGTTGCTGTACACCGGAAATGCTTTCTTTCTCATCGAATCTGAAAAAATATATAGAAAAATAATTGGTTTTTATTAAAATATAAATTAAAATAATAATTCACTTACTTAATAACTACTTTAGCAGTAAAATAACTTAAATTGAAATCACGCTTTATCCCGCTTGTAGTAGGGTAGGCAGAGGGAACCGCAAAAACTGTGGGAAAATAATGCTAAGACACTCTGTTCCCCGCTTTCCGCCTTTCGAGGCATTGCGTTTTGAGTGGCGGAATGCAACGCCGCGCTTGCCTAGTTGCCGGAGTGAAGAAAATGGGAATAATGGGAATTGAACCCACAAACCGTCATATTTACAAAAAAACGTTGCGCCGCTCCGCCACGACACTCCTCAACTAAACAAATTTAGCTAATAAATTTGCTTGTAATCTAATAATATAATAATAAATATATGTATAAATTTAAACATACAATTCAATTTGCCACTCAATAGAGTACTGACTAAGTCATTACGTGAACATAGCATCAATTACAGTGTCCCACATTGAGCCCACTGGCGAGGGAGAGTAATGCTATACCGTGAGACAATTGTTTATGTAACACTATATGTATATTGTGTGGAATTTTTGCCTTTTCTTTTATTATATTTTGATAGGTTCAATGTGTATTCTTCATATGTGCTATAGGTATAGATATAAGGAGGAGAAAATGAGATTTTAGCACTATGTTCACCAATTTACGCTTAATTTTCGAGGATATAGGGTCACTTTCGATTTTTTATCCACATTTTTGTAGTGATGGGGCTATAGTCGTAGTTTGTTTGCTTATTAGGTAAATATACATTATTCTTTCCATCGAATGGGAATTGAACTCTCTCTATCGAGAAGCTTGGAATCGCCAGCGACGGAAGATTATTAATAAATTTTGTTAAGTTTTGCAATGGTTAATAAAATAAAATCCATTATATCCTATTTAGCATATAAGTCAGTTACAAGTAAAAGTTAAATATCCACTTTCAATTCAGTTTAATTTACTTTAAAACCTATTAATAAACGGTACAAAGCTTGCACCTGTTATCAAATAGATAAATGAAAATTAAAAAAGTCTATATCTAAAGTACACCATGCATGAGTTGACGCTTGGCACGACACGGCGTCTACAGCATATAAATTTATAACATTTACATATATTCCTTTCAGCGTTAAGATTAAACAATATAGGTCATCAGGTCAATGACGAGAGCGTGCATTATTCCCCGCACGTGTTTGGGATTGCAAAGACTTCGATGGTCTTTCGATCACGCGTAACGGCGTTAATTTCGCAACTGCGTCTATATATCTACTTGTACTTCTAATTTATATAAAAATAAGAAAATTGACTATTTTTCTTTTTCTTTTTGGGTTTTGGTTAAGCGATTTTTGAACGATTATTTTAATCGAGATTCTCCTCGTTTAAATTTCAAAATTCAAGGTGTTCAAGGTTGTTCAAGGGCTTTAGGTCAAAACGTATTTTATATTTTTTTCTATATAGTATAGAAGTTTATATTATGCTTGTTTCGTAAATGTAAAATTCAAACATAAGCATACTATACATTCAGATTTATAATAAGTTAGTACTATAATAATTAAGTATGTTGATGTAGACAATCATATGATATTCCATTAAATAAACGATGTTTTTTTTATAATTTTATAAGGCTCTATCTTCTCCTCTTTACAGTTTTCT